>JALMGJ010000039.1:4627500-5040000 GCA_023362775.1 Charina bottae
AAGGTAAGCACATTTCTTTGTCTATCTCTCTACCTCTGTCTATCATAATGAGCTACATATCTAGTGTTCCAGCTGTGAGAAAATTTGTAATGGATAGAAGAAGTCTAATAGCACTTTGATTATGCAACCACTTTTGGAATACATAGCTAATGTAATATCGATTACAATTGGGTTTGATGCCATGGTAAGAATATTTTTTTTAGTAATATCAGTATAGATGAAGTCCCATCAAGTTGGTTTCATCTGGCTAGGTTACAGCTGAGGTGCTCTGCCAGTGGGTCAAAGATTAATGCATTTTCTATAACTTATGCCTATGGGCAAATTTAGAGCTGACAGCTCTGTTCCTTACAGGTCATAGGACTCAAGGGCCACCCTGTCAGGTGGCGGAGGGCTGGTGATGTATTTTTAATTCATTGCTGCTTGGGACTGATGGGCATCTATCATCTCTCAGGCAACTTTGAAAGTCATGCAGTTAAAGGCTGATGATTAAACTCGTGGCTGCTGGTTTGGACAGAGCGTGGGGCCATGGTTTCACTTGCATTTCTCAGTTGACAAATGAATCTTATTAAAATTCAAACAGAGGAACAGTAGTAGGCAGAAACACCCCACTTCTACTCCTTCCCAGCATATCCACCCTCAGGAGATGGTCTCACCAGAAGGGAAAATTTGTTTGGCGGTTCGATTCTGCTCCGACCTGAATGAACACGTACATTAGGTGGTCTGAGTAAAAGTGACAGGAGCACAGAAGTGATAAAACTGGGTGTTTTTCTTGGATCATCTCACATTTGGATGATGGAAAATTACAAAAGTTTCAATTCCATCTTCACTACTTTTGTTTTCACTATGGATTTTCTTGTCTACTGTTCCAAAAATATGATCTTTTTAAAGGTGACCCTGTCTGTGTGGAGGGATTATGAATTTCAGCAGATATCTTATGAGGATTCACCTATTGGGAAACTCTCCCCTCCTCCTCATCCCAGGAACCAGTAATTACAGAAGGCCGATCCAACAGATTGATCATGCTGAGAGTGCTCCCTGTTGCATTTCTCAGTTGACAAATGAATCTTATTAAAATTCAAACAGAGGAACAGTAGTAGGCAGATTACAAGGACTAGTGAAGGGTTCAACCAGGAGGGCTAGCATAGATTGAGCATTACATTTTTATTCGGCTTTGTAACACAATTTAGGGAGACATTCCCCTTATTCTTCCCAGCTGCTCTTCCCTATCCTTTTTAAACACAACCTTTCGTTTACAAATCGTTAAATGGAGGTTTGCATCCCAGATGAAGACCCAGCTCTCTAGAGAAGGCTCTAATGCTGGGAAAGGTGGAAGGAAAGAGAAGAGGATGACCAGCAGCAAGATGGATGGACTCAGTTAGAGCGGCCATGAGTGTACCGTTGGAAGACCTGGAAGACCAGGTTAGGGACAGATTGTCATGGAAGAAATTTATCAGTGTGGTCGCTAAGAGTCAACAACAACTTGATGGCACATAATCAATCAGCCCTCTATAAAATAGGTACTACAGGAATCATCTGGATGACACTTGATCAGGTCAAGCACAGGTACTGATTGGGTAGTTGGCATTTTTCTCTTGGAAGCTAATTCCCTCCTGCCATCAAAATGCCCTTGGTTTGAAAAATGTACATTGTCTTTAAGAGGCTGGTGAGGAGAACTGATTGTGTGAAGTCCCAGGGAGCTTCCCATGTGTCAAACTTCCCATGTATGCACTTACTTAGTTTTTAAGATGATTAAGGGCAACTTTGGAAATGGGCCTCTTCTTTTCTACAGGGGAACAGGGAAAGTGCCCAAATTCTGGATGATACATGCGGGACTGAGTTCCGAAAGCTCCCTAATGCAGAAAGGCTCTTTGAGAAGCAGATAAGCTTTGGGGAGACCGCAAGCATTTTGTCAGTTTTTCTTACGCATCTTGAAAGGCTCTGGATGAAAGATCTCTCTCTTTACCTACCTTGTTTTCTTAATGATTTTTAAAGAAGCTCACCTAAGTACTTAAAAATAACTTATCAATGCGATATGGAAAACAATTGTGGATATTTAAAAGTGGCAGGTTGTCCCTAAAGAATAGGCAAGGCAGGTAGAAGCCGGGATTTATTTAAGCCAATGTCAAGTGCATCAGAACCTGCACTATCAGGGCAATTGATAACAACTCTGGGCATATGGCAACAACATACCGTGATAAGATAGAGCTCCAGACCCAGCTGCATTCTGACAGGCACACCCAAGACACTTGCTAGCGAGCAGTAAGCGAGTTGCTGCACAGGTCCAGTCTCCCATGTCTGCTTTGGTTATTTTGGTCCCTCTGAACGCCTAGAACAAAGGTTAGCCCAGCCAATCTGTGGATGTGTCACAGAGAATCGGCCTTGCTTATTACACCTATTGGGCCTGCTTTTGGAATCTGTGATGCCATGTGATGGCATATGTGACAGGGTGGGAGGAAAAGGGAGAGACGCTGAAGCAGAATGATTAGATTACAGCCCAGCTGGTTGAGACGAGGGTGGCAAACGATGCCGCTGCTATTAGTTTCAGAGGCCGGAGTAGCTGTTCTTACTCTGGGGCAGCAAAGGGTATCTTCTACAGCATCAAACATTTGGGAAGCAATCAGAAAACTCACAACTGTTTTCTTGCTTCCTGTTAAATAGCAGTTAACACACACTCCCTATGAAGTTGTGTAATGGGCTACCTACTTTAAAACATTGCTTTTAAATATCACCCTTTTAACACAATCTTATCTAAGTCGCTACTCTTTCAGCATCAGGACTCTTGCTTCTAACGTCAAAGGAGAATTCCTTGAATGCGTGTAGTGCTCATCCTTTGGCACAGTGATGGGAAACTGCTAGCCCACGGGGCTAATCCAGTTTGCCATTCCAGTTCATTTGGCCTGTGAGGCTTTAAGGGAGGCCCTTCAACCTCACATAGAGCTCTGTTTTCTTACCTGAAGCCCCCCCTTTGTTGTCAGCCTCCCCAAATGGGTTTTACACTTTCAAGGGGGTGGGTTGGGGGGAGAGAATGCGGTGCCTTTTGACTGGTTTTCTTCTCTCTTACTGGGGGGAAGGCAGGACATAGGCAAACCTTAAGGATCAGTAGAAGCCCCTTGTGTCTTCCCCAGTTGCAGTGTGGGGTAGCTTTTGCTGATTTATATACAGTGTGCATCTTTACCAATTAAGTATGCAATCAGACACTGCCCCCTCCCCCAACATCATAAAAAGTATGCACACACCTTCCAGGTATTATGCAGACTTGAGAGTGCTCCTTCTTCACAATACTGAAAAGTAATTCTGCATGATTTTGAGTTGTAATTTATCTGCTCCTTTTCTCAGCTGTTGATCAAAGATGACCGTTAGCTCTTTCTAAGACAGAAGTTATTTTCTTGAGAATCTAATGTTGATGCAAAGTTTCTTTTTAAAGGCCCTGTTTCCTCTGATGCCCCTATACTCCAAATCTTACAAACTATTCACGTGGGACAGACTTTGAGAAGAATTTCTCCCTCCAAGCCATTGTCAAGTGTATTGTAAAAACTATGTGATACAATTTTCAACATACACAGAACATATAGAGAAAGCCAGGAGGATGTGTCATTTTCTAGACATTACTGAACTACAAGTTCTTGTAGTCCTAGCCAGCATGGCCAATAATGAGAATTGTGAAAGTTACAGTTCTAGAGCCAGCATGCTGGCTGGGGAATTCTGGAAGGTGAAGTCCACACATCTTAAAATTGCCAAGTTTGAGAAACACTGTTCTAGAGGATCATAGGTTGTTGAGAAAGCAGTATACCAAACATAAACACACTCACCTACAACCTCTTCTGAGCCTGTCTGTTTCTAGATCTACATCCAGGTTCCATCCAGGTACCAGATTTTTTTTTAAGACACGACAACTTTATCTTGCCAACAAGTTTTGTAGAGCTTTGTATTATTTCAATTCCTTAATCATTTTGATTGATTGATTTTCACCCAAGCTTTTTTTGTTTTCTTGCCCCTCCAAGATAAAAACCCTGCAGCTTCTTGAAGGAGATTGGTTTCATTTATATTTCTTCTGTAAGGAATGTATGGAACTTATGGAACTGAGGAAAGCTCCTGGGGTTGTATGGAAAAATGAGAATCAGGATGTGAGGCACAATCCAGGCAGCAGGCTGTATGGCAAATTAGTAGCAAGGCAAAAATGATACCTTAAAATAGATTTAATCTTAAATGTCGGGGTTACAATTCAATGGCACTTCATCAAAGTGCTTCTTAAAAATGGCCTTGCCCCATCTCAGAGCGGTGATCTCATTTCTCTCTAATCCTCTGTAGCCCCTCAGTCTAGAATCTGTGGCTCTGCTTCTGGCTTACCCATTTGTCAGATGGCGCATTTGCACACACCGCCCAGCCTTCCCTCGCACCGGGCCTTTATGCTTCCAACCAAAGCAGACTGAAATGCTGGCTATTAAAATTTCCCCCTAAAATTGCCTCTGCGAGACTTTGGCAAATGAATACACTCAGTTTGGTTTTCAGAAAACGCTGTTGCTAGCATGTGGCATCCAGTGGCATTTTGATGCTACTGAAAATGGCAGCTTCAGGAGATATATTTTGCTCACCCATTGCCACCTTCTGTTTCATCAGCTACAGTCATAAATAACTGGGATGAGCCCCTGCCTCCTTTGACCAGAAGTGAACAAAGGAAAGGCAATAGACTGTGATCCCACAATGTGTATCTATTCAAGGATGAATCAGGCGTAATTTTAATTAACTGTATGATGAAACACGTCTGCCAGACTTGCGCCTTTGAAACGGTAAAGTCTACAGATTCTTTGGGGAAGAAGAATTACTCTGTTGATCCTGAAATTTGTTTAAAATATGTTTTCATAACTTAGATTCTTCCTCATCATCTTACAGAAGAGATGAATGGTGGAAAATACTCCTGGGTGCAATGTGACGGCTGCAAAATAAAGCAATGAAAAACCACTGTGGGAGACAACAGGTGTGCTACGAGCAACTGATTATACAAAATAATATAAATGGAAATTGAGATAGCTGAGCTAGAACACTTGTCAGAAGTAGTTCATGACACAATGTATAGATCAGGCTGGTGCAACTTGCAGAGGGGAAAGGGCCACTCGGATACATTAAATAATTGCGGGCCACAAAGGAATAGCTGGCGTGCCGATCAGCTGTTCGGTGGCTAGCAGCTGGGCAGCAGTGATGGAGCTGGCCCTGTCAGTGAGGCCTGGAGGTGTTGGAGGCACTTGGCAGTGTGTCTTTTGGGGTGGAAGGGGCTGCAAAAAACTAAATGGTGGGGTATCTTTCTTGGCAGTGGTGATGTTTGGCAGCAGTGGATTTGCTGAATTTTCCCAAAACACTAGCAGGCTGCACAAGGTCGCTTGGTGGGCCGTATGTTGTGCTGGTCTGGTATAGATTCTGGTCACATTCCAGTGCAGAGTTCTGTTTGGATGGATCTAGTGATTTCAGCAGGCTTTGTTAGATCTGTTCAGGGTTCTTAGGTTGTTCTCTCTTACTATTCTGCCATAACTCATCTTCAGATATATATGTTTAGATCAGAGCTTTCCAAACTTTTCATGTTGGTGACACACTTTTTAGACATGCATCATTCCGCGACACACTTTTACAGCAGGGCATCATTTTGTGACACACTCTTACAGCAGGGCACAAGGCAGGCACTAGGACCTGCATGGAATCCTGGCAGGGCAGGTTTGGAGGCAGCAGCAGCCGCGACACACCCAGACACTGCAGCCGACACACTAACATGTCCCGACACACAGTTTGGAAAGCCCTGGTTTAGATACATGCTGTTACCTACCACAATACGTTTGGTTTGCAAGCTGTTCCTTGTTGTTGTTGTTCAGTCGTTTAGTCGTGTCCGACTCTTCGTCACCCCATGGACCATAGCACGCCAGGCCTTCCTGTCCTCCACTGTCTCCCGGAGTTTACTCAAATTCATGTTCATTACATCGGTGATGCTATCTAACCATCTCATCCTCTGCCGTCCCCTTCTCCTTTTGCCTTCAGTCTTTCCCAGCATCAGGGTCTTTTCCAGTGAGTCCTCTCTTCACATTAGGTGGCCAAAGTATTTGCGCTTCATCTTCAGTATCTGTCCTTCCAATGAGCAGTCAGGGTTGATTTCCTTTAGGATCGACTGATTTGACCTCCTTGCAGTCCAAGGGACTCTTAAGCTGTTCTGAATGGATGGTAAATCCAGCCTCCTTTTCCTCTGCATTGATTGTGCCAGCTGTGTTTTGCAAGCTACTTTCAGGAACTTGATGGTAAGCAAGGGGCACAGCAAAAAGACAGGCTCGCGTATCCTTAACTGGACCGGATATACAGTAAGTGCTCACATGTGCTTTCTTCCCAACACAGAGGTGTAATGAGAGAAAATAATCTTACTCCTAGTGGATGCAGAACAATAATTTAGAACTGCTTGCAGTGCACTTCTTCCTGATTGCAGGTGACTGTGAGCAAGGACTGGGGTATATGTCCTACATCTGGTACATGCCATGGTTGACCATTCTTTTCCCTGGCTTCAGTCAATAAACTTCTGTAGGAACACAATTTGCTGTTTCAGATTTGATTTGTTTTCCATTTGCACCCACATTTACTGCTCTGGTTCAGAAATGGGAAATCTGCAACCCACCAGATGCTGCTTAATTGTAAGTACCCCAGGGAGCAATGGATGCTGTAGTTCAGCAATATCTGGGGACCCCAAGTTTTTCACCTCTAGTTGGGAACCAAGATCTATACATTTCCATCTGCGTCTGCATTGCCTCATGGAGCTTGTTGTTTAATAAGGCCAAAATATATCTAATCATGTGTATATCAAATTGGCTCATGTTCATAGTATACCACGCCAGGTTTTCTCAACTTGATCTTCTTGAAATATGGAACTCTAGCAACTGGGCTCCCCCAAAATCTGGATAGCATCAGGCTGGGGAAGGCCATATTACAGCCTTAAAGCTATACAAAAACTTATTCTCATGCAGCTAAATCTGTTTCTGAATTTTTTACCTTTTTTATTTTTGTTCATCTGCCACAAAGAGCTTATAAGCTATCCTCCTCAAAACACCTTTGTGCCTAAAAAAATAAGAAGATATCTCTTTCTTCTCCTCTGAGTATTTGTTTAGCATGTAAAAAGGGTTAGAGCAACAAAATAATACAACTTAAAAATTCTGTGAATAAAAAAACCCCACTTCATGTCTCTTTATGGTATGGACTAACTACCCTGGTCTTTAAATAGTTTTCTTGACTTGAGTGGGACGAAAGTCAGCTGCCATTAACTCTCAAACTAGTGTTTGCTGTTTTTTGAGGTACTGGTTGAATCCAGACTATGAAATGGAAGAGCTTTCCTTCGCCAGTTTCACTTGCTTCCAGCGGACTAGGGGATTATGTGATACAGTGGTGCCTTCATGTGGAAAGCAGAGGGATCTGCATGAATGGAAAAAAAGAATTGAAGCATGGAATTTTTACAGCATTGCAATACACAGCTTTTAATGAGTCAAGACAGCTTCACAATGAATTAGCTTTTGGGCTAACATCTGGTGCCCTTTCTCTTAGCATACTGAAAACTGGGGAAAATTTGCTTCCTTGTTGAGTGGTAACCATATTTTTTATGGCTAAATATATAAACATAAATGATAAATTCCTAATTTACTTACTTTATTTAAAATTAAAATTTCTTTAATTGTCTTAAATGGAATTGTTTTCCTTCCTTGATCACATTTGTTTTTCTTTAGATATTTTATTTTTTAGGGATTTAGTTTGCTCATCATTATAACACTGTTTTTAAAGAAATTCAATCTCTCTCTCTCTCTCTCTCTCTCTCTCTCTCCCTCTCCCTCTCCCTCTCCCTCTCCCTCTTTAATGTCTTTGTTAGTTTACCTTCAAGAATATCCACAGCTTTAATCTGTATTACGTTCAGTAACCCATTATAAACTCTCTTTCCTCTATTTAAATTGCTATGCATGCCTGTGCACAAGTAAGTTCCATTAGTGCTATCATATTTGGGCTTCAGAATTCCAGACAAACACTAGATGACCTGAAAGAAATGCATAAAACTCAAACCCTTTGCTACTGCCTAGTGGTTATCCAGATTTTTGCAACTCAGATGTGGTAGCCCAGTCCTATGTTAGCGCAGCCACCTAAGAGTTTCAGAAAGGCTGAGGTCATTTACAGTTTGAGGCCCCTGATTATAATAAAAAGTTTAAAAATGAAGTAATTGGGGAAAAAGGCCCCCGAACAAAATGTGAAACATAATGTGAACTTTTACATTAAAAAAAAATTATATACAGTATACATTTGAGGCCGCTTTTTGAGCCTCAGGTCAAGGCCAAATGGCTCTTCTGCACCCCTGTGCTCAGAATGGAATTGCCCAAGATGGGTTCATCTAAACCAGTGTTTCTCAACTTTAGCAACTTTAAGATGGTGGATTTCAACTCCCAGAATTAATGTTGGCTGGGGAATTCTGGGAATTGAAATCCATACATCTTAAAGTTGACAAGGTTGAGGAATATTGATCTAAACAAACTGAGGGGCTAGAATCATGGGAAGGTGGGTTGGTATCTTCAGAAGAATAATATTTAAAAGCTGAACCTAGATGGATGCTTTGCATAGTTGTAGCTGAATAAATTAGCAGGGCTGATAGGGAGTTTCTTGTGGAAAAAGGCCAAAAGCTGAACTCTAACATCCATACTGCCCCAGTTCCTTAAAGCGTAGCCAGTATGATCACTGATCGGGGATTGTGGAACTGTATTCCAAAACATCTTGATGCCATTGAGTTTATTATGTTTATTAATACATATATTTATATTGTCGATCAGCTCATATCAGTGAAGTGGTATTTCATTGAAGTGGAATACAAAAAAAGGGATACCCTTGTGACAGATTCTATATCCTCTCTATTCCCCGTCAGGTGGTAAGCTTGAAACCGTGAAAAGTTCTTCAACCTGAAGTCACTATCCTTCAGGAGTGTACTGTTTTTTTAAAAGTGCTGTCTTTATTGGGAGAACTTTAGAGCAGCCCTATAACTGGGCAGAGAGAGAAGACTGGCCCAAAGTCATCCAGCGAGTTTACATGGCTGAGGGTGGACTAGAACTTGCATCTCCCCAGTCCTAGCACAACATCTTAGCTATAGCTATGCATGTTTTGTTGGAGTGCCCTGGATATGGCTTTTATTAGTAGTAAGATGTGATATACTCTAATGCCATCGGCTTTCCAAAGATGCTGTCCTCTGTATAACAGCAAGATGGCGATGGCGAATAAGGAAACATGTCTCCTTATAGAAGAAAAGGAAAGGTCCTGGCAGTGGCTACTTTATTATAAAATAGCCCCTTCTCATAATACAAGAAATAATCAAGTGAGATATAAAAAGGTAAAGGTAAAGGTTCCCCCCACACATTTGTGCAGTCGTGTCCGACTCTAGGGGCCGGTGCTCATCTCTGTTTGTTAGCCGAAGAGCCAGCGTTGTCCGAAGATGCTTCCACGGTCATGCGGCCGCATGACACGAGCGGAACGCTGTTACCTACCCACCGAAGTGGTACCTATTCATCTACTTGCATTTGCATGCTTTCGAATTGCTAGGTTGGCAAGAGCTGGGGCGAGTGCGGGAGCTCACTCCGTCACGCGGGGCTAGGGATTCGAACCTCCGAACTTGCGATCTTCTGATCGAAAAGCCTGGCGTCTTACCCGCTGAGCCACCACGCCCCTTTAAGTGAAATATAGAGAGCATCAAATGAAATAACTTCACTACGTTAGCTACGGGTAATCTAGATATGAAACAAACAGGAGATCCGTAATCAGGATCATCTACAATTTATAAATAATGGTTATTGCAGTCACCCACAGAAGCATTTTGCAGAAAATCACTGCACATATACAGTACATGGTTACCCTTTGTCCTGAAGTTAAAAGAGTCCTTTTGCTTGTGATAAGTTTCTTGCATCCAATCTGAGCTCAAAAGGAAAAGTTGCGTATGATGATTCTGAAACCTCAGTGGCTACTGATGGTCTTAGGATGTTACTTCTATTAGTTAAGTGATATCTCAGGCTCAGAGGTCATGGACTTGGGAAAACAAGTCATGGTGAGGGCTAGTAACTTCTTGCCCTGCTGGTGGGCTTGCCAGAACCACTTGAATGGCCGCTGCTAGAAACAGGTTTCTGAATTAACTGGGCTCTTATGTTTTTAGGCTGTAATTTTGTGTACCACTGAACAAATCTTACAGTGGGAGTGTCACTGTGAAAGTTCAGCATCTGAAACGTACTCTGAACCACCCACTTAGCTAGTTAACCACAAGCACATTTTGTACTTGGAACAAGAGGGACAGCTTGTGATTCTTTCTCCAACTAGAGTGTCCAGGGCCGGCACAGTGAGGAATGTGGTTGTGTCTGAGGTACAAGTACCGACTGGACAGCAGCTAAGGAGTTACAAATTAAGAGTGGTACATCTTCCCCCATACAACTGCTATGCTCTCCTTAAATGTTTGAAAACTTTTTTATAGGCTGGGTGTTCTTGTGACTGTCATTCCGGCATGGGATGATGGAGGGGAGGGGCAACTGTGAGCAGGGAAGGCCAGTCCTAACTAAGGCACTTGCCTGTGGCAGAAAAGTTTCCTCGTCCGGAAAGGGCAGCCATGGTTAGTTATTGCATGTGTTATTTTTGTATTTTTCTGCTAGGGATGGAGAGAGGCGCTTGTGGGATTTTCTGCCTCACATACTAAAATAACTTGGCTGGCTTGGGTACCAGGCAGCTTGATTTGGCTGGATGGGCCAGCATTTGCTCCTTCAATTTGCTTTAACAGTTGGTGAGGGCTAAACGGAGGGCCTCCAGAAGAATGAATGGAATTACAAATACAAGAGATGAAATGGTTTGGGATGAAAAAGAAGTGAGGGAATCCTGGGAGGAATATTGGAGATATTTTATGGGAATGTTAGTGACTTGTTGAAGAGTGGAACTGAAATGTTAGCCTCTAAGAAAAAAAAAATGAACAATGTCATTAATTGTAGCAAGCCAGGGAGATGGCCTTGAAGCAGATATTCAGAACCAGTTATGTAAACAAAGAGGGCAGAAGCATTCCTTAAGTCCTGGGAAGGGAGAGAGTATTCAGAAGAGACTCAGCCTGGCTCCTCCCTGATTCACTGGGGTAGAATAGGGAGGGGAGGAAAAACATAATCAGACTTGCAAGATTCTGTTATTATAACCTACAGTATCTCCATAAAGCACAGTACAGTTCTAGTCTTCCTATGGAGTTGGCTTCCTGATCTTGTCTATCTTGTAGGGCTAACATTAATGCTGTGAGAATGATGAAAAATGGTAAGCTTGCATGGTTAGATAGTGTAACTGGGGAAATATTAATATGTGATTGGTTTATGGAATGACTTGTGAATTCTTTAACGTATGACAACTGCATCTGTGCCTAAAAATTGGAAGCATGAGGTTCCCCTATAGAAAGGGACAGATAGCAAGGGTAAATGCAAAAACTACTGGAGGATCAGTTTGTTTAATGTCTTTGGGAAGATATCTGGCAGAGCTCGGACTGAAAGGGTACAAAAGTGACAATGAGCCAGTTTTGGGAAGCCAGTATGATGTTATGTCAGACAGAGGGTGTGTGGACATTGAGAACTGGGAAGCCCTAACTCATGAGCGTTTCAATTGGAGGTCATCCTTTATTAATGGCGCTATGGACTTTGAAGAAGCACGAGTACAGGGCGAAAAGGAGAAAAGAGCTAAAAGGAAGGCACGTCAGGCAAACCCTCATCATGACCGTCTCCCACCCGGAAACCTATGCCCTCATTGTGGGAGGTTATGCGGATCCAGAATTGGCCTTTATAGCCACTTACGGATCCACCGTTAAAATTTTACCTTTGGAAGACAATCTTACTCGGCTACGAGTGATCGCCAATGAGACCAGATTTTTGTTCTGCAGGTCACTAAGAAATGTATAACTGTGAAGAAAAATATATAGTACACTTGTTCAACAATACAGTTAATAAGTTTTAATTATAGAATGTTTTGTATGAATATGGAGTTGAAGGGTGGTTGCTAAATGTGAAAAGAGTGGTATACAATGAAAGTCAAGTATACGTAAGAAGAAATAGAATGCTCAGTGAATGATACAATGTTGGCTAGGGAATAAGAGAAGAATGTGTGATGTCTCTTTGGTTGTTTAATGTGTTTATCGATAAATATATACATACTTGTGGTGACTTAGAGGTGTGTTGGTTGGGGATGTGAACGTATGCAGATGATGCCATGTTAATGGCTGAGAACCCAAAAGGTTGGAGCAAATTTTAGACCAAAGAGGAATATGGATCTGAAAATTAATGCATGAAAGACCAATGTAATTGTGTTTGACAGGGAAAATGGAATGAATAACTGCAAGTTATATACAAATAGTGAAAATCTAGAACAAGTAGATACATTTCTGCTCTTGGTAGATGCTTTTTTTTTACATGAAAGTGAGAGTTGGGTGTATAAGGAGAAACATAATAATAAATTGCAGTGGAAATAGGATATGGAGGAACTGGGTGTTAAAGAGATGTGGTCAATAATGAATGGGTGATGAACTGAATAGAAAAATGAGTGACCAGTATAAAAGAAATGCTGAGGGAATTTGGAGAATTAATGAGCATCAAATTGCAAAACAAATATATCAAGGAAGATTGAATGGGCTCAGAGAAAGAAGATTAATATTGTAAAGTCATGTTTTGATGAAATTGATGAGGTCCTCAAAAAGAAGTGAAATGTTTAAAGAACAAAAGGCAATGTCTGAAGTAATGTATGGATGTAGTGGAAGCAAGGGTGGTTTGTTGGATAGAAAGGCATGGAGTGGTACAATGGATGGAGTTGAGGCTTAGCTATGCTTCTTTTTATTTTTCTTATCTCATGCTTTTAATTATTTATTTATTTATTATTTAAATTTGTATCACCGCCCATCTCCTCCACACCTGGGGACACTGGGCGGTTCACAATAATAAGTTAAAAATATAAAAGTACAGCAACAATAATTTACATATAAAATCCAAACAAAAAGATGTTAATAATAAGGCGGGTTTCATGGCACCAGCCACTTCCAAGAGGAACTATTGGCATTCCCATCCCAAGCCAGGCGGCAGAACCAGGTCTTCAAGTCTTTCTGGAAGGTCGGGAGTGAAGAAACTCGCCTCAGCTCCAGGGGCAAGATATTCCAAAGGGCGGGTGCTACTGCAGAGAAGGCACGCCTCCTGGATCCCGCTAGATGGAACTCTTTTGCTGATGGGATCCTTAGCATGCCCTCTCTGCATGACCGAGTGGGGCGGGTTGATGTTCCGGGGATGAGACGGTCCCTCAGGTAACCTGGTCCCATGCCATGTAGGGCTTTAAAGGTGATAACCAACACCTTGAATTGGACCCGGAAGCAAACTGGTACCCAATGCAGCTCGCGCAGCAGAGGTGTTACATGGGCCGATCTTACAGCACCCATAACTGTCCGCGCAGCTGCATTCTGGACCAGCTGAAGCTTCCGGATACTCTTCAAGGGTAGCCCCATGTAGAACGCATTGCAGTAGTCTATATGGGAGATGACAAGGGCATGAGTGACTGTTCGGAGGGCATCTCGATCCAGGAATGGGCGCAACTGGCTTTTAATTGCTTTGGCTTACAATTTTTTAAATGCTTTTCTGCAGGAATTTTGCTTATCACCCAAAAAGAATTACATGATGGATATGTGCTGTATGTATATGTGTAAGTGGCAAACTGACTTGGGCCAGCCCTGCAAATATTAATAAAGCAATCACATTCCTTTGCAGCAACACCTCACACCTATTTTTTTTTAAAAAATATCTATTTTCTTTTGGATGCTATGCCTGTCTTCTCTGTAGTATTAGTATGCATATTTGCAAGGATATTTTAAACAAAAAGGTGAATTGCTTATTTCCCCTTTTAGCCTGTTGCAGCAAGGCCCTTCTGTATGCATTACATGAGAATCAAATATACAGATTAAGGCCATCATGAGTTTGGCTGGCTTCAAAAAGGGTTGGACCAATTCATGAAAGTCATGGGGATCAATGGCTATTAGCCTTGATGGCAGGGTGACTGCCTCTGAAGGCCTTCTAGTGGGCTTCCTTGTGAACTTGGTTGTCCACTGTGAGAACAGACTGCTGGATTAGATGGCACTGTTTATGTTCTTAAGGCTAGTGTGAGCATATAATCAAGAAAACCTTCCACTCCCTCTTCTTGGTGTCATATGGATGGGTAGGTTTCCTAACACTGATAAGGACTTTGAAGAATTGGATCCCTGGAAAATAGCTAGGTTGCCAGGAGATCTTGGCTATTAGTCTCCTATCTTTAACCTGTGAGATGTATGCTAGGAAATAGCTGGATATAAAAAAGTAGAAGAAATGTTGAGAAATTACTAAAAATATGTTTTGTTATGACCGTAAGTGAAATAGTGAAAAGAGGGATTGTAGTGATAGGAAAATATGTGATGTGGACAGATTTGCAAAGAGTTATGGTAAGTCAAAGAAGAACCTGATTGTTAAACCACTAGAGGAACTAGGGATGTTTAAAAAACCTTCAGTTTAGGATAAGTCTCTTCACGTACATTTTGACAGTGACAGAGAGCCGTGAAGAAAATTGAGGTGCAAGGATGACAATGGCCAGATTATAAAATGTCATTTGGGAAGTAGGTGAACATAATTTTATTCTATCTTTAAAATTAGATAGATAGATAGATAGATAGATAGATAGATAGATAGATAGATAGATAAACAAACTGTGTACATTGATAAGCCCCTCAAGTCCTGTATTTACACTGCCTCATCATGGTGGGAAGGTATTCCTGGGAGGGATGACTGAAGAATGCCAGGAGTTTACTCCAAGAATATATACCCCCAGCAGGGTCACCCAAGGTGTGAAGGTCATCCAGCTAAAGCAAGGGGCACCTATGTTGGGCAGCAGTGATAGAGGAAGATGATGGAGTTTAATGACAGTGTCAAAGGAATCGTTTCATACTGTGCAGGAGAAAGCAATGGTAAACCACTCCTGATTTTACTGAAAACTACATGGATATAACAATCATTGGCGATCACTCGTAGCCGAGTAAGATTGTCTTCCAAAGGTAAAATTTTAACGGTGGATCCGTAAGTGGCTATAAAGGCCAATTCTGGATCCGCACAACCTCCCACAATGAGGGCATAGGTTTCCGGGTGGGAGACGGTCATGATGAGGGTTTGCCTGACGTGCCTTCCTTTTAGCTCTTTTCTCCTTTTCGCCCTGTACTTGTGCTTCTTCAAAGTCCATAGCGCCATTAATAAAGGATGACCTCCAATTGAAACGCTCATGAGTTAGGGCTTCCCAGTTCTCAATGCTGATATTACATTTTTTAAAATTAGCTTTGAGAGTATCTTTGAATCTCTTTTGCTGTCCACCAATATTCCGTTTTCCATTCTTAAGTTGGGAGTAAAGTAGCTGCTTTGGAAGACGATGGTCAGGCATTCGAACAACATGACCGGTCCAGCGAAGTTGATGTTGGATGATCATTGTTTCAATGCTGGTGGTTTTCGCTTCTTCTAATACGCTAACATTAGTCCGCCTATCTTCCCAAGTAATTTGCAGAATTTTTCAGAGGCAGCGTTGATGGAATCTTTCAAGAAGTTGGAGGTGGCGTTTGTAGAGGGTCCATGTTTCACAGGCGTACAGAAGGGTTGGTAGTACAATGGCTTTGTAAACAAGCATTTTGGTCTCCCTGCGAATGTCCCGATCCTCAAACACTCTACGCTTCATTCGGGAGAAAGCTACACTCGCAGAGCTCAGGCGATGCTGAATTTCAGCATCGATGTCGGCTTTTGTAGATAGATGGCTGCCGAGATAAGAAAAGTGGTCGACATTTTCTAGTGACACACCTTTAAGCTGGATTGATGGCGCTGCGGAGGGATTGGTTCGAACTTGCTGGTAAAGCACTTTGGTTTTTTTAATGTTAATCGAGAGGCCGAGCTTTTCATATGCTTCTGCAAAGATGTTTAGGATAGTTTGAAGATCTTCCTCGGAGTGTGCACAGACTATGTTATCATCAGCATATTGAAGTTCTATAACAGAAGTTGTAATTACCTTATTTTTTGCTTTCAGCCTACTAAGATTAAAAAGCTTTCCATCTGTTTGATATATAATTTCTACACCAGTAGGAAGTTTCTCTTCAACAAGGTGTATAATCATAGCGATGAAGATAGCGAATAAGGTTGGAGCAATAACACATCCCTGTTTAACGACGGATTCCACTTTAAATGGATCGCTTTGAGAGCCATTGTTATTCAGGATTGTTGCCATCATGTCGTCATGGAGTAGCCGCAAGATGTTCACAAATTTATCAGGGCATCCGAGTTTCAGAAGGATGGTCCAGAGAGCAGTACGATTTACAGTATCAAAAGCTTTAGTCAGATCAATAAACGCCATGTACAGAGGGCGGTTTTGCTCCTTGCATTTTTCTTGAAGCTGTCGTGCAGTGAAGATCATATCCACTGTTCCCCTGGAAGGGCGGAAGCTATTTTGTGTTTCAGGGAGGATGTCTTCTGATACAGATAGGAGACGGTTTGCAATGATCTTTGCCAGGATTTTGCCTGCTGTGGCTAGAAGGGAGATGCCTCAATAGTTTCCACAGTCTGTTCTATCACCCTTTTTAAAGAGAGTGATAAATATGGCATCCCTAAAGTCTGCTGGAATCTCCTCCCTCATCCAGATTTTTTCGATGAGCTTATGAAGTTGTTGTGTAAGTTCAGGCCCGCCTTCTTTAAAGACTTCAGCAGGAATCCCATCAGCTCCACTAGCTTTGTTATTTTTCATTTGTTTAGTGGCTTTACTGACTTCCTCCAAACTAGGGGGTACTGCAAGCTCATTTCTTATTTGTTTTTGCGGGATTTGCAAGAAGACTTCATCAGCCACAGTAGAGTGACGATTAAGGAGATTGTAGTAATGCTCTTTCCAGCGCAGTGCAATAGACTCTTTGTCCTTTAGAAGTTTAGCACCATCTACTGAGCGTAAGGGATTTGTACCATGGTTTGTTGGTCCATAGATGGCCTTTATGGCATTAAAAAAGCCCCGTGCACGGATATAACAATATAAAGTGACTGACAATATAGTGCTAGAAGATGGGCCCCTCAGATCTGATGGCACTAATATGCTACTGAGAAAGAGTTAAGAATCTTTTGAAGTACTAACGGTGTTTATTATGTGGCTAGGCTAAAACCTTCATCTAGTTGCTGATGTTGCTATGCAGGAAAAGAAAATCCCAAGCTGCAAAGAATTACAGCAGGCATGGAACATAAGAAGCATGAACATGGGATAGCTCAATGCACATTGAAAGATGAAATGAATTTATTATATGCTGACATCCTAGGCATCAGTGAACTGAAATGGACTGGAAATGAAATGGACAATTGCAATCAGAAGATCATACTGTTTCCTACTTGGGATACAAAAAACAAAGAGGGAACAGTGTGGCTTTCATAGTTAGGAAGAATATAGCAAAGACAGTACATCAATGTAGGTGATTATCAAATAATATCAATTAGACATCACCAACAACCCTTTAATGTGATGGTTATCCAAGTTTATGATCCAAACACAGATTCAGAAGAAGATGAGGTTGCTGAGTTGACCCTGAAATTGACAGAATATGCAAGCAAAGATGTGCTGCTTGTACTTGGAGATCAGAATGCCAAAGTTGGATATAGTAAGGAGGTAAACATAGTTGTGCTGTAAGGCCTAAGAAACAGAAATGTAGTAGGAGCACAACTTACCAGTTTCTGTCAAGAAAATGACTTCTTTATCTTCATTTCTTCTAGTCTCCAAACAATCAAACCATGTCTAAATACATGGACATCATCAGATGAAGTACACAGAAATAAAATTGACTATATTTTTGGTACAAGGAGACGGAAAAGCTCAGTTATAACAGCAAAGAAGTAGCCAGAGGTTAATTGTGGAAGAGATCATGAACTGCTCAGATGCAATTTCCAAATCAAACTAAAGCTGAAGAAGAAAGCAACCAGTTTCTTTTTTCTTTTTTAAATTAATTCTTTATTTTATAGTAATACATAAATAACAAAATCTGACATAATATAACATAACATAACATAAATAACATTTTTAAAGTAAATACAATCATAACTTTCTTACAAAACAACCTTTCTTTTCTCCTCCCATAACTTGACTTCCCTTCCTCCTTCTCTTTTCTCCATCTTCTTTATCTCCTCTTCCCCCTCATTCCTTCTCCCTTTCCCCATCTACTCTACCTTACTCTTCACCTGTTCATCTATCAACCAAAAAAAAAGAAAAAAACAGAAAAAAAACAGGACTTCCTACTTTCTCTCCATCATTTCCATCATATATTTATAAACAACTATAATCTCTAACTTATTTACATTATTTACATTAAATCCCAATTGGACTTTTTGAGTCTTTTCTATAAATTTATAGAAGGGACTCCAACATAAATTGAATTCTTCTATGTTCTTATCATTCAACTGATCCGTCAGTTTGGCCATCTGCGCTAGGTCCATCGCTTTTATTGTCCATTCTTCAATCGTAGGTATGTAATCCTCTTTCCAATGTTTAGCGAAGATGGTTCTAGCAGCAGTTATTAAATAAAATAGCAATTTTCCATATTTCTTGTGTAAGTCTGATTTTATAAATCCCAGTAGATAGAATTCTGGCTCTTTGATAATGTCCTCTTCTAATATTTCATATATGGTTTCATGAATTTTACCCCAAAACTTTTTTGATTTTTGGCAAGTCCACCATAGATGAAAAAAGGTGCCGACTTCTTTCTTACATTTCCAACATTAGGTATAGCAATATTCATTTTGGACAATGTATTAGGAGTTATGTACCATCTGTACATCATTTTAAAGAAATTTTCTTTCATATTATAATTTAGAGTAAACTTTAGATCTTTTAACCACATTTTCTCCCAATTTTCAATTTGAATTCTATGAACTATATTTTCTTCCCATTTGGTTATACATTTCTTTTTTGGTAAATTAGACGTGTTAATTTGTATTAAAATTTTATAAATTTTTGCAATCAGATGATTATCTTCTTTCCATAATACATTGTCCCAATTTACTGATTTTTCTTTAAAGTTTTTAGTATTTATCTTAAATTGTTCATTAATTTGTAAATAAGTAAACCAATTGCAAGTGATTCCTTCCTTTACTAAGTCTTCTCTAGTTTTGAGTTTAAAATTTGTACCCTCGAATATTAATAAATCTTTGTATTTTAACCAATTACACAAATTCAGATTTCCTTGTAACGCAAATGCCTCCTGTGAGGAAGTCCACAGTGGTAAATTAGGTGATATTGTGTTTTTATATTTATTCCAAGTTTTTAAGATGGATTTTCTGATTGGGTGGTGATTGAATGCCGTGTTTGCTTTTGTTTTGCTATACCAGAGATACCCATGCCACCCAAATCTGAGATCATGACCTTCTATGTTTAGTAATTTTCTATTTTCTAATTTTATCCAATCTCTAAGCCAAATGAGAGCACAAGAATCATAATATAAT
Source organism: Charina bottae (assembly GCA_023362775.1). Classification (NCBI taxonomy): domain Eukaryota; kingdom Metazoa; phylum Chordata; class Lepidosauria; order Squamata; family Charinaidae; genus Charina; species Charina bottae. The sequence goes on from JALMGJ010000039.1 coordinate 4,647,036, forward strand.
TTTAAATTTGGCAATCCAAAGCCTCCATTTTCTTTAATATCCTGTAAAAATTTGTATTTTATTCTAAGTTTTTTTCCTTGCCAAATAAATTTGGATAAGTCTCTTTGCCAATTTTGAAAAGTTTTGTCTGTAATTATAATTGGTATCATTTGGAATAGAAATATGGTTCTTTGCAGGATGTTCATTTTAATGGTTGATAATCTTCCCAGGAAAGATATCTGTAATTTTGTCCAATTTTGTAAGTCATGTTTTATTTCATTCCATAGTTTTATATACCGTATTTTCCGGCGTATAAGACGACTGGGCGTATAAGACGACCCCCAACTTTTCCATTTAAAATATAGAGTTTGGGATATACGCCGGAAAATATGGTATTCGCCGTATAAGACTTCTCCTGGCCAAGTGCAGCCGCTCGCCGGAACGCAGCCCCCAGGGAAGAGCAGGAGGACGAGCGCGGGAGAAACGCAGGGAGGGGGGAGCGAGCTCCGTTCCCTCGGAGCAGCCTTGGGAAGGGAGGGGGCAAAACGCAGTGGCTCCAGGACGGGCTCCAAAATCGCCCACAACACTCAAGCGGCGCCTCGCCTCGCCTTCCCTTCCCCTTCCAGCTGCGCTTTAAATGGAGCGGGGGCCCAGAATTGGCCACGTACGGCCCCTGCTCCATTTAAAGCGCGGCTGGGAGGGGAAGGGAAGGCGAGGCGAGGCGCCGCTTGAGCGTTGTGGGCGATTTTGGAGCCCGTCCTGGAGCCACTGCGTTTTGCCCCCTCCCTTCCCAAGGCTGCTCCGAGGGAACGGAGCTCGCTCCCCCCTCCCCGCGTTTCTCCCGCGCTCGTCCTCCTGCTCTTCCCTGGGGGCTGCGTTCCGGCGCGCGGCTGCACTTGGCCAGGAGAAGTCTTATACGGCGAATACCGTATTTTCCGGCGTATAAGACGACACCCGGCGTATAAGACGACCCCCGACTTTTGAGAAGATTTTCCTGGGTTAAAAAGTCGTCTTATACGCCGGAAAATACGGTAGTTATTTTTAAATAAATCTGAATTTTTTGACGTTATTTCCACTCCTAAATATCTTATTTTTTTAACATTTACAAAACCCGTAACCAATTCCATATTTTGTATGTTATTTTGAGTCATATTTAAATTTATCATCTTTGTTTTTTGATTATTTATTTAAAAACCCGCCAATTCACCAAAATCTTGTATCTTTTTTTGCAAATGTCTAATTGAATTATTCGGATTTTGCAAAGTAATAACAACATCATCGGCAAAAGCCCTTAGTTTATAATTTTCTTGTTTTATTTTTACCCCTTCAATTTGATTATCCTTTCTGATGTTTTCTAGGAGAACTTCTAACACTAAGATAAACAGGAGTGGAGAGATTGGGCATCCTTGCCTGGTACCCTTTCCAATGTTACAGTTCTGAGTTATGTCGTCATTTACCACTATTTTGGCTGTCTGGGTTGTGTATATAGCTTGAATTGCATTTATAAACCTATTACCATAGTCCATAATTTTCAACGTTTTAATCATGAAATCCCAATTTAAATTATCAAAAGCTTTTTCCGCATCTAAAAATAATAACAAAATTTATTTTTCATTATGATCTTTTGCATATTCAATTATATTTAAGATAGATCTAATATTATCCTTTATATGCCTTTTTGGTAAAAAACCGGATTGATCCACATTAATAGTGTCTTGTAAAACAGTTTTCAATCTATTAGCCAAAATAGTGGTAAAGATTTTATAGTCGGTATTTAGCAGAGAGATTGGTCTATAGTTTTTGCATAGTGTCAGGTCTTGATCATCCATGGGAATCAAAATAATGTTAGCTTCTGTCCAAGAATTTGGTATCGTATTTCCAGTCATTATAGAATTTAAGAGAATGTTAAACTGAGTTATAAGTTGCTCTTGGAATAATTTGTAGTATATTGCCGTAAATCCATATGGGCCTGGGGTTTTACCTGGTTTTTGTTTTTGAATGGCATCTAATATTTCTTGCATAGTAATGGGTTCATTCATGTTATCTCTTTGTACTTGTGATATTTTTCCCAGATTACTTTCTAGTAAATAAGATTCACTTCTATCCAATGGTATTTGTTGTTTTTGATATAGTTTAGTATAAAAAGCATGAAATGCTTTTTTGATATTATGATTGTCTGTTAACTCTTCCCCATTTTCTCTTATTTTATTAATGATTTTTTCCCCTTCTTTTCTTAATTTGAAAGCTAGCCATTTACCTGCTTTGTTAGCATGTTGAAAATGCCTTTGTTTAACATACCTCAAGTTTTTTTCCATTTCGTCTGTTGTTAGTAATTCTAATTGTTTCTGTAATATTGTAATTTGATTTTTTGTATTTTTGTCTCTAGGATTACTTTGGAGTTCAATTTCTTTTGTTTTGATTTGATCACAAATTTTTAAATTTTTTTGTTGTTTTATTTTTCTTAGGTGTTTACTTAGAGACATAAAATTACCCCTAATGAAGGCTTTACTTGCATCCCAAATTGTTGTTATATTTATATCGTCATTCATATTTAAGTCAAAAAAATCATTTAATTTATTTTTACTAACTTCTAAATATTCCTTATTTCTTAATATAGTTTTGTTAAGTCTGCATCTATATGACTTTGGTATAATTTTTAATTCTAATTGGACAGCGTTGTGATCTGAAAATGTTTTAGCCAAAATCGTTATATCATTTATTTTATTTGCTAGGTTTTTAGATAACCAAATCATGTCAATTCTGGAATAGGATTTGTATCTGTCTGAAAAAAAAGTATAATCTTTTGCATTTCCCATTTTATGTCTCCATGTGTCTACCAATTCTAAATTGTTTGTAAGTTCAAACAATTCTTGAGGTAGTTTACCCTGGTTTGGTTTAATTTGTTTGTCTGATTTTCTATCGAGCTTAGGTGTTACAACTCCGTTCCAATCTCCCATAATAATCCAATTTTTGTTTGGTAAATCTGATATATCTGTATAACGACCAAGTAGCAACGGTAAGAACAGAGCACGGAACAACGGACTGGTTTAAGATTGGGAAAGGAGTACGGCAGGGCTGTATACTCTCACCCTACCTATTCAACCTGTACGCAGAACACATCATGCGACATGCTGGGCTTGAGGAATCCAAGGCTGGAGTTAAAATCGCTGGAAGAAACATTAACAATCTCAGATATGCAGATGATACCACTTTGATGGCTGAAAGCGAGGAGGAGTTGAGGAGCCTTATGACGAAGGTGAAAGAAGAAAGTGCAAAAGCTGGGTTGCAGTTAAACCTCAAAAAAACCAAGATTATGGCAACGAGCTTGATTGATGACTGGCAAATAGAGGGAGAAAAAGTGGAGGCAGTGACAGACTTTGTATTTCTAGGCGCAAAGATTACTGCAGACGCTGACTGCAGCCAGGAAATCAGAAGACGTCTACTTCTTGGGAGGAGAGCAATGGCAAATCTTGATAAAATAGTTAAGAGCAGAGACATCACACTGACAACAAAGGTCCGCATAGTTAAAGCAATGGTATTTCCTGTAGTAACCTATGGCTGCGAGAGCTGGACCATAAGGAAGGCTGAGCGAAGGAAGATAGATGCTTTTGAACTGTGGTGTTGGAGGAAAATTCTGAGAGTGCCTTGGACTGCAAGAAGATCAAACCAGTCCATACTCCAGGAAATCAAGCCAGACTGCTCACTTGAGGGAATGATATTAAAGGCAAAACTGAAGTACTTTGGCCACATAATGAGAAGACAGGATACCCTGGAGAAGAAGCTGATGCTAGGAAAAGTGGAAGGCAAAAGGAAGAGGGGCCGACCAAGGACAAGATGGATGGATGGTATTCTGGAGGTGACGGACTCAACCATTGTGGAGCTGGGGATGGTGAAGGCCGACAGAAAGCTCTGGCGTGCACTGGTCCATGAAGTCACGAAGAGTCGGAAACGACTGAACGAATAAACAACAACAAACAAATCTGATAAACAATTCAAAAGAGCTTTAAATTTTTTTCTGTTTTTCATTTGGAGCATACAATCCCACTAATATGACTTTTATATTTTGTATTTCTATTTATAATTATGAATCTTCCCTTGTCATCTGCTAGTATGAGTTTCGGTTTTAAATTTGGTTTGATATAGCAAACTATACCATTTTTTTTGTTTTCACTTGTCGTTATAAAGTCGGATCCTAATTTTTTATTTATTAATAATTTGGAATCTTTGAGTCTAATGTGCGTTTCTTGTAGACATACTAAGCTGCTCAAAAAAATAAAGGGAACACTGAAATAAGACATCCTAGATCTGAATGAATGAAATATTCGTATTAATTACTTTGTTCATTACATAGTTGAATGTGCTGACAACAAAATCACACAAAAAGCAATGGAAATCAAATGTAAGCAACCCCTGGAGGTCTGGATGTGGAGTTACACTCAAAAATTAAAGTGGAAAAGAACACTACAGGCTGATCCAACATTGATGTAATGTCCTTAAAACAAGTCAAAATGAGGCTCAGTAGTGTGTGTGGCCTCCACGTGCCTGTATGACCTCCCTACAACGCCTGGGCATGCTCCTGATGAGGTGGCGGATGGTCTCCTGAGGGATCTCCTCCCACACCTGGACTAAAGCATCCCCCAACTCCTGGACAGTCTGTGGTGCAACGTGGCGTTGGTGGATGGAGTGAGACATGATGTCCCAGATGTGCTCAATTGGATTCAGGTCTGGGGAACGGGCGGGCCAGTCCATAGCATCAATGCCTTCGTCTTGCAGGAACTGCTGGCACACTCCAGCCACATGAGGTCTAGCACTGTCTTGCATTAGGAGGAACCCAGGGCCAACCGCACCAGCATATGGTCTCACAAGGGGTCTGAGGATCTCATCTCGGTACCTAATGGCAGTCAGGCTACCTCTGGCGAGCACATGGAGGGCTGTGCGGCCCCCTAAAGAAATGCCACCCCACACCATTACTGACCCACTGCCAAACCGGTCATGCTGGAGGATGTTGCAGGCAGCAGAACGTTCTCCACGGCGTCTCCAGACCCTGTCACGTCTGTCACATGTGCTCAGTGTGAACCTGCTTTCATCTGTGAAGAGCACAGGGCGCCAGTGGCGAAGTCGCCAATCTTGTGTTCTCTGGCAAATGCCAAACGTCCTGCACGGTGTTGGGCTGTAAGCACAACCCCCACCTGTGGACGTCGGGCCCTCATACCACCCTCGTGGAGTCTGTTTCTGACCGTTTGAGCAGCCACACGCACATTTGTGGCCCACTGGAGGTCATTTTGCAGGGCTCTGGCAGTGCTCCTCCTGTCCCTCCTTGCACAAAGGCAGAGGTAGCAGTCCTGCTGCTGGGTTGTTGCCCTCCTACGGCCTCCTCCACGTCTCCTGATGTACTGACCTGTCTCCTGGTAGCGCCTCCATGCTCTGGACACTACGCTGACAGACACAGCAAACCTTCTTGCCACAGCTCACATTGATGTGCCATCCTGGATGAGCTGCACTACCTGAGCCACTTGTGTGGGTTGTAGACTCCGTCTCATGCTACCACTAGAGTGGAAGCACCGCCAGCATTCAAAAGTGACCAAACCATCAGCCAGAAAGCATAGGAACTGAGAAGTGGTCTGTGGTCACCACCTGCAGATCCACTCCTTTATTGGGGATGTCTTGCTAACTGCCTATGCTTTCTGCCTGTTGTCTATTCCATGTGCACAACAGCATGTGAAATTGATTGTCAATCAGTGTTGCTACCTAAGTGGACAGTTTGATTTCACAGAAGTGTGATTGACTTGGACTTACATTGTGTTGTTTCAGTGTTCCCTTTATTTTTTTGAGCAGTGTATGTCTAGCTTTGATTTGTTGAAAATTTTGTTTCTTTTAACTGGAGCATTTAAACCATTGATGTTCCAAGTGAGGCATTTCAGGTTACTCATTATCTGATTGATTGCTTAACTCTTTAGAGCTAGAGGCTTGAGAGACTATTTTAAAATTTTCTTTTTTCCCTTCTTTTTGATCATTATTACCTTTTGTTTGTACATTACTCTTTTCCAATTTTCTGAGGAAATCCTTAGCTTTGTCAATTGAGTTTAATTTAAATCTTTGGTCATTATATGTAACACTTACCCCTTCCAGAGTTTCCCATCTAAACATAATTTTATTCCTTTTCAAAACCTCAGTTAAGAAAAAAATAATCCTTTCTTTTTTTTAGAATTGTATTTGGAATTTCTTTGAAATTTTTTATGTCTCTGCCTTCTATGTTTATTTTCTTATCAAAAGCAGTTTGTATTATCAAATCTCTGAGTTTTTTTCTACTGAATTCAATAACTAGATCTCTTGATAAATTATGGTCTTTAGCATACTCTGAATTCACTCTGTAGGTAGTTTCAATTTCTTCTTCTAACTGTTCTGCTTCCCAATCTATCAAGTTTGCCAACATCTGGGTAACTGTATTTTTGATCTCTAGTTCTTTACCTTCAATTAATCCTCTTATTCTTATGCATTTCTCTTTTTGTTTCTGTTCTAGTAAAGTAAGTTTATCTGTCTCCTCATCTGTTTGTTTTTCTATTTTTTTAACTCTTTCTTTCATTCCCTTAATTTCTGTTTGAAATTTTTGTTCCATACTGTCTAATTTTTTATCTAGACTTTTTTCAAATCCTTGGATTTTTTCTTCTAGGAGGGTAGTCACATTTGAGGTTATGCTCTGGATTGCTTTTTTAGTAAAGTCTTCACACAGTGATTTCATCCATTCACCTCTATCTTCTCCAGAGTCTGATCCCCTCCTCTGTATTTTTCTTGTATTCATTTTATAAATCTTAAACTAAACCAGACAACAATATGTATAATTTCTTAATCTTATTTTTCTAAACTTAACAAAATTTTCTAAAAGGTATATAAGTAAAGTACAGATATAAGTATTAACAATCAGCCAAGATTACTAACGAACCTAATAGGATAAATATGGTGTTACTAAATAATTAAATAAAGAGTCCATTTCTCCTACTTCAATTGTAATTCTGAAGTCTCAGCCACCTTCTTCAAATCTATTTAGAATTCCTTTGGATGAGAAAGTATTTATTTCTTTCCTTCTTTGTAAGATAAATTTCTTTTTTCACCAAAAGTGAAGAGAAAACAGCAGCATACCCTACCCTAAAGTAATTAGGGGTGAAAACGAGGATTAGAGTACACCCGGCTTCCCGGCTACTTTCGCTGCAAAGAAAGCGAAAGTGACATTGATGCAGCCAATTATCTCGCCGCCGCCGTCCAGAAGCTGCAGGATTTTTCTTCTGTCAGGTCCGCCCGTACGTTAGCTTCCCTGCCGTGGTCCGTTTGACTTAGCGTTTCACGGAACCGGCTTGCTATCCTCCTTTTAGATTTTAAAGAATTGACGAGCTGTTAATCCTAGTGTCCGCTCACCATTTTTCTTCACCGGAAGTCGAAAGCAACCAGTTTCCACGGTATGATTTTCAAGGAGAACATCAGGAATTGATTTGAAGCCCTGAACTTCATTGATAGGGAACCAGAGGAAATGGAATGAAATAAAGAAGTTGTTAAGATGAATGTGAAAAGAGACTGCCAAAGACCAAGAAACAGAAGAAAGCAAACTGAATGTTAGATAAATGGTGGAAATTGCCAAGAAGAAGAGGAAGCCAAAGCCAAGAAAGACAACGATCACACAGGAAGGAACACAAAGGCAATGGCGTTTCCCTCTATGAAAACAGAAGTTGGACTTTGAAGAAGCAGGATAGAAAGAGTATTGATGCTTGTGGACATTGGTGTTGGAGAAGACTCCTGAGAATACCATGGAGAACCAAGAAAACAAACAAATGGATCATAGAACAAATCAATCCAGAGTTCTCAAGGCATCAGTGACCAAGCTCAAATTACCATATTTTGGAAACATTATGTGAAGACCTCTTTAATACTTGGAAAGGTAGAAGGAAAGAGTAGAAAAGGATGACCAGCAGCAAGGTAGGTAGACTCAATTACAGCAGCAATGGGTGAACTGTTGAAAGACCTGAAGGGCCAGGTTAGGGACAGATCATCCTGGAAAAGGCACATCTATATGGTTCCTAAGAGTCAACACTGATTTGATGGCACATAATAAACACTGGTTAAAACTGTTAAACAAATTGATATGGTATAATTCAGGAACTATTGAATTATTTTATGTTATCTGTCTGTGACTCTCAGTCAAAGCAAGAAATATTCAATTATTAGGTACAGTAAGTAATTTGAAAGACTATTACTTTGTGGAAAATTACCCAGAATCCAAGAGACATTTATATCTCCAGTGGAGCTGGTTAACCCTCTCGCATGTTTGTCTCAGACTATGCAGCTATTTTACCAGAGATGTCTTGGCATATTGATTTAGAAATTTGTCACTGTGTATATTAAATTATGTTAACTTATTGATATCATCCTTTCAAATTGATCCTGATGCTAATATGATATATTTGATTCTGCAATAGGGTTGTTGTTGTTTTTTAGTAAAAAGGAAGATACTTTTTGAATGACAGGATGATGTGAGGATAAATTATTGTTTGCCTAAGATGTAGAAATATATATATGTTCCATGAAAATTTGACTGCATACTTCAGGATTCTCATAACTGGTTAGGTAATGGCTTAGCTAAAATAGTCACATTAAAAGATATTTGGATAGAGGACCTTATCATTAGGTTTTTTTAAAATGAAAAGACCAATCTTATAATATATTATAAGTTCTGTCACTCCCCTCTACTGGTGGAGGGTGGAATGGTGGAATTTCTTATTTGTTACCTGTTGTGCTTTATCAATTTCATTTCTCTTATTCTATGCTGATGTCAAATATTAAAGGTTTTTCACAAGGTAGGAGAGAAACCTGAAGTACTATTACTGGGCGAATTAGAGAGGTACTACATTAATCTAGTCAAAGCCACTGTTTTTCTTTACAAAAGTGTGAAATTAAATCCTACTCTTTCCCTTTGCTTTTTGTGTATTAATAAGCAACCAGGGACCTCTATGGATATGAAACTCTTGGAAGGCAGTGCTTTGTTCAGCTTAAATCTTTTCTAGGGCTCTTATTGTGAGTGGTTAAGACTTACAATAAAGTGGATGTAAAATCAACAATGCATATGTGAAAATGTAATGTAAAAATATGTGTGTAACTATTTACAAATCTAATTGGCATTCCAATTTTTCAGTTTCCAGGAAGTGCATCATCATTAACCATTCCACTGGAATTTTGCTATGAGTGCTGTTTATATAGTAGGTGATGGATAGATGATGGTCAGATGACTCTAGCACAGTGTTTCTCAACCTTGGCAACTTTAAGGCGTGTGGACTTCAACTCCCAGAATTCCCCAGCCAGCATGGGTTGAAGTCCACACCTCTTAAACTTGCCAAGGTTGAGAAACACTGCTCTAGAAGATGCTGGATGTCATGGGGAAATGGTGTTTTTCTCTCCTCTCTCTCTCTCTCTCTCTCTCTCTCTCTCTCTCTCTCTGTGTGTGTGTGTGTGTGTGTGTGTGTGAGAGAGAGAGAGAGAGAGAGAGAGAGAGAGAGAGAGAGAGAGAGAGAGAGAGAGAGAGAAAGGCTATTTTTATAAATTCTTGTTGCTGCCTAGAAAACAGGTCTAAGAAGTATTTATTAACTAAAGGAGAGCCTGAGCCTATTTTCTAAACAGCCCCTCTCATTGACTGATTTTCATTCAAGGTCCCTTTCTTCACTCAACCCTTTCTAATGTTTAATACTCAGCTACACTAGCTGGCCTATATATCTCGTAAGTCTACACAGCCTGAGGGATGGTGTTATATTCAGCCTCTTTCCTGTCCACAGGAACTGGATCTGTCAGCAGAGAACAGCTAAAAATACCCTCATTTCCTTTAGAAATCAGGGATGCATGCTGCCTGAACCCAGGGATGCCTGACTTAACTGCTAGGTCTGCCCTATCTTTGTCTTCCTCTCTTGCACCACCCCTGTTACCCGTCCACTTGTGGGTAAAAACTGAAAATTCTTTGCTTTAAAGCCTCCTTTTATATATGGAAAGTTTTACTCATTGCATTCAATACTCACTGAATAAATGTTCCCATTCTCGTTAAGGATGCCGTTCTCTTGCAGCTTAACATATCTCACTGAAATCATTCATAGGGTGACTGGGACATGTACTTGCCACTGAGTGCTTGATGTGCATATTAAAGACAAGCATCCTGAGAAAGTTGCATTTTCCAGAGTTCCCAGCCAGCTGGATGTAGTCATGGTGCTGAAAGAGAGAAGAGGCAGAAGTCTGGTCTCTCTCCTCCTTTTTAAAAACACAAACGACAGGCAGGAATGTTGCTCTCAATAGTGTAGTCATATGCAGGACATGTCAGCTACATATGAGCGATCATGTCATCCCTAAGGAGATGGATTCAGATTATTGGGGTTTTAAAACAGAGCAAATTAAAAGGCAGTATACAGAGAGCTTGAAGCAGAATCAGAACTGAACTAGTTCAGTATTGAACAAGCCCATTTCCTGAGTATTCTTTGTTAAAGCAGCTCTTTACACATTTTTTTCATAATATAAAAGTTGGTTCCATAAGCAATTTTTCTCAACATGCAGACACGGTAATAGCAGACTTTATCTGGACAGTGGGATAGCCAATCCCACTCTCATTGGTAGACTTAAAAAATTTGTACAACCAAGTGGGAACATCTGACAAAGCTGACTGGACTGATGAGAGGGTATGACAATGAAATGGTTCTATTTATTTATTTATTTATTTATTTATTTATTTATCTTATTTATACCCCGCCTATCCTGTTGGATTAGTAATAGTTGGATTAGAGGAAATACGGCAGAAGCATGCAGGAGTACTCACATTCAGTATCTCCACTGACAAAAATTTCACAGAGTGAGGAGTGAGGGTCCATCCCTTGCAAGAATAGGGTAAATGACACATTCTTTGATAGGTCTTAAAGCTGTGAATGAGATGCTGTGCCTTTAGGAGCTACTCTTAGAACCTGGTTCGACTTATTCAGGGCATTCAGTACTGACCTGTGAAGACTGGCCACAATAAAAGGCTTCACTAAAGATGGGATAGCCAGTGAAGGAAGAGTTTTGGAACGGTACTGTTTGCTGGGAGATATTGTTGTTTATAGCCATCTGTGTGAATGATCTCTCTGTGAAGGACTGAAAGGAGGCTAAGGCTATGACGCTGGACTTGATGCCCTCCAAATATTCTGAAATAACTCCTATAATTTGGCCAGTGTACTGTAATTTCTGGTTGGCAGAGGCAGGCTGCAACATCACCATACACAGGATAAATCTCTTTGCTGCTGGGGAAAGACTGCAGGAGAGAATGCGGTCTTGGAGAGCTACAGCCTTTGGTCACAAACAGGAAAGGGTTCCTGCTCTTTGGACTGCAGGGGTCTCAAAATTGGCCTGAGAAGTTTTTGCTGGAAGAGCTGAAGTGGCAGGGTAGTTCATGATATTGGAATGTCCAACTATTACCCATTTTAATAGATGAAAGTCTCCATTTTCCAGGGTTCAAGGAAGTTGAAGCTCCCCAACCTGAGATGGTCTAGGCACTGTCCCCTTTTGTATTGAAAAAATCATGCAATGGAGTTTTGCAAAGAAGACAAGCTCTGTTTTTAATTGAATTTCCTGCTCAGTTCCAAGCCACAATTTCTCTGGTAAGAGACCTTGGTATTTGTAGAAAATGTTATAATTCAGGGCTATAGCTGTAAGGCTTTGACGGAGGTAGGAATTCCAGTCCCTTGTGGCTTCCCCATAAAGCTTCATCTTTAAATTCCTGAGTCATGGTTTTCAGATCCTGGTCATGAGGTTTGGATTTAAGCACCATATCTTATGCTAACACAGTGATTTTTACACTGGGAGAAAATGTATGGCAAAGACTGGAATGTTACCATTTTTCAGCCTGGGGCAACTCTCTTGGCTCCCTGGATTTAAGTGTGGATGGCACTAGGGAGAAGCAAGGAGGCTGGGTTGTGTGGTTGCTAAGCAACTAGAACCCGGCTGGGCCCTCCAGCTGGCAGGCAAAATGGCAGACTGTTTAGAGAGAAGGGGCATAATGATAGGGGGATGTGCATCGTTTGGCAATTTTAGAGCTTGGGCTCAGCGGCTTTATGGGGGGGCCTCTTTAGATAACCACGTTTTATTGTGGAATAAGCACAGTTTCTTCTGGACTATAATTACTGTATATCACTTTAATGTACGACAAGAATATGTGGAACGATGTGCATGTTCAGTCAGCTGCTTTATGACTTTAAAAGAGGTTGTAAAACAAGGAGATGCTGTGATGGGCAGAGTTGTCTCCAAAGGGCTCCTGAATGCCCGTGTCAGCCCAGATATGACCCTGAGCTGGATGCTCATTCACTGTTCCTTTGGGGAACCTGATGTCCAGCCTTTACTATTAGGCCCCACTGCATATAATAACAAAGGTACTAAGAATTCATTGCATTTATATTTTAAAATTTGTATCTCTTTTAAACATTTGTATTTCCCCACAACAATCCTGCAAGGAGGGTTGTGTGGAGAGAGGATGATGGTGTATTATACCTTCTTCTCTTCTTACCCTAGTCTTCTCTTTCTATTATCTTAGCAGCTGTAGTAGGAGTACCTCGGCTTAGCAAATTATCCAGGAGATCAGAATAAATGATCACCCAGAGTTCCCCATGAGGGGAGATGGGCGGTCATATAAATTAAATAAATAAATAAATAAATAAATAAATAAATAAATAAATAAATAAATAAATAAATGGCCTACTTGTCTGCTGGGCAAATTGTTATGACTTCTTGTTAATACTTTGTATGAGAGTACACTTTTCCTGAAGTGTCCAGTTCCCCAGAGTTAGTTGCTTGCATAACAGAAATGGGACATTTCTTTAAATGGAGGCTGGGTTAAAACACTGATATTACCACAAGTTACAAGTAATCAAGCAGCTGGGATACAGAAATAAATGAAAGATTAATTTTTCCAACCCATTATTTCTCATTTCAGCAAATTCATTCCACCTATCCTTAATATGCAAATATGTCATGCAAATGCATAATGCAAATATAAAACAGAAAACATAAAAGCACACATGTTCAGTTTCTATTTTTAATCTTGCTTCTATCTTTGCCCACTCTCATTCTTGTATTATATGAGAAGGTACGTGCATTTGATTATTTTTAAATACCCCTCTTCTTCCTCTTTTTTTTTCATTTTGTCCATCCTAGGAACCATTTGTGCATTTATCTGTGCTTATGACCTTGTTTGAAAACTGTTAATTCCTGAAAGTATCTTGTAGCAAAATAAGAAGCATAAAGACAGTGTAACTGTTAAAAAAAAAGACAAGAAATACTTAGGTCTTACCTGCATTGTGTAGAGAAGCAGCTTTTATATGATACACTGTTAGTTCATTAAATTATATTACTTGATGTGAAAGGCGTTCCTAACTGGTTCCTGCTACTTTCACATTGGACCATCATAGCTTGCTCAGTCTGGTTAGTGCAGTGTATTGTTATGGACGTATGGATTAAACAGGATACCCAGAGGATCTCTTCCTACTCTAAACTTCTTTCAGTAGGACTTTTCATTTTGGTATCCTAATGCAGTGCCTATTAAAACGGAAAAGATCATTGACAGAGAGTGGCTGCTGAGTGAAATCTGTGAATGAAGTAGCAAGTCAATGTGCCAAAATGGGTTTGAAAATGTGGCAAGCAGCAGAGGAAAACAGACATCTATTGGTACCCTCTTTTTCTCAACCTGTGTATATGTTTGTGAATGCATGTTTGCTAGGTAATAATTTGCCACTTTTCCAACACATCCATTTCAAGATTCAAATATTTTACTACACGTAGTTCTATATTTTCTTTGTCCAGATGATAGACAATGATAGGCAGCTGAGGGTTCACTCCTACACCTTCCTTGCCTCGCTGCAGAGATGTGATAAAAGGACCACTGTCAGGATAGCAGTTGGAAGTCATATAGCTGGGAGTGTGAGAAAGACCCCTGAATATTGCATTATAAATGGAACACATGGAGGGAGTTCTAATTTGCAGTATACAAAGAATATGGACAGCTTTATCCTGAGGACACGTTAATATGATTTGAAGAAGAAAAATAAGTACCCATGATAGCGTTTTTACTTTAGGGTCTGGAGTTAAAATATCGCAGAAAAGTTTTGCTTGGACACAGTGACAATATTTCTGTTCTCTGCAATTGCTTTGTTTACAGAATAGACCATGTTTGTTTGGGTTCGCACAAATGAGGTCATTTCCCTACTTGTGACTTGAAACCACTGTTGTGCCAAAATCTGAGTAATAAGAATAGGCTTTATATTGCTTCAACAATGGCTGGGTGATGCTATAAAAACACTGTAAATCATTAGTGAGGAAATGGCCTGAGCCAAATATAGGCTTGTTTGGTTTCCATTAACAGGTCTTTCTGGGCCCACAGCATGCAGGCAATCTTTAGAAGCTCCCTTGGTAGTTTGACATGGGTGCTCATAGTGTTGCGGGTGCCCCCTTGGATCTTCTTCACCACCTCCAAATCTATCCCCCCGTTGCGTGCTTGCTTCTTGATTGTGCTGAGAAAGAGGGCATGCAAAGATTACTCCTGAGATACATTCTCATCACAATTTTACTTCCAGCAATATTGTGCTAGAGCGGTGTTTCTCAACCTTGGCAACTTTAAGACACGTGGACTTCAACTCCCAACTGCTGGCTGGGAAATTCTGGGAGTTGAAGTCCACACGCCTTAAAGTTGCCAAGGTTGAGAAACACTGTGCTAGAGAGTGCACAAGGAGAGTATATACCTTCTTCCCAGAACAGTTGAGGTTGTAAGGGAACACATGGAGGGAATTTGGGGCTGACATGGGAAGGGGAGAAAGGAAATTCCAGGGTATAGTTGCGCCAGCATGATTACTCATGGCAGGCCATATGGGAATCTTCTGGGAATCTTAAAGATTATTTAAAGAACCATCACCTTAAATTAGGTCTGTAAAATGTATGGAAGCTAACATACTGGATTTGTTGGAGCACAACTGAATGAAGTTATGTAATCAGTTACACTGATATTTTTGTATTTTCCTGTTTCACATTGTTTTGCATACTAGACTCCTTCAACAAATGGAAAGTCTAGCTATTTCGAAGGTAGAATGCACACAGTAACAACCTTCCTCTGCAGTAACAGTTGAAGTTGGCAGGGTTTCTATGGCCTGGCATTTGGCCAAAGGTCAAAGTAAGTGTTAGAAGAATGGCTGCCATGAGCCTCTTTCCCTTCTCTTCCTTGTAACAAGGTGTGGCCGGCTATCCTGACACAGTGCCATGCCCTGCCCCCACTCCCCGCAAATTATGCTAAGTGGGGATCAGGAGGCATGCAATGCAGTGACATCACACCAAATTGTCTAAGTTTTTAATTTCCTCATAAAAAGTGAGGAAAACAGAGAGATGAGATGCAAAATAATGAGCCACTCCCGGCGTCTTCTAACAAGTAGTTTGACCCTACAATACCAAACCAGTGCTTGCAAAACAACAACCCCAGCCAAGTTTTAATTACTACACATAGCAAGTAGGTCAGGTTTGCATCTTACTTGGCTAAGAAATCATTTCCTACCTATCTGGCAAGGAAGCAGTGGCTGATCTGCCTTAGGCTTATGGCAAGCTGTGGATGGCAGCAAATCTTGAGAAAGAAAATTGCAGGTCATAGATTCCTGCAAATCAAATTTAAGCTTGCAAAATCGCATCTCTTCTGAGGGTTTAAATGGGATTACCTATGTTTAAATACTACAGAAAAGGCACTGAAATATGCTTTTCAGGCAGCCATAATTCTTGCTGAAGGGCATGTTCAAAATCCCTCTCCTAGCCCTCTTAGGCACTGCAAGGCATGCCACTTGCCTGTGCTAATTGTTGATTTAATGAAAATTCAGATTTTTGAGTGTGTGGGTGGGTGGAATTTATCTTGTTTTTGAATCCCAAGGTGAGATTTCAATGACATCACAAAATTATAAGCAAAATAAAAAAACTTAAACCCCACAACTCTCAACCTTAACCCTTAAAGAAATCATTGTTAAAGTGAGTTACCTAGGAAATTCAACAACCCCTCCCCAAATTGCTGGTATATAAATCCATGTAAGTGGTTATTTCTTCTTTAAGGTTTTTAAGAAACCTTAAAGAAGGCCAAATAACACCATGAGGTTTATATGTATTTGTACAAACATGACCAGGAATGTTTTTAATCTTGAAGCCTTCATCTAGAGTTGTAGGCATAAAAACTGTCCCAATAGGAACTGATGTTCTACGGATATCTTTAGGGCCAGGCAGCTTTTAATAGGAGACTCTAATCCAGTGTCTGCTTAAGAATGAAAAAAGAACCTTGCTGGATCTGGGAAGACTCACAAGCAGGGCAGGAATACAATAGTCTTCTCACTCTTGCCTTATCCTGAAGGTAGCCATTGTGATGAGTAGTCATTATCTTCCACAATTTCTTCTGTTAGAACTGTCCACTGCCTTTTCTTGTAGTACCCAACGTTACCATATCTAGGTTGCAAAAATCTGGATGACCACATGACGGCAGCAAAGAATTAGATTTGTCTCTCTTTGCTGCTATCTAGTGGTATTCTGGATTTTTGCAGCCCAAGTAATATCAAAATTCTGGATTTACTTTGTTTGAATTAATTTGGATTCATGGTTAGCTTTTTTAACTAGGGCCAGCTCAGTGTTTGATCACATAACTCACCTTGGACTAATCAGTTTTTCATCCTAACATTATGAGGTGGAACACCTTTCCCAAAGAAAGTGTTTTTACTCAGTTGTTCTTTTCCCCATCCTAATAGACTTCCAAGATCAAAAATAAGTCTTTCAAAAGCTAACCTGCTTTCTTCTGCAAAAAAAAAAAATGTTAAGAAACTTTTCGGGAAAAGTACAGGCACTATTTATTTATTAGATTTGTTAAGGCTGCCAAGGGGGCATGGTGGCTCAGCGGGTAAGATGCCAGGCTTGTTGATCGGAAGATCGCAAGTTTGAATCCCTAGTCCCACGTGACGGACTGAGCTCCCGCACTCGCCCCAGCTCTTGACAACCTAGCAATTCGACGGCATGCAAATGCAAGTAGATTAATAGGTACCACTTCGGTGGGTAGGTAACAGCGTTCCGCGTGTCATGCCGGCCACATGACCATGGAAGTGACTTCGGACAACGCTGGCTCTTCGGCTAACAAACGGAGATGAGCACCGGCCCCTAGAGTCGGACACGACTGCACAAATGTGCGGGGGGGGGGGGAACCTTTACCTTTACTTTAAGGCTGCCAAACTCCACAAAGAAGTATCAACATCCTCCAGTTTATACACGCTTTCTTCCCTATACTCATCTAGCCTTTCCTCTAGTTTCTAATTTCTTTTAACAAGGCTTTTAATGTATGCTGTTTTTTTACAAGATTTTCAATCTGGTTCCAATACACTGATCTGTAGCCATCTAATTATTAATGTTGTTTGAGTGGTGGAGGGAGAAGTGTCTTACCTAAATCCAGATGCAATTACAAGTTTGCTTGATTTATTTATTTATTATTTAAATTTGTATCACCGCCCATCTCCCCCAACCGGGGGACTCTGGGCGGTTGATCATAGTCTGTACAAGATAAAAAAAATCTGTCAAGGAAACTGAGGGGTTTTATATTCTGCATTAAAAAAACAAACAAAAAAATCAATGTAATTATTCTAGATCAATTAGGCAAGAAATCATTCCTAAACTGAATTTTTCTTAAATGGTGACTTTTATCTGTGCTACAAACCACCTACTTTATAGTCTGATTTTGTGACTTTACTTGAAATTATTCTATTATGGTTTAGTGAAGATGTTGAAATTATCCTTTCAAGACCAACTGTTGTTAGGATCTTCTGAGGAGCTTTAGAGTTCTCCAGAGAGAGGGAATTATGCCTGAGATGCAGTTTTGCTGTAGGACTTCCACCAACTCTATTCGGGGAGATGGGCGGGGATAAGTTAAATAAATAAATACATAAATAAATAAACTCTGAAAGGGTGTATAATATTTTGAAATCAAAAGGTTTCAAATGTTCCGAGCTCAAAATAAAACTTACATTCTGGGAGTTCCGTTTGGAAGCTGGAACAAAACAGTTTTGTTTGGACTTTGGTATAAACCTTAGTTGCTTCAGTCATAGAATACAATGGGCTGCTTCAAGTGTTCCAGTTTCTAAAAATGTTTCAAGAATTTCCTTTAAAGGTAAAAACAAAACTCTTGGAGTGGTTTTGTTTTGTTTTGAAAGAACAGAACTCTCTTATTCAGTTTAAAACAAAACAGGTTTCCAGTTTCATGCTCTTTTAATGGAGGGATCCACAATTTTTGGTTGGTCTACTAGACCTCCATTTATTGCTTTTGAGCAGGCTCACTAATCACTCTTATTTTTAGTGGTCTCAGATCTGACTTCGCTGTTCCCACGAAACCTGTGTTTTAAAACTCAGTGGAATGTGATGCATCTTAGTCTGAGTTTTTCATTATGCTCCTTTTTATAACAGATTATAGAAAAGATGTGTGATTGATTTTGGTGTGCTCTAAAGCCCACCACTAGAACTCATCCTCACAACCAGAATTATGGGGAAGACATCACAATGAAGAAATTGCTCTCTAGAATTGGGGTTTTTTTCTTCTTCTCACGTAGAGCTGAGCAAGAACACTTGCTTATGGCAAAGCAACCCTGCACATGCTTTCCTGGAAGTAAGTTAAGTTCTGAATGCTCTGGGACTTTGCCTAAACAAAAGCATGAAATATCTTTGAATTAAAGCATGAATTTACTTTGAATTATGTCTATAATTTCAAAGAAGTAACTTTTTTGTTAAGATGCCACTAAGCTACTTAGTGGACAGCTGACATTTTTATTTAAAAATGTTCAAGTAAGTAGCTATACACATCTTGGTAAAACTATTAGGTTAAATGTACTTGTATCTGTTAGAAATGAATAACAATAAATAAATGATTGATGCTGTCAATAACTTTATGGAGTGTATAAAATTATATTTTCCTTGATCTAAACAATAACAAAAATGTACTTGTGGCATGAATATATACAACACAGGTCCTGACATATATTTAAATTACCTTAGCCAGCAGTGCTCAGTTCAATTTTTTTAAATGGAGAAAATATAATAAATAAAAACGTTAAATATTTACAATAAAAGAATATGTGGAATCAGTAGGTGAACACATATATCCAATTTTCACACAGAGGAAAAAAAGGAACAAAATTAGGCTTATATGACCTCTTTGCCCCTCCCCCCCAATTCTTAATGTTATTTGTGACTGAAAAAAATATTAACTTCCCAGATCACTGAAGATAAATTATATGCACACTGAGTCTGCTGACAGAGACATTCAATGGTACATACATGTTTTGATTCCCGTAGATAAACAAGACTTCTCATAGACTGAAGTCTAGAAGTTGGGAATCATACTGGAAGGTCTTTGGGCTTTTTAACCTCTGTGTGATGATTTATTCTGAAGTGGTCATGATTGTCCCTCTATCAGTTCATTTTTTAAAACGGGGTACTTACATCTCTCCTCCATTTTGTTGTTTCAAAGGGTGATTTAGGACTGTGACTAGATTCACTGCTCATCTTAATCACAACAAGCTGTCCTACCCCCTCCCCCCAAAATTGCAAATAATATTTCCTAGCTGCAGATACAATGCAATGTCCTTATAGTTTTTTCTAACCACCTTCATCAAGGAGGAATGGGTTTCATTAGAGACCCCCAAACCTGATACCTTCGTACTTCCATCCTCAGCTTCATGATGGAATTTGAGGTCCAGCACATTTAAGAGGATGCTAGGCTGGGGAAGAGTAATTTACATTATGCTGCTCCACTTCTGCAGTTTATGAGTTTCCCAGTCACAGCAACATCAGGACTACCTTTGCATATGCTATGCATGTGAACAGCCATAGCTGTCCCAAAGATGCACTGACTGGGAACACCTTAGATAAGAAATTCTTTGTGAACATGTAACTTGAGGTCTAGTCTTTCCTTCTAAGACACCTGGATAGTGAAAATTTGCCATCTCCAACCTGGGATCATTCAAATAAGTTGGCTTTGAAGTAGTACAATCCCCATCCAGCAATATGGAACTTGAAGCTCAACACATCCAGAGTTTACCAGTTTGGAAAAGATGGGTATCAGAGGTATCAGAATCCCAAAATATTTTAGACAGTGGTTTTCCAGAAAAGTCAATCAGTTTTTTTAAGGTTTTAGGAACACCTTCTTCTTTCAGTAAAGTGTTGTGACTGAAGTCTCAATGTGTAATATCCAGAGTAATATTAGATATTAAACTAATAAGAAACAGACATGGTTAACGCAAGATGAAATATAACACACTGACTCTGGACCATGGAAGTTGCAATCCAAACCATACTCAGTGGAAACAAGTTCCATTAATTTGACATATTTGGCTATATTTCCAAGAAAATGTGATGAGAATGGAGGTATGGAGAAGTACGTAATTCACATATTTAACCAGATTAAATAATTGCACTGCTTGGTTTGCCCTCACTTCATCAACACCATTTCTTTAACAGCTAAAACATAAAGGTGGCCTTAAAGCATAAAAATACTGCAACCCTGTAACCTTTGTGATATTGATTTCTGATACAGCATATGAAGGGGTTTTCCATCAAGCCTGCAAAAAAATATGTCATGACTGATCAAGTTTTACAATGGCAACTATATCCTACTATTTGGGAAACCCACTTAAATCAGAAGCAGAGTAGGGCTTTTAGGTGTATTAAAAAAAAAGAGGCTAGTATAATACTGAACTAACTAAGAAGGCCCATTCACCTTATCCAGAGCTGGTTCTGTAATCAACCAATTTTCAAAGGAATGATGGAGGAATAAACTGCCTAAACCAGCACAAGGAGATATTTAAGGCAGATGGTGTACTTAAAAAGGAACAGAATGTAGGCTCAGAGGATTACTAAATTTGCAACTGGAAGGTCCCCCTTATAATACGCTTTAGTCTCCTTACAAATGTTGTGGCAGCCCATGTTGGGCCCTTATAACTTCTGTTAGAGACTGAATTATTTTCTACTTAAAATCATGTTGAATGTAATCTAAACTAGACAGTTTAGTCTTAAGCCATTAGTGGAAAAATAATAATTTGAACAAGTCTATCCCTGATTTAAAAATAATATTGGCAACCCAAACCTGCATCTCCTACTTTTCTTTTTCAAGAGATTAAGGATTTAAATGAAGACATTTTGTTGCACCTACACATTGAATTTGCTGGATACAATCAGCAACCAATAGTAATTGTTTTTCCTCTGTTGCTTATAATACATATACTGTTGCTGCCCCATAACCCGCAATGCCCTATGCTTGACGTAGCCCCTCTATCTTGTAAATATTTTTTTGGAATGCCCCTAGATAAAATGAACTCAACGGAGGAAGTTTCTGGTGGAGGGGGAAGGGTGGGGGTTGTACATTCCTTTCACCTTCGGATATCAGAGAAGTCAGACAGTTCTTCTCTCTGTTCAATGGTCT
Source organism: Charina bottae (assembly GCA_023362775.1). NCBI lineage: Eukaryota > Metazoa > Chordata > Lepidosauria > Squamata > Charinaidae > Charina > Charina bottae. The sequence goes on from JALMGJ010000039.1 coordinate 4,668,517, forward strand.
CATGTGGTGCTTTGGAATTATGACCCCCAGATTTAGTGCGAGTATGAGCATTCATAGGCAGCTTGCTACCTCTTTCCCCTCTAGGACTTTGGGAGTTCTCTCTGGTACCAGACTGAGGGTGAATTACAAGGTTTCCTTGGCCAGTGGATGTTCTTGAGGCTTCATTTGGCTTTTTCTCGGGTTCCAGGGTTGAAGCTCCATGTGGAACTACAGTACAGAGGCTCAGGATGGAGCACAGACTCCCCCAGTTCTGCTCACACTGGGCCTGGACACTCTGTGTGATGGCCTCTTTGACTTCTTCTCCGCAAGTGAGCAGGATGTTCACCAGATCAACATATGGTCTATGAGAAAAAAATTAAAAAATACAAGGTTATGGGAGAGTGGCAGGTACCCCCATTAAGAGGTAGATGCCAATGATTCAAGTTGAGTGCAAACTAGTTGCTATATGTTTATTATTTTATCCATTGACATCTCATCTTTTCATTAGGCGTTCAATATTTCAGACACACGCGCGCACACACACACACACTCCAATTTTATCTGCACTCTCCAATTTTATCCCATAGCAACAAATCTTATAGTGGTTGGCTAGACTTAGAGATAGTGACTAGCCAAGGCTAAGGGTGGGCAGTTAAATTTTGGCCCTCTCAATCCTAGTCCAACATCTTAAGCACTACTCTACAGTATAGCTCCTCCCAATAAGGATTTTTTAAAAATAAGGACACACTTCTTGTGAGAGCCATGGTGAGCTGATGTGTTGCTGGCTTGCTCGCTAGCAAGACAGCTTTTGCGAGGGAGGTCACAGCTGGATGCTGGATCCGGGCCAGCATAATCTCTCCGGAACAAAGAAGAGATTGTTGAGATCATTCACGTGATTCCGGACAGCTGCTACTCATGAGTAGACCGCAGAAATTGTCTCTTATGGTCGGCCTATGAGTGGAGTGGCTGGGAGTCAGGATTACATCAAGCTCACACTCGCAAAGCAACCTTATGGACATTAAACTCGACTGAGCCTTATATCTTAATCACTTTTTTGGATTAATGTTTTTATTTCTTGTATATTGGAGAGATTAAGACCTTTCGGACCGGCAAGGTTTTACTGTATTTATCGGGTGAGTCTCCGCCTCCTTAAAAGACGATGAAGTAAATTTGATTTTAAATGTTTTGAAAATATATGATTTTTTTGGACTACGCAGCAAAAGGGTGCTTAGTATATGGATTTTGGAAATTTAATAATGGATTAAGGGGCCAGAGGGATTTGGAATTATAGTTTTGAATTAATTGGAAGATATCTTCTCATGGGAAAATGGAGATTGCTTTGGTTTTTTTATGATAAGGAGACCTTGAAGGTTGGACATTACAGGGAGCCAGGGGATGAAGAAAATGGAGCAGAAATTCTTAGTGCAAACTTTTGAATACCTCTCAGCTAAGTTACTGGATAGAATGGATCAATTGCTTGAGAAACTGGACAGAATATGCTCTAAAGAAGATGTAAAACAAGAACAAGTTGTAATGGATGTCTATGAAATTAATTTGAAGGGGGATTTAAACGTAATACAAATGGATCTGATGGATGACTTATTCCCTAAAGGAGATGAACAGACACCAAACCAGGAAACTGATTTGGATAATTTTTTTCTTCTGGATATACAAAAGAACTCTGCTAAGGTTTGGAAAGACTTTTTTAGAAATGACAAACAAAAGGATAAACTTTACCTAATGGACATACAAAAGAAATCTGTTAAAGTTCTGAAGGATTTTTGCCTGGATACAAGATGACCAGCAAATTACCTCTGGGACTTTTCTTGAAGGGGTTAAAGAATAATTTTAAAAATTCAGGGAAGTTTTATAAGGTTGGCTTGTTTGACCAGCGCTAAAAGAAGAAAATAATTATATCTGGTTGCCTTTACTGGACTTTTGCTGACAAAGAATAATTGACCAAGCATTTGGATTTTGTTTTTTTTACCTGCTGGGATGAAAGGGGAAGTTACTTCTTTTTCTTTTCTTTCTCTTCCCCCCCACTTTCTTTTTTTTCCTTTTCTATACTGCCCCCTTTTTCTGTTTGTATTTTTTGTAGTTTGTATTGACTTTTTCTTCTCATTTATAATTCTTAATAAAATTATTTGAAAAAAGGATTTTTTAAAAGACGCAAAACAATAATAAAGATGTAATTTAAAAATCATAAAATCAGTGTAGCAAACAAAAATAATCACAAACCACTAGAAAATCTAAAAGGCTTGAAGCAAAATGTCCTGATGAGCACAGGAGATACTGTATATGTGTGTGTGTGTGTGTGTGTGTGTGTGTGTGTGTGTATGTATATGAATGTATGTATATGTATGCATGCATGTATGTTTGTGTGTGTATATACTCAGGATATCTATATCTATATCCTGTATGCACGTATATATGTGTATATATGCATGTGTGTGTGTGTGCATTTAAATATACTCAGGAATATAAAAACTATTCTTGCTTAAGACAAATAGATAATTACTAGACTTTTATGTCTTGAAATTCTGAGTGCTTCCAGGAAGACTTTTACAATTACTTTGTTGGGATTTTACAGGAGATCCAGCCACTGTCATACTTCTCTTGTAACCCCCTCATGTTTCCCCAATAGTTAATTCCATCTTTGGGTGTGTGTGCGCCAAAACCATCTCATTGAGCAGGAAAGAAAGAAAAGAGAGCCATAGATGGTCTTCAAATCGGCAGCATTAGGAGCTGTCCATCAGTAGCTAATCTCCATTGCCCCCACTTTAATACTCTTCTGAAAGGCCCTGAAGACATGGTTTTGCCAGTGGGCCTGGGGATCCCAGGTTAATACGGAGCCCATCAAGTGGTTCGTTTGAATGTATTGTTGTCACCAGGGGGGTTGGGGTGTGTCAGGTTTTGTATTTGGGGTTTTATTTGTGTAAGCCGCCCAGAGTCACCGTGAGTGAGTGGGGCGGTCATATAAATTTCTTTAATAAATAAATTGCTCAAGTCCTAAGACAACAGGGCTTCATCAACTTTTGCTTTGGAACACCTCATTTAACAAGAGCATAGTTTGATGGATTTGTTTCCCCCCCCCCCTTAAGTGGAAATTCTGATCCCCCATGCAGTTTGATTAGTTATTTCTAAACCATTTCTGGGAAATCACTATCTTAATGGAATAGATCAGGGGTCGGCAAACTTTTTTTGCCGGGAGCCATTTTGACATGCTCGTGCACATTTTGAAGTGCTCGAGAGCCAGGGGGCGGGGTTTGCGGGCGCGGGCCAATCGCGTGGAAGGGGGCGGGTTTTGCGGGCGGGAGCCAATCGCGTGGAAGGGGGCGGGGGAGGTTTGGAAGAAGAAGGGAAAGAGAGGCTCGACTGCTTCGGCGGCGGCGCTTCCAGGTTGTCGCTGCGGCGGCAACAGCTGCCCCTTCGAAAGGGCAGGCTCCGGGGACCCCGAAAATGCCCTCAGTTTTGGCAGAAAGGCTGCGCCAAGCTGCCTCAGCTGTTCTGCGGGGAGAATTTCCACCCCAGGGCAGCGTGTGCATGTGGAGAGGGGAGGTTGCTGCCTCCCTGCCGGAACCGAGGGCATTTTCGGGGTCCCCGGAGCCTGCCCTTTCGAAGGGGCAGCGGCAGCAGCAACTGCAGTGCTGCCCCTTCGAAAGGGCAGGCTCCGGGGACCCCGAAAATGCCCTCAGTTTAGGCAGGGAGGCTGCGCGCAAGCTGCCTCAGCTGTTCTGCGGGGAGAATTTGCACCCCAGGGCAGCGTGTGCATGTGGAGAGGGGAGGTTTCTGCCTCCCTGCCGGAACCGAGGGCATTTTCGGGGTCCCCGGAGCCTGCCCTTTCGAAGGGGCAGCGGCAGCAGCAGCTGCCGGAGACGGCTGCCAGGTTGCCAGGGGTATGCCCACAGCAACGCACACCATGCCCGCTGCCACGCCTGCCCCGCCACACTCGCTGCCGCGCCAGGCCCGCCACGCCTGCCTGCGGAAGAGCCACACTCAAGGGGCCAAAGAGCCGCATTTGGCTCGCGAGCCGCCATTTCCGACCCTTGGAATAGATCATCCTAATGATTGTCCAGTAAGTTTGAATTAATCTGTAAAATCCATAACTGCTTTCACTGAAGAAGCGAGAGCTACAAATTGGAAAGAGCTACAGGATGCACAAAAGATAAAATATGTTTTGTTAGAATGCAGAGCAAACCATAATGTTCTGGAATTCTGGTAACCTGTTTCAAATTGGATGAAGATCAGCAGAAACAAAACCTAGGATTTTTTAATTGTTCTGGGTTTTGGCCAGAACAAAATCTTGGAGGATCTGGCATGATTTCATGGGGCAAATAGGGTAGGACTGATGTACAGTACCCACCTCTTCCTTTCTCCTCAAGGCATGTGCACTGGCCTTCCTGCCCCATCTTCCCAGAGCCTTCTGTTCCCTCCCTTCAGCAGCCAATGCCAATGTCCCAGCATAGCATATTCCACTGGACCTCCCTTCCCATCTCTCAGCCTCTTCCTTGCCTTGCCTTGCCTCAGCTGACACCGATGTACTGGCCTATGCACCTGTTCCTTAGTGCAATGGCCTTGGGAGTAAAGAACAGGCTTCCAGCATGACATACCTCACCCAGCCTGATCTTCCCACTGTCTTCTTCCTCTCCCTCCCCCACCTCCCACTGCCACAACTGTCTGCAAATGCTGACCCCTTTTCTCATGCTTGCTCCACTCCTGAAACACTCCTGCCCAGGACAAGTGCATTTTGGTCCATATGCTGAGCAAAGCAGCCCTATTCTGTTCCGTATGTGGATTAAAGCATCCAAAAGGCAAGTTTCAATTTGGGCCATGGACCACCCAAAACAGCTTTATGGAACCGTTCATGCATCAAAAGCTTTTCATGTCTCTAGAAGGAACTACAGTATAACTGCCTACAAAAAAGCAGTATTACATCTCCATCTGCTAATCAGTTACTGTATATATCTGTGATTATTATCTGTGGTAATTACAAGTAGTGAAAAAGTAAAGATGATTTCTTGAAATTGTTTGCAACTGGATGTGGCAGCCTTCCTTACCCTGATGCCCTCCAAATGTGCTGGCTGCAACTCCAACAATTCCCAATTAGCATGGCTAAGAGTTGGGAATTGTTGGAGTTATATAAAATCACAGTTGGTAAGTTTTCCAGACAGACTCTTCACTGCCCAAGATGAGACCCTTCAGATGTATTCTTGACTTTACTAACGTAATTCATGCATTTAATTGAAGACGGCCACTATTTTCCTTTGAGTTACTTTTTGTTTCCTGCTTCAGCACTAGCAACTGAGCTATCACATTCAATAGCAAGGCTAACTTGGATACAGCACATATATTATAACAACCAGTTTCTCTGATTTTATTAAGAATCTTCTCTCTGTTGGTTTAGAAGGGCATCCTGTGTTTTGAGAAACTTGTCCTTTGCCGTACTGTTACTAATTAGATCTACAAGATACTATTCCATCTCTGCAAAGTTGGCAACTTTTCATGATATGATTCTACACATTAAATGGCTAGCCTAGTTTCAATTTCTGCAAACATAGGTAGCAGGTAATCCCATCACCACCTTTAGGTCATTATATCTGCTGCAGAAACCTTTAACTTTATGGAGGTACTCAGCTTATCTTTAGATTTTATATTGGCAAGAACATTATAATAATCAAGAAGTCTTTTTTGCCCACAAATCTCAGACTTTTCAGTGCTGGGGAATTTGCTCAAGTTACTGGTTTTGAGATGAAAGACAGAAATTGAATTCATTCCAAAGTTGAGTCTCTTCCTAGAATTATGGTTCACAAATCTTGCTAATTATGAATACATGTTTTCTCTTCCAGATTCACATAATATAGGATGACAACATCAGCCATGTAATTGCATGATTATTCAGTGTAAGACCACATTTTTCATTAATCTAAGACATAGCAGTTAAAATACAATAATCAGCCAGTAATTTATGTGATTAGTTTCCATTACTCTTCACATATCTAATGTATAAGCTCTGTGCTTAATAAGCTACTTGAAATACTATGGACAACCACTGCAGAAAAATGTAAAGTAGTATAGAATTCAGCCTCACTTGGCCTATTTGAATATGTAATTATAGTTTAGGATGATTAGTGGAAACTTTAAAAAAAAAAGTATAGTTGGGTTGGCATTAGTAGACGTGGATACTTTGAACATGTAATGTGTACCTATGGCTAACTCACGTGCTGGTATTGATCTGATGCCCATTTCTTACTCCAGGGTGCATTAGCATTCATTTTCAAAAAGGAAGGATGCTCTTGGGCTTGCGTGCTCGTCCTGAGTTCTGACCTGTTCTGGCCCTCCACTTGGCCCCAAAGCCCTGGAACTAACTACAAGCTGGGAGCAGCACACACATATCTATAGCTATAAAGGATGATTTAAAAAGTTACTATTGCATATATTTCACCTCTCCCTCCCCCAATTCTGTTTCCTTCTAGAGAAATATTAGAAAACCCCATGTTTTTCTACCGATTCACAAATTTTCCAGAATTTTTACTTCTCTAGGTCAAGCTGAAGGAAGAACCATTTACTGTATTTACTGTTGTCCAGGGCCAAGTATTTGAAAATTGAACATTTGGTCTGAAATTTGAATGGGTAAAAACCTGCCCTCCCTTTTTGTGGTTAATTATTAGAGCAGGAGAGCAAACTTCAGCACCCGTCTTACACAGCTTATGAGTGGAGGCCAGTTATTTATTTATTTTTGCACTATTTAAGTCCACATCTGCCTTCCTTCCTTGAATAATTCTTGCAGCAGCTTTTTTGCCAAGGAACAGTGCAGTTCTGTCATGGAAGCTTCCTGTGGATTCTGGGACATGTTCTATTGTGCATGCTTTGTTTGGATGGGTCATGATTAGGCTGTTGCATCTCACCATCAAATTAAGTGAGTTGGGAAGAGCACATGTTGTTCTCTCCTGGGCAAGTTCAGTGGTGATGGGTAAGCTGTCAGTTTCTCCATCTTGTCACAGAACACTGTCTGCAAACCACTGAACTAAACTATCACATTTAACTACCAGTCCTTTATAATTTAGTTGGTTGCCAATTTCATGGAAGGGGCCCACAGGAATCTGAAGGACGTATTTGTCTCCATCAGCATGCAAGAGGCATTTGTCTTGGCACTCCAAGGCAGAATTACTCAAGGAGGCAAAATTACTTAAGACATTATCTCACCCACCATGCAAGAGCTACTGTATTTGACTTGCCACTCCAATGCAGTACCAGTGCTAGTCTGAAACTGAGGTAAAACCTTTATTACCCCTGGCACCATTCCATCTTTCAGAAAAAGGAAAAATATCCCACAACCCTACCTGTCATTAAAGGATGATTTGAGTTATATCCTCTATGGAAGATGCATCATGCAACAAGATCCACAAATGACTTATACACTGCTTGCACACAAAGCATTCAAAAATACAGACATGTTGAGTCTGTTGCACTAGGATTATAAATAAAATAGGCCCTTTGGGTATCACTGAAGTAACTGTAATGCAATATTACAGGTGCTAAAAAACAGCCAGTAAATAAGACCATGGAATGGCTGTAATTCTGTAGTAAATAACATATTTGAATGCAGATCAGGTATTCATGAACAGACTCTTGCTAATAAATATATAAGAAAGATCAATAGGCCTGGAGTTAATGTATTACTGTATCGTACTTTTGGGGGCCCTGTTTTATTTTCTTTGTTTTGTGTTGGTTTTAAGATTGTTTTAGTTTGGGTTGTCTGTGTGGTTTTATGTTTTATCTGTTTTTATGGATTTTTTGGTTTTGTATGCCGCCCAGAGTCCATCGGAATTGGGTGGCTATAACAAATTTGTACAAACAAACAAGGCAGATTATTATTTTCTGAAGTCATGCAGGAAGAATTCTAAATGTAAAGTGTTACCTCTTTTAAGATAGAGGTTTCTGAGGTATCTCCATCTTAGAACCCGCTACTTAGCCTGGAATTTAACCACACTTCAAGAGATGTAGTTATATGACCTGAATTTTACCCTCTGAGTGGATAAAATATGTAGACAGAAAACTATCACGTAAATGTCACAAACTATTTTATGTTGATAGCATTTTATAGCTTTATAGTTTGTGACATTGTACTAAGAAATTGTTTTATAAACAGCATAAGAAGTATACAATTGTAATATTTATTTATTATTTATTATTATTTATTATTTCTAACTTATATCACCGCCCATCTCCCCCCACAGGGGAACTCTGGGCGGTTATATGCTATATAAATATGCTATAATTATGCACAACTATAGAAAAAACAGAGTTTGTTGAGGATAGACAACTTCACTCCCAAGGTGTTTCCACACAACAATGGCATCATTTTCCTAGTTTAGAGGTGTCTATGGGTCTGTAAAAGGAATCCCACAGGTTAATATTCTGCTCCAGGAACTCTAGAGCAGAATTTCTACTCCATTTTCTGCAGCATGAACCTACTGTATTTGTAAGGAGCAAAGAAGGTTCACACACGGAGCATTCTCCAGTGCAGGTAAGAAAGGAGACTCCATCCACAGAGAACAGCATCTGGAGCTGACCTCTTCATAAATCACCATTTGCGGGTAAGATCCTCTCCTCCCATGGTGATTCAGCTACTTAGTTTCCTAGTTGCCATGTAGTGAGATGATTTTCACTCTCTGTTCTAGAAATGATTATTTATTTTACATCAGCTCCAACATCCAGCAGTGCAACGGAATTAATCATGTATTGAGCTGTAGATAGAGTAAGAGAAAGACTATAGGGGGAAGCTGTTTCTTCAGTTAATTTTAGAAACATTAAAAAATGCTTCCAGATTTAATGGTTAAATTGCTGTCAAAACTGCATCATTTTTAAAGGTATGCTGATCGAAACAAATGTCTAATACAAAATTCACTGAAAAATTCAATTTAAAGGGCAAGTTATTAAAGGTTTTAAGTATCTGTTTGTTGTCATTCTTGGAGTAGAGAAAATAAGCTTTTGAATGGGAGATTGGAGAAGTTAAGTGGAGTATTTGTACCAATATTTTGGCAGGTTAGATATTAAGAGTAAGGTTTCTGCCAACCATTCACAAAAAGTTGGCTTCAATAGAATTCTACATGTTTTAAGTTTCAGCAAGTACTGAGAGGTTGTGTGTTGGTGAGGACTGGCATTTTCCTTCATGATGTATACGCCAATTATGTAACATGTGATGCAGCAAGCAGAAGCATCCACGGAATAGTCACGGACAGAGATGGGGGTAAAAAAAGTAAAGGTGGTGGGCATGATCAAAGCCCCACCGCCTTTTTAACATGCCTTGCATGCACATAAAAAAGGATAGGACTTCAATAGTATGTTTATGCCTGCCATCTTGATCTTTTTCTACTCCCCTGGTGGATGCCCCTGCTCCTCCATATGATAATGTGGTATTTCTTCCCTTACACAGAAATTCTACACCATGGTCAATTCTCACATTATAACAGGAGCAGATCTATATTCAAACTTGAGCATGTTCCCATTTCTGTGTGTGAGATTATCATATATTTTTTCTTCCTAATGCATGAATCTGAACAATACATTAGAAGGCAGTTTTTTTTAATAGCAAATGACCATGAAAAAAGAGTAGCCATTTTATATGTAAAGCATGTACATGGAAAATTTCATACCACTGTTGTAATATATAAAATAAATCTCAGATCTCGCAATTATATCTGAGTATATTAAAGGGACAAATCTGAGAATGATCAGATTGTCCGGAAGGGAAAGGAAGAAAGCTGGCAACCCGTTTTATATAGAAGGGTTCTAAAAAATTGGGAATGGCCATCTCAGTTTTGCAATGCCACCATTGTGGCATAGTTGCATCTCCATGGGGATAGCTATGGCTCATTTGTATCACTAAATGATGTGGACTGGATATTTTCCTCTGACTATGCATACATTCTTGAGATGGATAAAATTAGGGGACATGCAACTTTGCCTAAACATACAGTACAATGGCAGATTAAGTGCTCCCTGTTTACTTACTCATGTTGCAGCAAGTCTTTGAAATGAATCATCTCCACAATGACCTGGACATTCTCTTTGGCTGCAGAGCAGAGATCATGCTTCTGGTAGCATTCTCGCTGTAGCTGGAGCACCATCTCTTTGATTGCAGGACATTTGCGACTGATACAACTAAACTTGTGCCGCAAGGCATGTGCCTTGCATCTCAGGGCATCTTTAATGAAGGATTTTCCCTGAGGTGAGAGAAAAGAAGAAAAAGCATAGCTGAACTCTTTTCCATTAAGCACATGTCCTGTGATTGACCGGCATTTTTCAATTAACACCTGGAAGAGAGACTGATTAGACAAGCTAGCTCTTCCTATTTACTCTTGCAAGTTGTGAGATTTTGCTCTAACCCCAATCAGATAATTATTTCCTTCTTTTGTTGTAGCAGGCGCCCAGTGCCTGCTAGACATTTAATCCCCACTAATATCTAACCTTCCTTTGCTGATGCCTAAACTGAGCAACTCTGGAGATGGAGGGGGAAAGAGAGGTTGCAGGGCTATAAAACTTGCCCAACGAAGCAACCCCTTTGTGACAGATGGAGGAGGGGCCCTTGGTGCTGTGAGTAATTAATGGGGACAATTTAAATAAACAGGATGCTGTTTGTTTTGATCCTGGCACCTCTTTTAATGTCCTCCTGCTTCAGTATCCATCTTGCAAATTCTACATTAGCCAGCAATACAAGAATTGCAGAAAACAGCATAAGACAGAGCTAAATTGCTCCTCTTATCAAGGACACCTATACATAGGCTGTTGGATATGCTTTCTTGTAACAATAGCCCTGTGCAGACAATTGGTTTCAAAGCCAGTTCAGAACCAATGGCGATATGCATTATTCTCACGGGCAATATAGAGTCCTCATTCTGATGCCAGCAGACTTCAGGAGGCAGCCTAAAAACTCTCCATGAGACTATGTTGTGAAAGGGGTTGGGACAAAAATACTGACCTGCCATTACTCTTTTATTGTTGTGCTGTGACACTGCCCTCTGGAAACTGACCTGCCAAGTTGACATTTCTCGGTACCCTTCATGTAGTGTCTTCACTGTTGGAATAGCCTGAAGTCAGGCATTAGCATGTAACATTCTTTTGGTAGTTGTCCTTGCCAAGAGTTGCACTGTCCTAGTCCCCTGCTTGCCATCCCCCATGCCTGGCAGGTGAAAGCAACCTCTTAAACATCCCTCAATGTCTTCTTTGAGTGGTCCTGTCCTAGTTCCTGTGGAAAATCCGATTTATGCAATATTGCCAGCCACTGCCAAGTAAGCCACATGGACCACCAGGAAGCACATTGCAACCCCACCCCCATGCTAGTGTAGAGTGTCCAGGAAGAGGACTCCTGCTGAAGTGAGTATCTCCCAAATCTACTTCCCCCAACATTCAGAAAAGATATTAAGATGAATGGAGGCTGCAAGGAGAACAAAAGTCCTATGTGTCCACGCCACTTGTCTATTCGCTCCAAGACGCTTTGCTTGCTCACTTCGACTGTTTGGATATACTTTTCAGAGTTACTCAGTCAAACTGGAAAAAGATTCATTCATGATGGTCATGGAAGGGAATGGGACTCTGCTGAAAATGTGAGTTTTCTGGGTTTAAAGCTTCATCTCAACCCGGAACTAAAAAGGTTCCACAGTTCTGCTAAAACCTGGGAATCGACTTACCAATGTGCAAAGCAAGTGGACACAGTCTTGCTATTAGTTGACCTCTGTGAGGCTCACCTCCCTCCCCCCCCCCATTTCCTTGGTCCAAACCAAGAGCCGGAGAGGGATTTATTTTCCACTGAGGGAGAAGAACCTCGATGATAATGGTAAACTGGCAAGACCAGCTCGATTCTACTGATACTAAATTGGTAGCACAACTACTATTGCAATATGTTCTTGAAAGGTAGCCAGGATACAGTGGCTGGGTTCACACATGGCACAACATCATAATGAGGTTTGTTCACAGCTTAGCATGATTATGTGGACCCATCCGTTATAGAAAGATAGAAAACCTTTGATATTTTTGTTTTATCCACAGATCTAAAGGCTCCTAATGTGGAATTACGATTTAACTGGAAGAGCTTGAAAGGGAGCTGCAGTATATGTTGGGGCACTAAAAGAGGGTTGAATAGGTGATGAAGGTGAGATAGAAGAGACTACCTATGAAGAATTAATGTTCTACATTATAAATATATTCTGTTCAAGGAAGTTTAGAACCTGTTTGCTTGCTCTGAAATAGGAAGTTTGATTAAAACATCAGCTAGTAATTTTAACAGAAGTCCACACTATTTTATACCTCCACATTAGCAGCTTCTGGGTCTAGCTGTCTATGTCTCTAATTGTTATATTTGCTTACCTGGGCATCAAACTTTCCAGCATTGTGGAGAAACGTCATGCAGATCTCATGCAAACCTCGAATCTCACAAGAGTTGTTTTCAAAGCACTCAAATACACTGCACCCAACATCGCCAGCACTCACCAGGCAGTGCTGGATTTCAGCTGAAAACAAACAGTCACCACAATAAATGTCTAAAACTATTACACATACCTGTAGACAAAAGATTACTTGGTTAACAACTTCATTTAAAAAGGGGAACAAAGTGTAATGCATGAGATATAAACAACTTTCCTTGCTCTGCAAAAAATTGTATGATCAAAACAGAAAGTCACTATTAAAAACATATCCGAACTAATTTACTAATACAAGTCAATATGATGCAGTAGTTTAAATTATTATATTGAACCGGGGAGACAAATTAAAATCTCCACCCAAGCCATGAAAATCACTGAGTGAACTCTTATTCTAACCTATCTCAAAGATAAAATGGGATGAGATTCAAGTATACCTCTTTGATCATCATGGAAGGAAAGATAATTAAAAAAAGATTGTGTTGATTTGATCTTCATGAATTAAGGTCCAAAATTCAATATTAGTTCAAAGAAAACTGCATCTGAGGAAGTTATACAACTATTTATTGGGTCTTCTCATCTGAACTAGTGTCCCCAATTACTTTCTCCAAAGTAAGCACATCTTTAAATTACTGAAATCATTTACAAAGCTTCTGATAAATCTGCAGGACAGAGCTCCACCCCCCCACAAATTTTCCAGTCGCCTTTACTGTTCTTGAAAATGGACTATACTTTTCTATCCCATGCCTATTTACCAGCGTATACTACCACTGTGTTAAATGGGATAAGTGTCAAACTGAAACCTGTATCGCTGACAACAATAATAGTAAAATTATAGACATTCTGCAACCCCCTCCTCCAAGGGTATTCAAGCTACAGAAGACCCTGGAGGTTTCCTTTTAATTGATTAAAGAAAATGGGAATGTCTAAAAAGGCCAAGGACAAGCCAATCCTGGGATTAGCTTCATAGAAATAGAACAGTGCAAAAGAAATACGCAGCCAACCCCGGGGGGGGGGGGGAGAGACAACCATCCGACCAGAGCCTGAAAAAGCAAAGTGGGATATTGCTACTACTACATCGCCTTCTTTTCTCAACGAGACTGTCTGCATTGTTTTATACATAAAGGGGAAGCTGCTCTTAGCGAAGAGGGAAAAAGAGTTTCTTTGTCCGGCGTTGTGTAAGAGTGCAGCTTGGATTTAGCTGCGAACCCCAGCTTTACCTTTATGCTGGCATCGGGGAGGATAAAAGGGTTCCGATCACATGCCCGGGCCCCCGCGGGCTGAGAACCGGCTCGAGGGGCGGTTCGCGTGTGGAAGCAGTTCTCTACCCCGGGTGTAAGGAGCGTCTGTATATCCCCGCCGGTCCTGTGGGTGGCTTCCAAGGCTTGGGCAGCCAGCGGCCCTACTGTGAACAAGAGGGGAACAGCCACGAAGGGGTGTCCCAAATTTCTTTCCATTCGCGCTAGGCGAAAGATCCGAACAGATTCTAAGGAAGGAGCACTGTGTTACGCCAAAAGCATTAAAGGATTATTAAAAAAAAAAAAAAAAAAGCGGTGGGAGAAAATACCCCTGCCGGCTGGATGCCCTCTTTTACAGCAGAAAAAGGATTTTCAACACTTTCGCCCGGGTCTACTCACCTCTGAACGCTCTTCCCATTAAACGCCGAACCTGCGCTGACGCCTGTGCCCGCCGGCGCCGGCCCTCCCTCCTTCCGCCTTTTTCTTTTATTTAAAGGATGGGAGCGGACCAGTTTAAGACGTGCAAACACAACAGACACAGTCCCGCAAGTCCTTCAAATCATGGGTTTTTATTTTTAAGCAGAGAAGGAGAGGGAGGGGGCACTACCCTCCTGATTAAAATGATAATCTGGTTTAACTTTCACTACGGTATTACATTCCCTGTGTGATTACTTTCTTTGCCTACTTAGAAGATGGAAGTGGTGCCTCTATACCGTAGTTCAAATGGTGGAACACGTGCTTGGCTAGCCAGAGCTTCCAGGCTGCAGGAACCGCTTCTAGTTCCTTCACTGACTTCTGCTTGTCACTCCCGCGCCTACAAGAACGATGCTTATCACCTAGCGACGCATCTCCTATCTCAGCCACACGCCGCACCGAAGTCTAATATCAAAAAATCGGGGTACGACTGGTTCTTGACTTAAAATGCAGTTTCCTCGCCTCAGAAATTAAACTGCACACGGATGCGTTTTGATCCTCAAGAAATAATCGCGTACCTGAATTTTGCAGAGACATCCGCCCTTTTTGCTGAGGAGCTCTGTCTTGGGCACCTTCCGGAGGGTGGGTGGCTTCGGTGCCCACCACCGCATCAACGCTTGCAAAGACCAACGCCAGGGCCACCAGTTTCCGTAAGCACTCCGCACACATGGTCCTTGTGTGTACCCAACCACGCCGACTGGAGGCCGCCAAGCCCCCCTCCTCTATTCGCTTCTTCGCCAAAGACCCGGGATCTCCGATCTTCCCACCTACGCACAGACAGCGCGAAGCGAACGGCACTGATAGAAGTACTGGAAGTGGCCCGGAAAGGCAACGGATGGTTCCTCAAATATGTCTCAAAGCTCGGGTGTCACTTGAATGAAGGAGTCCAGCAGATGTTGTCCGCCAACCCGACCAACCGGAGCCTCTATTTCACTCTGACACCACGCTCGGGGGCGTGGCCTTCGCCGAAGTATTACTACGCCCTCGAGAGAGCCGCGCTTATATCTCGGGATGCGAACTTGCTGCATCGAACTGCAGGTTGCAAAAGCAAGTAGCAGCGGTCGTGTAAGTAGCCGATCACGACAAAGCCAAGTATTTTGCACAATCGAATGCAAGATCGGCGGGAAAAGGCACGCTATTGCAGTGGATGAGAACAGAGGGCTTGGGTGATCCCCCCAAGATTGAGTACTTAGTGTACCCCGTCTTTGGGTACGCAGGAGACCATACCACCGGGGATGGTAGCAATAATTTTGCCAAGGTAGCACAAAGGTCACTAGTTCAGGAGAAATTTCTTTCGCTAAATGGAAGATTCTCTTCCTTCTCTTGGGTAACTGCAACTCAACTGGTACGGGTAGCACACGCGCGACCTGAGGGTAGGTTGCGAAGATCCAATTTCGAATGGGCGCTCGAGACCGAGCATATGGTGGCAAGAGGATCCCAAAGCATTTGCAATCTGCTCATGTTGCTCTGAAGGGGGAAGGAAAAGACAGCCGAGATTTCATTTGAGATCCAGCCGAGTTCCTGGGTCTGAGCAAGAGGACTTTACATTGGGAAATGCGCGCGCACATTCCTGTTAACATGCACGCCCGGGTTGATATTAGCAGCCGGGCTATGTCCTTTGATGATCTGGATTAATTTTCTTCACAATTTAGTTGGCAGCACAAGCCGTTTATAGCTGCCCAGAACTCCTGATGCGGGGTGGGAGGGACCCAGACACAAGGATTTGTGCCCTTTTGCTGAATGGAAAAATAAAGATGGAAAATGTTCCAATGGAAAAAGAGTTGGTTTGAAACTCCATATTGAACCTTCTCCATCCCCAATCCTGCCGCGCTCCCGGTCACGAGGATTTCATTTTGCAGGCCTGCAGATTATTGGGGAGGGGGGCGGGAACAGATGAAACCCTTTCTTCTGTAACTCCACCGCAGTCGTTGCATCACCTCTGCTTTATGCTCACGGATTTGCTTTAAAAAAAAGTCCTGCCCTCTTCCTGCCCTCCTTTTTTCCGGTCCGCATGGAACCTGAGGCAAGTGAAACCTCTTCCCAAGGACGGTGAAGCGGTCCCATCTCGGATTCCCACCGAAAGCAAGCCTTCCGGCTGAGTCATCCGGCAGCAGCTAAGTGCAAACTATCGATAATCAATTCAAATAAACCAATCACCCGCCTCCCTTTTTGCTTGGAGGAAGGCGGGAAAAGCAGGTGGTGGGCTGCGGGTGTGCGTGCCTCTTGCCTACCCCCCGCCACCGCCCGCTCGCTCTCCGCCCGCCCGCCCGCTCGCTCGCTCGCTCTCCGCCCGCCCGCCCGCCTTCCTGCATTTAAGCTGCAGCAACCGACTTCGGCGATTTCATCAGACACGCCGCCAACTTCTTGCCTCCAGCGCTCTACTGTGAGGGAAACGCGACGCGGACTCCCCGGGCCTGTCTGGCTAGTGCGAAGCCGCGAGCCGAAGAGGAGGAGAAAGAGCAGACGGCTGGGTCCCGCCGCTTTAGGTTAGGGCCGGGCCGAGCCGACTTCCCGGAGGAGGAGGGGCGCAGCGCTGGGAGGAATGTCTTCAGCTGCCGCCGCCGCCGCCGCCGCCGTGATTCTCCTGCTCCCAGCTGTCAAAATGCACTTGAGAGAATCCACTCACACCTCCAGAAGCAAACGGTGCTCTGGGAGGAAGACGTGACACTGCGCGGCAGAGCCATGGAGGTCCCTTCTTCCACCCCCTTCCGCCTCATCCAGCGCCGGGCATGGAAACCACGCTTCTTTTCAAGCCGCCTCCTGTACAAAGCATCACAAAGTTTCTTTGTTAAGATTTTTCCAGGCCCAGCGTGGTGGAGTGAAAAAAGAGAGGGGCGGTAATTCGGGAAGATTATTTTGTGGGCTTTGGCTCGCTATTTATGATGGATCCTGTGTCATTCCTTCCAATAGTTGCCATGCCTTTCATCGCAAAGCCTTCCCAAGGACGATTAAAAGCCGAAAATAATTATTGTACGCCACAAGCCAAACACTCAGAACAGTAGCAGTTTAAAACAATAGACAAAGCCTGCAGCATGCAACGTTTAATTAAAAGTGAGCTGGAATAGAATTTTTAAGACACTCTTGGATGCCAGTAAAGATGTATTTTGCATGGGGGGGGGGAGTTTCAAAAAATAATATGCCGCCACCACTGAAAAAGCCCTGTGTTTGATGGGTTAGACATACCACCCAATTCTAGTATAGCTCCACAGCCACAGTTATGCACGGCTGAATTTAAAGAGGATTATTTTGAGAAAAATGGAGGATTTGCAGGTTTAAGCAGAGAGGAGACACTATAAACACCATCGAGTTCAGTGTTTTACTCTGCTAAGCAGAGCTTTCCAAACTGTCGTGGCACAAAAGTGTGTCGCCACACACAGTCTGGTGTGTCGCCACACAACCCGGAAGCGCTGATCATCATCAGCGCTTCCGGGTTTTCCTGTGGCGACACACCAACGGCGGCGTGCAAAACCCGAAAGCGCAGCAGCGCTTCCGGGTTTTTGCGCGCTGCCGCACTTCCGGGTTTTTCCGCGGTGACACACCAACGCCGGTTGGTGTGTCGCCATGGGAAAAACTTTGGAAAGCCCTGCTGCTAAGTATGCTTAGGTTTGAATTCAGTTAAAACTCATTGCTTTCACTGAAAACACAACCAAAGACCTTGTACTGTGACTGAGTTAAAATGCTGTTGAGTGGGCACCAAACAATGCTAGCATGAAATTTGCCCTCCCATTGCCAACTCCTGTCCTTCCACCACTGCCTCTCTGCCAAGTCACTGCCAAGGGGTCTCCGGATTGGGGAGTGTAACATTCACTGTCATCCAGGTGAGTTCTCCTCTGACTTCTGGCCATACCCTTTCAGCACATAGGATGGCTCGTGGCTATTCTCATGCTCTGAAGCAGTTCAGCTCTCTCTCTTCCTGGGCTTTTGCCCACTACTGATAAAGGGTATTCCTCACGCATGTCTAACAATGTACAAACATGCCCTGACAACATCTTTTTCCTTTCCTGTCTCCTGCTGTTGCTTTGATCTTGAGTGAAACGGGTTTAAGTTGTCTTTAGCTGTAACTGGTGTTACAGTAGGGGTTTCCCCCTCAAACTCCCAGCATGTAACAGCAGCCATAATTTGTCTAAAACAGTGTTTCTCAGCCATGCTGGCTGGTGAATTCTGGGAGTTGAAGTCCACACATCTTCAAGTGGCCAAGGCTGAGAAACACTGGTCTAAAATCTTTTATACTTCACCATTTTGGAGGTAAAGTCAGGTGACCGGCAGTGGATGGGATCAGAACAGCAGATACGGGGTGTTTCAGGCTGATGTTGGAGTGCTCCTTCTTAATTATTCCCTGGTTAGCCTCGTGGTTGTCTCCAAAAGAGCTGAACACAGCAGCACTATGCTGATGACCTGTCAGAGTTGTGTGATAGTGCACTTGAGTGCTCAGTGCACAGTACTGCAAGTGCTTTAACTCTGTGGCCCTTCCTGCTTTTATGCAAGACTAAAAGAACAAAGGAGTGCAATGATGGGACACCCCTCCCCACCCCACCCTACCCTTTTGCCTCTGAAGAAAGCACAGAGAAATTCCGAAGCTGGCTTTTTAAATCTTTATCCACCTTACATCATGGCAGGATGGGTATAGGAGGAGGGGCACAGGAAAGAGCCCAAGTCCTGAAGGGAGATCCTGCTGCAGTGCTATGACTGGCAGGCAGGTTTTCCTGCTGGTTGGGTATGTACAGAACAGAGGAAAGCAAAGGGGGGAGGGGGGAATCAACCAGTACTGTAGCTGTGCTGATCATGTGCAGTGCACACACAACGTTAGGATAGCACCGCTCAGGAGTGAGTTACAACAGAGGCAGTAGAGGCAAAATAGAGATTGGCAGGCAGGTAGCAAATTTCATGCTATTGTTTTTCCTGCTGACTCAAGGGTGAGTGGATAGCACTTCAATTTAGCAACGTGGAAAGGCTCTGAACGTTCATTAGCTATACTGGAATAATAGTATATATTTTTTTACCTTTTAGCCAATACTATCCCATCATAGCTTCAACATTTGCAAAATATTAATGCTTTGTTGCCTTTTATTTATTTGTATACAGTCTGTGCAAATATTCTATTTCCCACCTTTCTTCCAGGAGCTCAAGGCATTGCAGTGCCTCCAAAATACTGTCATTCCAGCAGAGCAAATGACAATGTAGGGTCTTTTTCCACTGCTGAACTGAAGCATAAGCCATCCATCTGTGAATCACAAAATAATAAAATATTTAATAATAAAATAATACTAATAAAATAATTTTGGGAAAGGAGTACGACAAGGCTGTATATTATCACCCTGCTTATTTAACTTATATGCAGAGTACATCATGAGAAATGCCGGGCTGGATGAATCACAAGCCGGAGTTAAGATTGCCGGGAGAAATCAACAACCTCAGATATGCAGACGATACCACCCTAATGGCAGAAAGTGAAGAGGAACTAAAGAGCCTCTTGATGAGGGTGAAAGAGGAGAGTGCAAAAGCTGGCTTGAAACTCAACATTAAAAAAACTCAGATCATGGCATCTGGTCCCATCACTTCCTGGCAAATAGAAGGGGAAGAAATGGAAGCAGTGACAGATTTTATTTTCTTGGGCTCCAAGATCACCGCAGATGGTGACTGCAGCCATGAAATTAAAAGATGCTTGCTCCTTGGGAGGAAAGCTATGGCAAACCTAGACAGCATATTAAAAAGCAGAGACATCACCTTGCCGACAAAGGTACGTATAGTTAAAGCTATGGTTTTTCCAGTAGTAATGTATGGCTGTGAGAGTTGGACCATAAGGAAGGCTGAGTGCCGAAGAATTGATGCTTTCGAACTGTGGTGCAGGAGAAGACTCTTGAGAGTCCCTTGGACTGCAAGGAGGTCAGATCAGTCAATCTTAAAGGAAATCAACCCTGACTGCTCATTGGAAGGACAGATGCTGAAGCTGAAGCTCACATACTTTGGCCACCTAATGCGAAGAGAGGACTCACTGGAAAAGACCCTGATGCTGGGAAAGACTGAAGGCAAAAGGAGAAGGGGACGGCAGAGGATGAGATGGTTAGATAGCATCACCGATGTAATGAACATGAATTTGAGTAAACTCCGGGAGACAGTGGAGAACAGGAAGGCCTGGCGTGCTATGGTCCATGGGGTGACGAAGAGTCGGACACGACTAAACGACTGAACAACACCAACAACAACAATAAAAATAATAAAATAATACCAGCATAAATGAGTTCCCACTGTCAATTCCTATCCTGTTCCTATTATGTTTATTCAGAGTCAGTGCTAAACGGTGAGTATACCAGTTTTAATAATAGCTAAGGCGATTGGTTTTCTTGTCTGACTTTGCCCCCGTCCCTTTTAAGTATAACGCCACACAGCAGGGAAACATCAGTCAATTGGGGCACTATGGCAGAAATAGGAGTTAATCACCTCTTGTTCAAGGTAGAGAGTGGCAAAACATAACAAGTTTCGCACACCTTGAGCCTAACCATGGGATGATGTTGGAATAAGGAAGAAAATACTTTATGCCAGTATAGCTGATTATGAGTCAAGACTGTTTTCCTCATGTGCTACAGAGAAAATAAGGGCAATATTGAGCCTTTTCCCTCTGTTGAATTGAAGTGCTTTCCACCTATTGATGAGCTGGCAGAAAACTATACCAGGATGAAATTTGCTGTTCCCTGATGCCGATCCCCATCCTGCCTCTACTACTTCTGTTCTTTATTGCCCTCAACTGGAGTCTGCAGAAGGTCTTACTTATTTTTTAGATTTAATCCCACCTTTTTGTTGGAGCTAGAGAGTACCCTCTGCAGCTGGATGAATTCTGAATCCCAGTCGCATCTTCTGTTTTCAATGTGCTTTTTTTACTCCGAAGTAGCAAATTCAGGATTGCTTTCCGCCCTTTTCCATTGCTGATTTTTTTTAATTTGAGGTTGTGCATGATCCAGGGCTGATTCAGTAGGAAGTAGCACATGGCATAGGCTTCCGAAGACTAGGTGAACTATAAATTGCAGGTAAGATAGTGTATGTTTAAATGCCTGTGCAAAAAAAAAAAAACACCCCCAAGTAAATAAAGAAGCGGGGCACATGGGAGGCTAACATACCACAGAAAAAAGATTTCATTTAGCATTTGCACTGATATGTAAATCCCTCTTATGCAATGTACTGTGGTCACTGCATTCCAGTTTGAGAGCCAGTTTGGTCTAGTGGTTAAGGCAATGAGCTAGTAACCAGGAAACTGAGAGTTCTAGTCCCGCCTTAGGCATGAAAGCCGGCTGGGTGACCTTGGGCCAGTCCCTGTCTCTCAGCCCTAGGAAGGAGCCAATAGGAAACCAGGAGACTGAGAGTTCTAGTCCCGCCTTAGGCATGAAAGCCGGCTGGGTGACCTTGGGCCAGTCCCTGTCTCTCAGCCCTAGGAAGGAGCCAATAGGAAACCAGGAGACTGAGAGTTCTAGTCCCGCCTTAGGCATGAAAGCCGGCTGGGTGACCTTGGGCCAGTCACTCTCTCTCAGCCCAACTCACCTCACAGGGTTGCTGTTGTGGGGAAAATAGGAGGAGGAAGGAGTAATAGGTATGTTCCCCGCCTTGAGTTATTTATAAAAATAATAAAGGCGGGGTAGAAAAATAAATAAATAAAATAAATTCCATGGGGAACCATTCTAACATGTAGTCCTCGTATGAACAGAAACAGTACATTCCAGGAGATTATGGCTTTATGTGCCTTTAGGGAAGAGAGCAGTGTATTGGACCTGGACCTCTTTCCAGTTCCTGAAGTACCCAAATTATTGAGAATCTCTTACAGCAGATTGCATAGACCAGACCATGATATGCTTTCTGTTCTAGAAGCTGTGGAAGGAGTAGTCAAGTGGAGCAAAATATATGAATGTTCAAATTCAGTGTTCAAATTTGCATCCGAGACATATTTTTATATCCATTAGAGAACTGCAGACTATAGCTAGTTAGGTTCTCACATACTGCTTTTGCATTTCTTTTAGTGACGTATTAGACCTAAAAATGCCTTTAGTCCCGGAGACCTTGTATATCTCATCCTAAATGACTGCCGAAAATACTCTAAAGCAGTGCATGATGTTCTAGCAAATTAGTGTTCCCCAGGGTGTTTTTATTCTTGGACATCAGTATAATTATTCCAGCAGTAGGAGCCACATACTGTAGTTCAGATAGCAAAGCTAAAGCATTCTTTTTTTTGTGTGTACATGTGTTTTAATACATATGGAACACTTTTCTAGGGACTGACATACTGAGAATAGAATCAGGAGAACACAAGGCCTGTGTGTTTCTTAAGAATTAAGCCATGGGGGCAGTCAGCTGGGTTCTCGCAATGTACCAAGCTGTAAACTATGGTATACAAACTATAATGGCAGGTTCTGATACAACATGCTAAACCCCAAACCCTACAAACCTCGTTAGGACTTAGTTCAGTGTTGAACAGAGCTACTGTGTACAGTCACATATAAACTAGTAACTCTGAAGGTAAATGAGGACTATATACCGAGAATGCAATATACATTTTTATGTGCTGAATTTCTTTTCTCCCTTTGCAGGGAGGAAGAATGCAAGTAATATTCATCAGGAGCACCGACATACCTCTCAGGCCAGAAAGTTTTTTGGACATGCTGAAGTGCTTTTGGTATTATCCTTTAAGGAGACTTACCCACTTGGGCATTGCAGTGCTCCAGATGCAATACCAGAAAGGTGCTTCAGAATGGTAGGAGCACCAACGTAGCACCTGTTTGCAACTCTTTTCTTGAGATCACATAGCTGCACTCTGCAGGTGTTTTAAAAAGATGCATGCAGGTATTACATTTGCACTGCTGTGTGCTCTGAAGCACGTTTCTGGAATCAGATCCTAGCCATTGCATAGCTCTACTGTGTACTAGGTAATATACTGTGTGTGAAAGGTATGCATTACATTGTTAAATGAAACAATAATGATCTGGCCTGCATTTTAAAAATGACTATAATTACTAGGGTATATTAAAAGCAAGCCACCCCCCCCCCAAATCTCAACATTTAAAAAAATTATTATAACTGAAGTCATAGAAATGTTCCATCAGATTAGAAATCTTGTGTTTATACTGCTGAGGATGGAACGTGGATAGGCATCAGGAACATGATATACAGGTCTTGGTTAAGAAGACAAGAATTGGACTTAGATCTGGTAAGAGAAGTGGAATAATAAACACAATTTTCAGAACATTTTGAAGTATAATTATTAATGTATTGTTTTAATTTGTAAACAAATTACATGGATTTCTTAAGTCTGTCAAATTATTTTCTTGTTCCCTTCCTCTCTTATCCTAGTAGCTGTATCCTTCTCCCCACTAAAGTTCCAATAATAATTACTGTTATTATGTCGGGGAAGAAATCTTTGAATATTCCAGCTATTAAATATATGTTCTCTCTGCTGCTTTTGGAGATGCTGGAGGAGAGATCTAAATTTCTTCTCCAAAACTAAGATGTGATGGCATTTGGTGAGATCTTGCTCAAACCCTGTAATATTTCTCCACTCTTAATGAGTGCTTGTGGGAGACTCCGTGTTTATCCCCATACTTTGTAGAGTTCAGTTGTCTCTCTCTTCTGGGTCTTTCCCCACTGTTCTCCATCTATGAGTCATCACAAAACAATACTAGCATAAAATTAGCTGTGCCCATTGCCAACCCCTATCTTTTCTATTTTGGATCTATTCAGAGTCATTGCAAAATGGCTTTGTCCTGACTATGGGCATGCCCCTTGTGCTAGTTATGGCGATTGGTTTTCTCCTCTGATGTTGCTGAAGCCCCCCTTCAGTATCATACCAGCCAGCATGGAAAACATCCACCATTTAGAGCACTTCACCAGTTGGAGTAGGAATGGGAAGAGACTGACTTCAGAGCAGAGACCTGAATATTTTGTTATTTGTTGATAAGAAGAAAGTGGGAGATAAGGACTGATTCACCCCCTCTTCTTTCCTATATTAATTGGTGGAGGTCCGCTCTTTTGGAATTCTGGAGAGAAGTTGGGGTCAAACACAGAGGGTTGGAGAGGTCATGGATCTGGAAGAAATTCAGAAAATAAAGTACTAATAAAGTACTAATGGACAGTGCAACGGTTGCGAGAGAAATAGCAATAGTGAATGCTGGCTAGAGGGTAGGAAATGTGCCTGCACCAGACTGATATGCCCTATAACACATCTGATCACCCTGAGAACTAGTCAGCTGACCTCTCCAAGGTAGGGGGAGGCAAAATGTAACAGGCTTTATATACCTTTGGCCTGCCCTTGGATCGTATTAGAATAAGGAAGAAAATACTTTTGTACCAGTATAGCTAATGACGACACAGCCTATTTCGTACATCAGCTGTGGACAAATTAAGGTAATTGATGAACGAATCATGAAGGGCTTTAAATGTAAGAACCAGCACCTTGAATTTCACTCAGAAGGTGACTGAGTCATGAGTGACAGTGAGCAATGCCTGCCATTCCAAGGAAGTTTGCAACAGGTGCATAAGATGGAGCTGAGCAAAAGCTCTCCTTGCCATAGTTCTCACCTGCTCTTCAGGCAGCAGCTGTGAGTCCAAGAGGAGCCCCAAATTGAGAAGCAACTCTGCTCAGGGGTGTGTAACCCCATTCAGAGTAAATCATAGAATCTAACTGGAATTGGCAGGCCTTTGAACCCACAACTACTCTGCCTTGTCAGCATTGTGTCCCAACTTGTTTGCCCCTATTCAGATAGAGATGTACTGTATAATTGGATATCATCTGCTTCTGATGTAACCTGACTCCAGGTGGATGGATGATCTCACCCAGCAATTTCAGGTAGATCTTGAATAGGAGTGGGGTGAGTGTTGAACCCAACTAACGGGCCTAGGGCTTGATCTCACCAACAACTGGAACTGTCAGGAAGGAGGAGGACTACTGTGGTCCTATTCCTAACTTTTGGTGACAGCTCAGAAGGTAACCATGATTGATGGCACTGAAAGCTGTTGAGAAATTAAGCAGTGCCAGGAGAGTCACAGTAGCTCTATCTTTGATCCCGCCAGAGATCATCAATAAGTGTGGTCACTGCTGTCTCTATGTTGAACCTGTATCTGCTCTCTTTTCCTCTATGGAAAAACTTCTCTCTGGAGAGAAGTTGATGTCAAAAGTGGGGCAGAGGGAGGTGGTATATAAAAGGAACTCAGGAAACAAAGGGGTAATGGAGAGGGTAGAGGGTGGAGGAGAAATGGCTAGTGATGAGAGATAAGGGACCATGCCTTCATCAGCCTGAAACATCCAAAACACACCTTTGATCACTTCCACAACAGGTCATCTGGCCTTGTTTCCACGAGAATGGCTAACAAAGGATTTCAGATTTTACACATTTTAAAGCTGTGGTGAGATAGTTTATGTCCCCCTTGAACTTGATACTATTTTTACAATGGTACAGCTAAGGATAAGGGGTGTGGTGGCTCAGTGGGTAAGACGCCAGGCTTGTTGATCGGAAGATTGCAAGTTCGGAGGTTCGAATCCCTAGCCCTGCGTGCGGAGTGAGCTCCCGCACTAGCTCCAGCTCTTGCCAACCTAGCAATTTGAAAGCATGCAAATGCAAGTAGATTAATAGGTACTACTTCGGTGGGTAGGTAACAGCGTTCCACGCGCGTCATGCGGCCACATGACCGTGGAAGCGTCTTCGGACAATGCTGGCTCTTTGGCTAACAAACGGAGATGAGCACCGGCCCCTAGAGTTGGACACGACTGCACAAATGTGCAGGGGGAACCTTTACCTACAGCTAAGGATACCCGAAGGCTGTCTCACTCATAGGCTGGGGATGAGATAGGAGCAATGTCTTGGGGTCTCATGATGGTTCCATGGCTAAGTGCAACTACTGTATGGACAAGACTTCTTTCCCTTTTTTTCTCTTTCTGTATGATGAATTTTACTACTAATACAATCACAACAGTTTAATCTTGAATATTATCCAGGAATGGTTCATTAACTCTTCCTGAAAATGTTGAATCCTCTTGTCAAAATTTCTTCTTTTTCACCCCTTCTGAAATCTTGACATGGTCCGTGTTTGCATTTCATTATTAATAGGGATTTCTTAACAATCTGACATTTCTGCTCTACTTTTGTATTTAACTGGCTTACAAACAGTAAAACAGCAATCAGTGGGAATAAATTAGCAACTGAAACAATTTAATTCACAATGTTGTTAAAAAGCATATTGTGAAACCCTTAAAAAGAAAATCTGTACCTTGGAAAAACCTCCTGAAATAAATAGCATCTTCTGATTAGGTGAGTGAGAATAGCTATGGGGCTAAGTAAACCTTTCTTGGGAGGCATTCATTCATTCATTCATTCATTCATTCATTCATTCATTCATTCATTATTCGAATTTATCACCGCCCATCTCCACAACAGTAGACTCTGGGCGGTTTACAAACATTAAAATTAATATTAAAAAACCTATAAAAATACAGTATAATAATAAATAGATGAGATAAAAATCCAGAGGATGGGAAGATCTTAAAAAAGGAGGGTATTACGGGGCTAACCACCCCCAGGAGGAACTATGGATTCTATGGAACTATGGAATTATGGATTTTTAATTTCAAAAATTCTCTTTTAATGCCCATTTAAAATTACGTATCTGATGGGGGGGGGGGCAAACCCAGAATAACCAAGGAAATCTTGTGTGCAGTTCTTGAGATATTGAGGTTACTTAAAATAAACATCTTTAATAGTGTCCAGAAACATACAGCAGCTATTAAAGCTGGTAAAAGATTAATATAATGTTTCAATCTTCTGGCTCTTTGAATGACTGGATTTTTTTTTCAAGAGAAAGCCCAAATAAAGAACATTATAAATGTTATTCTTAAAAGTGCTTGGTGACCAAAACCAGATTCAATTTTGCCAGAAAAGAGTGCAATAAATGGGCAGAGGAAACCTGAGAGGTGGTGATCCTGCTCGTCAATTTAACACTTCTAGAACTTAATGATCATTTAGCAAGTATGATTCCTCTCTGTTTTTTTCCTTCTCCAGTTGTTTTATGTAAAGGTCAAGTGTTTGAAAAATCATCTCAGTGAGGAGTTATTTTCTGGGTTTATATTAAGGCCTAGTCATTTGATAAAATATGAACCGTTTGGAAGATTTACAGGGGTCAAACCCTGCCTAATATTTTTCACGTATATTTAGAACAGTAGGAAGCTGCACTGTGATATTTTAAAAACAGGTTATTTACCCATGTAATCAAAGGCTTTTTATCTGAGAAGTGAATGCTTGGTGTTACTACTCAGCCTGCCAGAAAAGAAAGAAGTAAGGACAGGAGGGAGGAAATGTACAGATTGTACTGGAGCTATTTTAAGGACAACTCCTACAGACCAAAAACAAAGCAAAGTTTATCTGTGTCCATAATAGCAACCTCTTTATTCCTGAACTTCTGTTCAGGTGGCAAAAAACCTTTTGCCTTTAAGTCAGAGAACAGATCATAGTGATAACAATGACTGAAATAACCTTCAATGAGGATCCTTTGCATTACTTAGCCCTTGCTCTATTGAAATAATGGATGGCCAGAAGAACGATATACTATCTTGCTTATGGTTGCTGCCCTGCCTGAGTAGCAAAATGAATTATTTTAATTGGTGAGGGAAAATATTTTAATAGCCAATGAATAGTTAAGGTTAGATGTTGCCTGTCCATCTTCTGAAATTATAGGCATCTCCTAGGGTTCTACCAAAGATTGATCAAGGCTGGTCTGTTCAGATGAACAAACTTCCCCCAAAGTACCAATCGAAGAGAATATTTGTAGCTCAGAGTTGAACTGTGGAGTCCTTGGTGCTCTCTGAGCCTTGTTGTTTTCTTGCAGACATTTCATTGCCAGGCTAGGCAACATCTTCAGTGCGAAAAGGGAGTGGGACTTGCTCTCTGTTTATACACCCCCACCAACACAGGCAGGACAAGCCAGGGTACAACACCCCCACCAACACAGGCAGGACAAGCCAGGGTATATAAACAGGGAGCAAGTCTCACTCCCTTTTTGCACTGAAGATGTTGCCTAGCCTGGCAATGAAATGTCTGCAAGAAAACAACAAGGCTCAGAGAGCACCAAGGACTCCACAGTTCCCCCAAAGTAGAAATAATCTGCATTCTTGGGTTGGGGAACAAGACAACATCAGTGTCATGAGAAGAAGAGTTGCCAGTGTGTTCTGGTGCCAGTATAAGCAAGGAAAGGACCTTAGTTAGGTTCAGAAGCTTTGAGAAAATAAGTAGATTCTTCTGCGAAGTTGAGGACCAACTAATGTTCTGCAACATGAACTTTTGGAGGGAAGAATTTACTTCAATAGATGAATGATGAGCACAGAAGAGAGTAGATATATTTACACGTAGGTGAAGGTACCATGGAAGGAAAAAAAACCAGGTTAACATTAAAGTTGCATATATAACATGTGTAACTATGTATGCCAATGATTATTTCCAGAAAAACTAGGTAGCAAATCACCACTGCTTAACTGACAAATACTTTCACAGTAGGCTAGGTGTAATTAGTCTTTTAAACTTGTGGATACTCACTCAAACACAATCCTATGGAGGTTTGCCCAGATCATTACTGGGGATCTGGCAAATAAAAAAATTCCCTGTTTCTCAAAAGGAAAAACAAGTTATCTTGATCCCTGCCCCCGCCCCCGCCCCCCTTTAGCCCCATTGAGTGGCCTTTATCAACCCCAGCTTGACTTTATGTTTTTTTTTTCTGGGGAAGTAGATCCATTTCCAAACACAGAGATGCAACAATTTGCCATTTTTATTTTTTAAAAATATATCTGCATTCATGGGGTGGGTGCGGAGACAGAGACATTTCTGTAAATATCAGAGCCAAAAGCTTTCTACTGCAGCACTGCAGCTAACCATTTATTACTTTATTTAAAAACCAAAGCATAGTTTTAAAAAGTCAAATTCCTGTATGCTCATAAGCATTATATTGCCTATCTCTGGCCCTGATCCTAGATTTGAAAAGGTTAAATGCTTCTAATTTCTGCAGTGCAAATTCAGAATATTGTTCTTAAAGTATTTTTATTGGATCAGTTTGACACTATAAAAAGTTAGGCAGTCTTCCCCAACCTGTGTGCTTTTCAGGTATGTGGGTTTTAGTTTCCAGAATTCCCCAGCCAATGTGGTCATTGCTCAGAAATCCTGGAGTGGAAGTCAACACATCTGGAAGATGCTGTTTGCATGGGCATTTGCAGGGGACAAAAGATGAAATTAGTGTCACAGTACAAGCTCCCCCACATTGTAAATTGTGACACTTGTTTTATTATTCTGGCAAAACTGTCAAATTCTGCAGATGCCTCTGGCTGTTTGTATTTCACAAAATGGCCTGAGGCTTTTAGTTAAGCAACAATATCCTAGTTAATTTACAGTAAATAAATATATAACTTGCTTACAGTTCTTAGTCTGCTTTTCCTAGAAGCCTTCATTCTCCAACTAATTCCTGCTGCTGACCTTTCTCGCTATCTAAGTTATAGATGCCTGCTCCTATTCACAGATTAAAACCACATCCCTATATAACTCAGAGGTGATGAGTAGGTTATCACAGTCATCTCAAACACTACCTGGGGTTCATTCTGTCTCAATGGGTGGTGGTTGTTTCTACCTACAGTATATCTAGTCTCCCTAATGTGCAGATTTCTGGATCAGACTGTACAGTGAGTTTGAAGTTGACTGGAAGGACCAGCATTTCCCTTCAGTCATTCAAGATTAAATTGGTCCTGAAGTCTCAAGGAATCACATTTGTGCTGGACAAGGGGAGGCCTACAGAACCAGGGCAGGAGGAAAGAGTTGGGGATGCTACAAATGGCAGAGTAGCTGGGATGATTTTTCTCACAATGAGTGAGCCCATTGTGCATTTAAGGGATTTAGATCAAGCCAAAGTCATTTGGAAACCTGTCTCAGACCTACATAAGAAAAGATCCATAGGCTTCAGACTGCATCTTTTCAGGAAACTACACAACAAGCTTCTGGAAGAAGTTAGGAATTGAAGTCTGCATATAAATCAAATCAAAGATACCGCTAGTCACTTTGAAAGGCAAAACATGCCTAGGAAAGAAGAAACACTTTCATTTTAAATTCATTGTCTACAAGTTACCATGCTGTGATACATGCAGTAGAAATGAAAGAGAAAGCAGATGTTAATTTCATAATAAATTGCTTGCAGGATTGTAATTTGTGTATGGCTCAAGAACAAGATGCCATTCTCAGTCAAGAATCTGTAAGGTCAGGAAAAAAGAAAGGAAATGCTTCATTTGCAATGGTTTAGCTCATTTGCAACTCAGTTGTCCTAGGAGGGAGTCATGTTACACACCTTACACTGCATTCCAAAGGTGATGACTCACCTTCCCCAGTATAACAAAAGGCCATAAAGGAGATAAAGCAATGAATGTGAGAACAAGTGGGTCACCAGGTGGCATATGCTTTGATTCTGCCACAGCCTCTAACTTTATTAAAGAGAAAGAGACATTCATTGAAATGAGTGTACATGAATCTAACATTTACTTGGCAAATGGACAGAAGATCACCTCAGCTGGGTGAGGCTCTGTAAGATTCTGTTATGTGGTAGGGAAGGGAGAGGTGCTCGGTTGAACTATCTATCTATCTATCTATCTATCTATCTATCTATCTATCTATCTATCTATTATCCCGCCTTTATTATTTTATAAATAACTCAAGGCGGTGAACATACCAAATACTCCTTCCTCCTCCTATTTTCCCCACAACTGCAACCCTGTGAGGTGAGTTGGGCTGAGAGAGAGTGACTGGCCCAAGGTCACCCAGCCGGCTTTCATGCCTAAAGCGGGACTAGAACTCTCAGTCTCCTGGTTTCCTATTGGCTCCTTCCCAGGGCTGAGAGAGAGTGACTGGCCCAAGGTCACCCAGCTGGCTTTCATGCCTAAGGCGGGACTAGAACTCACAGACTACTGGTTTCTAGCCCAGCACCTTAACCACTAGACCAAACTGGCTATCCACGATTAAAGATTCCTTATTAATCCAGGTTTGAAGTCAGGTCTGCTGTCAGTAAAATATATCACAGAGAAGGGATGGGCCAATGTGTATCATAACACCAGGGGAAACAGATTGATAGGTGAATATACAAAATTTAAATTTTGCAACTTGCTCAGTGATGAAGTACTGGAAAAATTTACAGAATATGTAACTTCAGTAAGCAAAAATTTGGAAGAAAGCCTCAGGTATTGTGTACAGGCGGTGGGGTGAATATATAGCAGGCAACATGCAAAGATTCCTGAAAGTGGAGGGGATTGTGTGTGAAACCACAGTGGCCTATACCCCAGAACAAAATGGGGTGGGAGAAACAATTGTTCCCTGATGAAATGATAAAGTGCATGCTGCGAGATGCCAGATAAATACTGGGGAGAAGCAGTTAACACAGCCAACTACTTGCAGAACAGGCTCCAAAGAAAAGCCACAGATGCTACACCCTATGAGTTTTGACATAAAAGTAGCCCAGCCTATGGCCCATAAAAGTATTCACTTCTAAAGGGTATGCATATGTGCCAAAAGAAGAGAGAACCAAGCTGATCTGCAGATGTGAGGAAGGAGTGATGGATACTTTCAATCTGCATGGGATACAGGATCCTAGATACTGGGACATTAAAGTATGCCACATTGTTTAATTTGATAAGAGGGGAAAAGAGACTAAGAGATTCCAAACAGTGAGCAGAGACCCCAAGCTTTGAAGGAGGTCCTCATCACATGCCCAGAACTTGATTGCATGGTGGACCCAGAAGGAGAAACTGAGGCATAGCAACCCAGATTCTCCAAGAAGTCCAACAAAGAGATTCTACCACGAAGGCTGCCCTACATTGCCAGGAAGGACATTGAAAGAATGTCTACCATGAAAGGAGACAAATGGAGAAAGACTGCAGAAGAGGAGATTGACGCACATATACAGCAAATACCACTGCATGTGGCAGGCTCAAGAAGAGAGATTCACTACCCATCAGAAGAGATGCTTGCAGATGAACCTATTAAACCTTTACCCAGAGATTGATACAGAACTCTCTGTTTCACATGAAAACTTGGTGTTATGGATGACGTTAACTTAAATATGGGGCTAAATGTTTTATTGGAAGATATGGCTGAACAACTTATTAACAATGGGTTGTTTTAAAGATTTTACTCTCAGACTCACCGCCTGGTAGGATGTAGCTTAGTTAGGTACTAGGCTTTGTCTAGCCCTATAATGTATTTCTTGCCAATAAATCCTGCTATACAGTTATAAAACCTGGTTCACTAATCATTGCTTAGGTCAGATTCCCACTTTCAGAAATGCTCACCTGCACACACAGAATGCTTCAACCTCCAAAAAATTAGCTGTGCTGGACTACTTAAGAATGGATCTTTTTATAGTAGAATACACTTGCAGTTTGAACTTCAATTTCTGTTTTCTTGTTGGATTGAGGGCCTAATTGTAGTATGAGTAAAATTATATTTCTCTGCAAACTCTGTAAATTGTGGGACATGATCTCTTATGAATTCATCAGGATATCTCCATCTAGCAAATATATTTCTTCAGCAATTGATAACAGTCAATTTTGTATGATCGAATATGTTTACAATCAATTGTTATCTGGAAAAATAATCTATAACAACTCAATCTTTATGATCCCTATGTTAACAAATATCAGCTCCAATTTTCTTCTAGGGTCTGTCTGAAGTTTATTCTTTTTAAAACAATCACAGTCTACTACAATTGTTTTAAGACTCTGACATAGCTGTGGGCACCATAGTCTTTCCCTTTCTCTGAATTTAATGATGCTTAAATGAAGCTTTCTTAGTGCATTTGTCACATCTCAGTGGAGTAACAATTCTGTCGTGTGTGTGTGTGTCTTCTGGCATTTTAAAGACAAAAGCACCAAGACATTGTTGGTGTATTATTCTACAAGGAGTAAGTCACAAGCCTTATTAGGTAAGCATCTGCAAACTTTAAAAGGTTAGGCAGCACGTGATCCAGGTTGAAGAGTATAAAAGAACCTGCCTGCCTGCCTGCCCCGCCCTGCCTTACTGCTCACAGCTTTCTTCTTCTGCTTCAACACCTGCTTGCTTCTACTCCTGCTTGCTTACTACTTACCTTTTCTGGTGAGTAATGAAAGATTTGTAACACTTCCAGGGATCTGGAAGAGAACTGTAAATAGTATCTGTTTGAATGAGTAACTAATACAACTGCAACTGATTTACTACAAATGACTGGCGTCATTTATTGGTCTCTAATTTATTTATTTATTTATTTATTTATCTTATTTATACCCCGCCTATCCCCTCCCTAATGGAGGGCTCTAGGCGGCTTACAATCATGTAAATTCAATTTTTTTATACAGTCATATCATATACATTATAGTACCCGCGCAATAGGGAGGGGGTGAGGGAACTGGCTCTTCTTTTCCAGGCATCGGAACTACAAGTCCCAGAATGCCTCGCATTTTGGAGCCGGCTGCTGACATCCCGGAAGTTGTAACTGGGATCCGTTGTCCTCTGTCGCCGTCCTCAGCCGCCATTCTGGCTTCTCCAGATCTCCGTCTCCGTCTTCGGCTCCGAGGCGACTCCCCGACAGGATGCCAGCATATTGCCCCACGTGAGTGGTACCCATTTATCTACTTGCTATTTAGCTTTCGAATCGCTAGGTTGGCAGAGAGCTGGGGCTAGTGACGAGAGCTCACCTCGCCACGCGGATTCGAACTGCCGACCTTATGGTCGGCAGTGTCCTGTTCCAACTTAATACAGAGACTTGAATTGCTTAACAGTTTTTATTAAGTACTATCAGATCAATTGGGTGGCAGGCTCCAAGATAATCTTCTTCTGTTATAGGGCACAGTACTGTATTTTACTTCAATCTGATGGGTTTTGGGATCTGGAAACAATACAACAGGACAGGAACAAGGCAAGACAACACAAGCAAGACAATCAGTACAATAAAGAATAAATATCAGACTGGTTCTGGAGATTAACTAGCAAGACAACTTACACAACTACTAATCTACTAGGTGGTAATTACATCAAGAATTAATTCAGGCAATGTACAGTTTAACAAGAACAAAACAGACAGTTATGGTTTTTTGTCAAAGGTAGGCAAGGCTGGATTAGGAGGAAGGTGGAAAGGACTGGGTATTTTAAAAGGCTGGCTGGGTTTTAATAGGAAGGAATGGGAAGGGTTAATTAACTGGGTTGTTCGGAAGACAGGTAGTTGGGAGCTTGATAGAAGATCCTCTGCTGTAACAGACTTTCCAATAGTTGAGGTCTGAGGCAGTTTAGGGTCAGAGTAATTCAGCCCAGCAACAGTATGCTGTTTGGCAGGTGATAAGCGGTCTTTGTTTTTAACAATGGGGGGCTTGAAATAGCCGGAAGGCACTGGCGAGGCAGCAGCAGCGGTGAAGGAAGACAGCCCAGAGACAGATCCGTCAGCGTAGACAGGCACGGAGGGAAGCCACGGCGTTGACGCTGAGGCAGCAAGGGAAGCAACTGCAGAAGGAGTCTCCTCAGAAACTGTGACGGAAGACAGCTCCGAAAGGTAAGGAGAACTGGTTGATCGGTGGATCCGAGGGCTGGAGTTAGTCTGAGGATGGGGAGGGCTAGAGAGATCGTTTAAGCAGGGCTTCTGTGGTGTGAGCAGCTGTGGAAGAAGTCTGGAGCTGAAGGTATGTGGTACTCCTGAAGAACGGTTGTCCCTGACAACCCGTTCTTCGTTGTTTCCTCCTTTTATACTTTGTATCTCGCGCTGTTCGAATGCAGCAGTCAATAGGCGCGCTGCGTTCTTGGCTCTTTTTTTTGAAATTGAGTTCAACTCTGCTGCAACGTTTTTATCGTTGCAATGGAGTTTTACCTTTTCCTTTTTCCTGCTGCCAGACTTGGCCTCTTTTGACCAGTCCTTCCTAACAGGCAGACTAACAGCTCAGCGGTTTAAGCGGTTTAACCCGCTGAGCTACCGTTAATGCTAATCGCTTTCTGATACTCTGCATGTGCAGGAAAACACACCAACAGGTTATGGGTCCAGAAAGCACAAAGAGAGACCAGCTCAGCAGCAGCTTGTTTGCATTTGATGACAAGTAAACAAGGCAATTGAAGTGTTTTTTCTCTTTGAAGCTGCCAGGAGGTTTCTAGCTGTTTGCAGAAAAGCTTTGCTGAGGAATTTACGAGGTGCTTAGTAAATATAGAAGCCATGGCTGCTTATCAGTCCTTAGGAATGCCGCTCAAGCGATTATCAGAAACTAACTACATAAACTGGAGTTTAAAAATGGAAATGTACCTTCAGAGAGAAGATTTATGGGCTCCGATTGGTGAGCCAACTCCAGCAAATCCCAGCAATGCATGGCTTAGGCTGGATGAACGTGCCAGAGCGTCCATTATTTTGGGAGTTGAAGACAGTCAGCTAGTGAATGTGCGTGGTTTTCAGTCTGCAAAACAACTCGGGGATGCACTGAGAGATTTGCATATAAAAGCAACAGCAGGAAGTAAGGTTTCTCTGACTAGAAAACTTTACAAAGCTTATCTGTCAGAGGATGGCAGCCTGCCTGAACATTTACACTCCATACATCCTTAGTCAGCCCATAAGTGAAGTTCTCATTGATGAAAATCACACTCCAGCTGTAAAACAATAATTTCTCTTTGAAAAAATTGGGAAGAACAGGAAACCCCAAAATATGTTCTTTTAAAGAACAGTCTACCAAATAATTTGGTAAATGTAGTAAATAACTCAATCAGGATCTAACTGACTATGCCAAGATTCACTGGGAACATCAAACTGAGAATACTTGAGTACCTGCATTCTGTGGAAGAATGTCCTCTGTGGTAGGAAGGAGGTCTCTTTCTTTTTGTAATTGGTTCAAGTCCACGCACATGCAAATCATGCCATTTTTATTAGGCACTGTGCCATTGGTATGTGCCGGCTTGTGGACTGATAATTTCAATCACCTTTCACCTTGGATTATTTTCTCTCATTCTGCTTTTAATAGGGGGAGTATTGGGATGAATCTAATCTGGTTGAATGGACTATACAGGTGGTCCTCACTTAATGACCACTTGTTCAGCAACTGTTCAGACTTGTGATGGTGCTGAACGAGTGGTAGTTATGAGCAGTCCTTGAAGTTCTGGTTGTCACAGCGTCTCATGGTCACGTGATTGCAATTTGTGACATTCCCTGCCGGCTTCCCACAAGCACAGTCAATGGGGAAGCTGGCCATGTGAACTCATGCATTCTATGGAAGTCACGATCATGTGAAGTCCTCGCTTAATGACCTGCACAGTCCTTGCTTAACAATGGTAACCAGAGACTGCCGGAACTGCTGTTGCTAAGCGGTATGGACATGTGACGTCCCACTTTATAACCGCATTGCTTAGCAATGGAAATTCCGGTCCCAATTACTGTTGTTAAGTGAGGATTACCTGTATAGGTACCAAGCTCCTTTCCTAAGCCCTATCTTATTGGAGGAACCTTAAAGGTACTTATCTCTATGTACACAGCAATACACTATGTTTTCCTTTGTTCCCATCTGGTTTCGTCATCCTGCCATCTTTACCCTTTTTGTTTCTTTTTGTTTTTCTTGTTTTTAATGGTTTAAACAATTTGCAACTGCCCAGATTTGTTGGGAGTTGGGCAGCCTATAAGTTTAATAAATAATAATAACAACAACAACACTAGGTGCTCATATGCCTTTTGGCCCAGGAGACTGTTTATCTGATTATGAAGTGTATATATTTTAAACTCATAATCTTTGTCTCTGTACTGGCTATATAAAGTATCCTAAAACAATGAAAATGCCTGTTGCGAAGTCCTCCAAGTAATCTGATAGAAACTAGGCAGGGCTTGGAAGCTTCTGTAGACTGATTCCGAAACCAGTTACATCCATTCTTTTATCACTTTTAAATCACAGCACTGCCATTGATTTGCAAAGACTCTTCCCATGATTTGGCAGGATCATCAAGATATTATTTATTTATTTATTTATTTATATTTCCAACTTATATCACCGCCTATCTCCCCCCATTCCGGAGGGGACTCTGGGCGGTTTACACAAAGCCAGCAATTAAAACATATAAAAAATTTATAAAATACAGTACATAAATTAATTAAATATATAAGACCCAAGAGGCTCTGATGTTAGGTTTTAAAAGAACTCTATGGAGCAA
Organism: Charina bottae; assembly: GCA_023362775.1. Classification (NCBI taxonomy): domain Eukaryota; kingdom Metazoa; phylum Chordata; class Lepidosauria; order Squamata; family Charinaidae; genus Charina; species Charina bottae. The sequence continues at coordinate 4,705,801 of JALMGJ010000039.1, forward strand.
GCCAACCCCAAGAGGAGCTATTACTCCCTCCATCCCAAGTGAGGTGGCAGAGCCAGGTCTTCAGTTGTTTCCGGAAGGTCATAAGTGTGGGGGCTAGCCTCACCTCCAGGGGCAGAATATTCCAGAGGGCAGGTGCCACTGCCGAGAAGGCCCACCTCCTGGACCCCGTCAGGTGGAATTCTCTTATAGACGGGGTCCGAAGCAAGCCCTCTCTGCATAACCGGGTGGAGCGGGTCAATGCTCTGGGGATGAGGCGGTCCTTTAGGTAACCTGGTCCCATGCCAGGTTAGTCAGGTTGTCAGGTTGATTAGTTCAGAATTTCTCATTACTTGCATAGCCACTACTGTGATTTAAACCATCAGTAGGTTTTGAGATAAAACCTTGTCCAAAATGCCCACCATCAGTCTGTCCCTGATAGCGTCATTTCTACTGTTTCCAAAAGCAGTCTTTTGTTTTGTCATGAAGCCACGTTAGATAGATCTTAGCTGATTCCCTGGGCTTCTGTGTCCTTTGGTAAAAGCAAGCCCTCTTATGCAACAGGAATCTCTTGGTCACAAATTATGTATCCCACTTTTCCAAGAGAAGGAGATAGTCATTGTTGTCTACAGCAACAGCAAAGAGGAAAGGTTAAAAGTCTGCTCTGCTTGTGCCCCATGGCATAAATGAGGAAACACAGCTGGATTTTTCCTTCTGGATTCAGTTTGGTAGCCATCTGGAGTGGGAAAACCTCTGCTTCCAGAAGACCATCTTACTGGAGCAGAGAAAACTGTGGAGAATTTTTTTTTCCTGCTAGACTTCAAAAGTGCAGTGCTGCTGGCCTTCAGATGAGAGTTCTGCTTATACTGTATCTCTAATATATTCTGATATATATCTCTCTATATCAGAATATATTATATATATTCTGTTGATTTAGATTTCTGACACAATGTCTCTTTATAAAATGGCCTGAGACTTTCAGCTGAACACTAATAACTAAGTGTATGTACAATAACTGAAGATATATGCTTAGTTGCTCTTCTTAATAGAAGGTCTCCCTCAGTGAGAACTCACCTTTCCAAGTTCTTCCTTGCCCTGTAACATGTAGAGGCCTCCTCATTTCACCGGTAGGATTTCACTACCAGTGCCAAGTTTGAGGGATGCTGCTCTAGAGCTTCACCTTCCAGAAACACTGTTTCGGTCACATCACATGGCTGATGTTCTCTCCATGAGGCTCCATCACCCATGACATCCTCTTGACGATGGTTTTGCATTTAGCATGGAGTAAACTGCCCTTATATTGTATCTTTCAGCTGCCAACAGACATATTAGAAAAGACTCAGGCAGAAGGAAATAGTCTTTGTGAGAAGACCCGAGTGTGAGCGTATACACAATTTATACCAGTATAAATGTAAGTTTCTTTCCCCTCAGCTCTGCCCTTCCTGCTTTGATTAAATTGGGTTTCTCTTATTTAAATTTTATTCAAAAATAAGACAAAATAGAATTTATAATATCCCCAGTTGTTTCCTACTATTAATTGTGCCAATTACTCATCACCAACTTCTCAGCATCTCTTGGAAAAGGAAGGAAAGGTGACTATTGCTCAGCTGGGCAACTGGGAACTTCTGAGAAAAACTCTGGATGTTACCCAAACAGGAAGCATTTCCTTTTCCTGCACCACTGCCCTGGGTATTGCCCATCTTTCCTCTGAGGAGTTGTGTGCTTTTCAGCAGGTGGTATGTTTGCTACATGTTGCCATGAGAGCGATGTGAGTTGTGGGTTTTGACTAGAACCACTAAAAGAGGTATAAAAGTCAAAATGTTTGCAACAGCATTCTCTTTTGAACAGGGGTGGCTTTCTGTACTTTTCCGCTTTTTCTCCAGTCCTTAGGGTGACCAGATTGAGTCTGCTAAAATCCAGACAACCAGTAGATGGTGGTAAAGAGATTCAGAAAACCTGAAGTCTTTGCTGCCACTTACAGTAGATGTTTTCTAATTTTGTGTAGTCCAGCTGTGGTAGCACTACTTAACTCTACTTAGTTTCTGCTTGAACATTTTAGCCTATAACGTGTAAATCTTGCCTGCCTAAACACTTTCCTGCACAAAATAATGATAATTAATTTGAACCTCCAAGATTCAAAATCTCTAGATCAAACATTATTAAATAAGTTGTGGAATACCAATAGCTTATATGAAAACTGGAAGCAATTGTATTCTAGTTAATTGACTCAACTCAACTCATCTTTTCCCTAGTTATCTAAACAATATTCTTACTTGGGTGCTGTTTATAAATGTTAACAGTTTTGCTACGGTGTTTTGGTTGTGGATCATCAGGACTAGGATGTTTATAAGGTTTTCCTCTTCTGTTCTGAGAACACCTACAGTATAAGGATGGGCATCTGAATCTAAAACCCCTTTTTTGTAACCTAGAACCCCTCAACTGTGAGGCTAAGTACCCATAGCATGATTGTCAAAAATAAGTTTTGTGTTTCTCTGGCATTTTGAGGCAGGAAACAAACAAAAACACTGTACTGTAAGACCAAAAATAATCTTACCATAGTTTAAAAACAAAGGCAACCCACTGCTCCCCCCCAAAATGACAGAAAGAAAGGTTATTCCAGCCATACCCATATCAAGACATACTGCCTTTCCCCACTATTGTGCCAAAGTGTTATTTATCCTTTTTTGAATTGGCACAAAACAATGCCTGCATAAAATTTGCCAATCACTATCCTGCCTCTGTGGCATCTGTTCTGAGTCACTGCCAAAGGACTCCTCTGCTTTTAATGAGAGTGAGGGCTCCTCTCATTAAAAGCAAGGTGATCAACTGTCTCCTCTGGCTTTCCTGCTGTCTCTTTCAACCCATCAGGGAAAACATTGATCAGTGAGCCACCTTGGTAGGAATTATTGTCTCCTTTTAGGACTCTTCATTTCTTCTTCAGGATTCTCCTTTCACATCCCATTTGGACATCTTCCAATTGTAGAATTATTTTTATTTTATCTTATTTATACCCCGCCTATCCCCTCCCTAATGGAGGGCTCTAGGCGGCTTACAATCATGTAATTTCATATTATACAATCATATCATACTACCCGTGCGTTAGGGAGGGGGTGCGGGAACCGGCTCTTCATCCGCAGGTCGGACTACATGTCCCAGGAACCTTTGCTTCTGAGCCGGCTGCGGACGTCCAGGAAGTTGTTGTTATTTCCGGAATCCGTCGTCCTCTGCCGTCCTCCGCCGCCATCTACGGGGACCAGCTCTTCTTGGTCGAGGGTGACCCTTCCAAAAAGGACGCCAGCAAATTGGCCCACGTGAGTGGTCCCCATTCATCTACTTGCCAATGGCTTTTGGTCTGCTGGGTGGGCAGAAGCTGGGGCTAGTGACGGGAGCTCACCCCGCCACGCGGATTCGAACTGCCGACCTTATGGTCGGCAGACTAACGGCTCAGCGGTTTAACCCGCTGAGCCACCGCGCCCCTTTAGAAGAACCTGGAATTAAGAAACATATGGGAGGATGCCACTACAAAAATAGAGAGAGAGAGAGAGAGAGAGAGAGAAGAGAGGCAGCTTCTACCATGATTGTACAACTAACTGGAGTTTTTTTAAAAGTCAAAAATTAACTGCTGCTGCCACCCCAAAAGATATGCTGCCAAGTGCCTCTAACGCCTCCAGGCCTTACCGCCACCAGCTCCAGCTGCCAAACAGCTGATTGGCACACCAGGTACTCCTTTCTGGCCTGTGACTGTTTTTAACTTATCAGTGTAGCCCTTTCTCCTCTACAAGTTGAGCAGGCCTCCTCTAGAAGATACTATAAGTGACTAGTGGTAATCCTGCCATATTCAGTTGGCAATCAACTATTATTCCAACCTTTTTTCCCCACAAGTACTATTAGAAAGTTAGATATTTCCCCATCCCATATTTGTGCAGTTGATTTGTTTCCTAAATTCATAACTTTGCTTCTGTTAAATTTCATTCTGACGTTCAGCCCATTTCTCTAGTCATTGTTTTGAACATTATTTCTAGTCATCCCATCTAATTTTGTACCATTTTCAAATCACCTACATATCCACTTAATTGTCATGCTATTCAACCCATGCTTGCTGCTCAGTGCCATGGATAACTTTGTCAAATGCTTATGTCTATGAAGGTTCTCAGTCATCCAGGTGGAATTGTCTGTAGCTTGAATCATGTCAACTGGATTTCTATTTTCTTAGTGGAAACGTTTCGCTCCTTATCCAAGGAGCTTCTTCAGTCTGAGCAAAGTTGGTAAGGGAATCCTAAATATGTTCCTAGGTAGCTGTGTGACCTTACACCTGGGGCTAGGTCATGGTTATATTGAGATGTAATTTTTAAGTCCTTTTATTATCTAATGGAGGGTCGTTAAAATCACCATGCTGCTGTTGAGCTTCTGAAATGGTCTTAATCTTCCTAGGCACAGAAGACAAAACGGGGAGGAAGATGTGGGAGAGTTTGTGTCTGAGGCCCCCACCTCTATTCAAGGAAGGATTTTCCAAGTTGGCATAAATGGATTCCTTGACCCCTCTCTCAAACCACCTATCTTCTCTGTCTAAAATGTGAACATTAATGTCCTCAAATGAGTGTCCTTTTTCTTTTAGGTGAAGATAAACTGCTGACTCTGGTCCTGTGGTGTTATTTCTCCTGTGTTGGGCCATCCTCCTGTACATAGGTTGTTTGGTTTCTCCAATGTAGAGTTCAGAGCACTCTATCTTTGTCTTATATTATATTATATTATATTATATTATATTATATTATTATATAATATAATATTATATTTATATTTTATAAATTATTTTATAAATTATTATAAATTATAAATTTTATAAGTATAATATTATACTTATATTATATTATATTTGTCAAATGCTTTGCTGAAATCAAAAGGTATTTACAGCATTTCCACAATCTACTAAGAAAATAATCTGATCAATCTGAACTTGACAGAACATGCAAGCAAGATTTGTTGCTTGTGGTTGGAGACTTGAAATGCCAAAGTTGGAAATAGTAAGGAGGAAAATGTAGTTGGCCTAAGAAACAGAAATGAAGCAGGAGAACAGCTTACCAATTTCTATCAGTCCAATGATTTCTTCATTGCTAACATAGTATTTAAACAATCAAAATGACGCGTGTATATATATATATATATATATATATATATACACACACACACACACACACACACACACACACACACACACACATACATATATATATATATACATACATACACAAACATCACCAGGCAGAGTGTACAGAATCAAACCAATTATATTATTGGTAGGAGAGTTCAGTTATAACAGCAAAGATGTGGCCAGAGGCTGACTGTGGAACAGAAACAGCTCACGTGCAAGTTCCAAGTCAAGCTAAAGGAGAAGAACAAAGCCCAGTAGTTTCCATGATAGGATCTTTAGCACATACCCACCATTTTCAACGTGTGTATGTGCTAAATTGCTTTGAACTTTGGAGCCTCATTGATAGAGAACCAGAAGAACTGTGAATGAAATCAAAGAAGTTGTTAAGCATGAATGTGAAGAGAGACTGCCAAAGACCAAGAAACAGAAGAAAGCAAACTTGATGTCACAACAAATGGAAGGATATCAGAACAAGAAGAGATGTCAAAGCCAAGAAAGATAAAGATCTCAGAAAGGAATTTAACAAAGAATTTCAGAGAGCTGTTAGAAGAGACAAGAAGCACTATAACAGTGACATTTGTAAAGACATTGAAGATGGAACAGACATGCAGGGGGGGGGAGGAGGAGGAAATTTTTACAGACATTCTCCATACTCAGAAGGAGGTTCCAACCTCAATGTGATATGCTAAAGGATATCAATGGAAAAACAGCAACTGATTCACAGATCAAAAATGAAAAGAGTATACTGAAATATACTGAACAGTATAGATGTCAACAAGGGGCGTGGTGGCTCGGCGGGTAAGACGCCAGGCTTGTCGATCGGAAGATTGCAAGTTCGGAGGTTCAAATCCCTAGTCCCGCGTGATGGAGTGAGCTCCCGCACTCGCCCCAGCTCTTGCCAACCTAGCAATTCGAAAGCATGCAAATGCAAGTAGATGAATAGGTACCACTTCGGTGGGAAGGTAACAGCGTTCTGCGTGCGTCATGCCGGCCACATGACCGTGGAAGCGTCTTCGGACAACGCTGGCTCTTCGGCTAACAAACGGAGATGAGCACTGGCCCCTAGAGTCGGACACGACTGCACAAATGTGCGGAGGGAACCTTTACCTTTTATAGATGTCAACATCCAAAATACTTAGAAGGTATTTCCTACAAGACCTTCTTGTACTAGAATACAAAGTTAGATCAGTACTCCACACATTATCAAGACAAAAGGCTGAAGGAATTAATGGAATATCCTCAAAAATACACCAAGCAACGGAAGAAGAATCAGTAAAGGTTCTAACCAAACTTCAAACAAGCAAATCTGGAGATTGACCCTGTGGTCAACAGATTGGAACTACATACCTCTACCAAAGAAAGGAGACGTAACAGATTATGTGCACAATATCACACAATATGTTTAATTCCATGTGCTAGCAAAACAATGCTCAGGATCATCCAACACCGATTAGAGCCCTAGATGGAGAAGGAAATGCCAAATGTTCAAGCTGCCTTTAGAAAAGGCCAAGGAACAAGAGACTTTTGTGCTGATGCATGCTGGATAATAGAGAAAGCCAAAGAATACCAAAAAGAAGTTAATAATGTGTTTCATTGGCTATAGAAATGCCTTTGATCGTGTTGACTATATCAAACTGTGGAATGTCCTTAGAAAAATGGGAATCCCAGAATGTCTTGTTCTTATGCAAGACAGGAAGCTACAACCTAGGTGGAGCATGAAAATATGAACTGCCTCCAGATCAGCAAAAAGGTGAGAGAAAACTATATATTCTCCCTTATTTAGTCAACCTACATGTTGAATATTTATTGAGGGAGGCTGGATTGGAAGAAGATGAATGTGGCTTTAAAACTGGTGGAAAAAATATCAATGCTGATGACACTAGTTTGAGAATTGAAAATGCAAATGATCTGGAAACTCTAGTAATGAAAGTCAAGGAGCACAGGGAAAAAATAGAATATAAATAAGACCAAAGTAATGACAACAAGTACAGCAACCAGCCTTAGAATTGACGATGAAGATACTGAAGAGGTGGATCACTTCTGCCTTTTAGGATCAACTATCAAAAGTAAAGGAACCAGCAGTCAAGTAATGTATTGCTGATTAGCATTTGTTAGGGTAGCAATGAAGATCTATATCAACAAATCATAATTAGAATCATACAGCCAACTTTTTTTCCTGTGAGACTATATGGAAATGAAAGTTGGACTCTGAAGAAGCTGGACAGAAAGAATATTGATGCTTTTGGTGTTGAAGAAAACTCCTGAGAATATCATAGATAGTTAAGAAAGCAAACAAATGGATCAAAGAACAAACCAATCCAGAGTTTGCACTTGAGGCACAAATGACCAGGCTCAAATTATCATATTTTGGACACATTATGCAAAGACCCATCTCTCTTGAGAAGTCTATAATGCTGGGAAAGTGAAGAAAAGGGAAGAGGATGACCAGCAGCAAGGCAGATGCACTTGATTACAGTAGTGATAGGTGCACCATTGGAATGGTGGGGGATAAATCATCCTGGAAAAGGTTTATCTATGTGATCGCTAAGAGTCAACACCAACTTCATAGCATGTAATCAGTCACCCATTCTCAAGGATTTCTCAAAGATAAAGATTCAATGGACCATCAGCAAGTTCCATCAATACCCTAGAATAACTTCTAGATTTAAATTCATTCAAAATAAGTAGTTTTTCCCTGATCATGTTTCTATTAATCTGAAGTTGTAATCCTGCCTGTTCATTTTACCCTTCACAAAAACTTGCTGGAACACATGTCTTCCTATTGAGTTTTCCTGACTTTCATTTTGTCACTTGTAAGTATTGTACCATCCTCATTGAATAGAAACTGCCACCCAGATGGTTCTGCCCATTATAGCCCACAACACTGCTCCAAAATTGTTAAGTATAGCTCTCAGCCAACAAAAGATTTCCTATTCCAGTCAACATCAGTCAGAGCTATGGTTTTAGACCAGGGGTCCCCAACCTGTGGGCTGCGGCCTGTTCGGAAGTGGGCCGCGGGACTCCCTCCTGCAAACCCCGCCCTCCGGTGTGCGCGATTTCCCTGACCCCGGTGTGTGTGATCGGCTCCCACCTGCAAACCACGCCCCCCGGTGCGCGCGATTGGCTCCCACCTGCAAACCCTCCCCCCCCCGGTCCATGGAAAATTTTTCTTCCGTGACTGGCCCCTGGTGCCAGAAAAGTTGGGGACCGCTGTTTTAGAGAACATAAATATCTTCCTTTATTCTTTACTTCAGTCTAATATATTGTGGAAGACTAAGGTGATGAATTTTTCTTATGCTCAAAATCTAAAATATTAATGTGGGGAGGAAAAAAAAAAGACTAGTGAGTGAAGAGATAGTCAGGAAAACTTGATGGAGAATGAAGGTATATTTTTCTAGTCAAACTGGTTGAGGATGAAGTGTGTTTTTGTAGCATGTAACTTGATACTTTTTTTTAAATGGAGTCTTCTAAAACTATTTATTCTTTGCTTGTGGTCCACTGTAGTGATAATCCATAATTCACTGGAAGTGCTGCTGCCAGTCAGTGTAGATGTTACTGAATGAGGTGGATCAATATAAGATTGCTTCCTATAATAAGGGGGCATGAAAGTAGATGTCTACTCAGTGGGTATGTATAGATGGCTATACAATGAGTAGCATTTGGGTTTATTCATAATGATGCTAATTTTTGTATGCTTACTCATTTCTTATAATAACCTACTTTCTTTCGTACTTTGCTATGAACATCTGCTTGTTTGAAGAGACTTGCACAGTTTGGATGGAAGTGTTGGAATTCAGCAAATCAAGCATGCCTCATTAGCATATGGGTGATTGCTCTAGGAGGCAAACTCTGTGCTAGAGGAAGCTGCTTGTTGCCCCTCCCACTTCCTCTTCTCTCTCTCTGATTCTTCCATCGAGGAGGAAGCAGCATATGGCTGCTCCTCTCCATGGAGAGGCCATGCCTAGGCCTCAAGCCCCCTATTTCCACACAGCCTCTGGCAGCAAACAGGGCCAGAGGTATGCAGTTTAGGGAACAGAAAGAACTGAAACCAATTTTCTACTGAAATGGCTGTACCTGGACCAAATAAATGTAAGAACTCTTTTGTACTTACTTTTTGTACCTGCAATGTCTAAGCGTGTGTTTCTTTATGCTTGGGTGGGCTAAAAGTATAAGAATAAGAACCTGAATCTCTCTAACGTGCTCACAGGCTGTGTTTTTAAACAATATTCCTTTTTCTGTGCACGAGTTTACACAATGTTAAGCTCTGCTCCATTCACTGGTTCTAGCAGGCCACTGAATGATCTTCAGGAAGAAGCTGGATGAGCAGACCATCTCAGTTCCACCCAGTTCTCTCAATGAAAACTGGATGAGGACACGTGTTTCTTAATATATTTTCGGTTCAAGTAGGAAAAAAAGTAGAAACATAGCATTGGTTCCAGCAATTTACTACAGAATATCTGAACCAGATGCTGTAAAACCATAATTCCAAGCAATTTGCCAAAATTATGCATCTCCTTTAATGTTTTGAGTCAAAGTTGGGCTATGCATGGTTTGCATTACTTGTAGATATAAACAAAAAATGTGATGCGATTACAACTAATATGAGGCAGATAATGATAAACAGGCATGATTTCACTAACTGCTGCCCTAACTGGAGGCAAATTGCTGCTCTCTCTGCTGAGGACAGCCTGTCATAAAAGAATCTTCAAAATTGGCTGCATAGATGAAGACATTTCCAACAAGCATATTACTCATTGCTGTGTAAAAGCATGTTGAGATTCAGCAGATTTATATCTTTGCATCAGGCATCACAAAGGCTTTCTGGACTGTATGGGAGGACAGTCATGTCTAGATCTAAAGAAACAGGGAGAACTGTATAATAGTTTCTTAAGGTAGTGCCAAATTTAAACAAGATCATGAAGTAAAGGGAATTTCTATGACAGTGGGGTTCAGAATAATTACAGCAATGATTCTTCCATTGGTAATGTGTGGATGTGGAAAGTAGTCAAAGAAACAGAGAGAAGGAAGATGGGCATCTTTGGATTATGGAATTGGAGATGATTACCAAGAGTGCCATCAACTGCAACACCGCCCCCTGCCCCCCCTGGCCAATAGGTTCTGGATAAAATAAAGACTGATTGCTCAGTAGAGCTGATGATTGGCAAGCAGAAACTGATACTTTGGGCATGTAATACAAGCAGATGATGGACTAGAAAAACGATGGTGCTTGGCAAAATTGAGGGAAGTAGAAGGGAAGACAACAGAAGGCAGATGGACAGGATCAAAACAATCACTTAAATATCTTCAAGGGTGGGTTGGGATTGTGAGCATATGTCCATATAGTCACCAGGAATTGGGCTGGACTCAATGGCACCTAACTAATAGTTCCTTAAGTAATGTCCTTCTTTTGAACAAATCGTAGTGTGACTCTGTTTTGATAGTATGCCCATTCTCTGCCTCAAACACTGTCTTCACACTTGCGTGGATGGTCAAGTGGTTGCAGAAGTTTGCCACCTTAAGTTGTAAAAGAATAGGCAGGATATAAATCAAATAAATAAATAAAGGATGACAATACTGAGCCTTCTGACCATCTGGAACCTATAGATAATTAGTTCTGCATATATCCACTATTCAGTACGTTCTGAAGTAATAAATTTTGGTAATGGTTTTCTGTTTTTATCTTAAAAGTAATGATTACATCTAAGGTTTAAACTTCAGAACTAGATAATATGATTGGAACACTCATTCAAAAACTCTCTTGTGCAAGTAGCTGCTTGTGAATAGTGTGACTGTTGATTCACATGGCACTTCATAGATTGTCTGAATCTGAATGAAATTTCACTCATTTCAAGCCATGATTTGCAGCGGATATCCTGATAATGCACAGTGAACCTTATGTTCAGCTCAAAGTTTCCTAAGAAATATATAACAATTTTGTTTGTTAACATGAGATCTTAATTTAGTGAATGGCATTTGCCACTGCATTAATATAGTTGGAAAATTAGGCAGATGCTGTTTCAATCAATTTTGTAAACTCTTTTCTTTTGTTTGATGTAGGCCAGGACCCCACTTGCACTTAAACATGAACAACACAATGCCTCCCCCCCCCCCCTGTGCCCCATGCCTGAAACATTGCTTTCATCTCATCCTGGCCCATGAGTAAGGCAGATTTAAACTGTTTTTAGCTGTACCAGTTTTAAGTAGTGTTTCCTTCACTATCCCATGGCAGCCTCAGGGTGTGTAAAACCTATTTTGCTTCACTACTCTCAAGGAAAAGGTGAAGTGATCCAATAGTGGGAGTGATCAGAGAGGTACAACTGAATGCTTCAGGCTGATGTGGCATTGTCTCCCTCCTTTCTGCCCCCCCCCCCATCAGCCTCTTCTGTTACTCACTCCCAAAAGAACAAGGCAAATTGCTGCAGCAAACAACAGTCCAACCAAGGTACTACCAAGGAGAGTACAACACCCCCACCAACACAGGCAGGACAAGCCAGGGTATATAAACAGAGAGCAAGTCCCACTCCCTTTTCGCACTGAAGATGTTGCCTAGTCTGGCAATGAAACTTCTGCAAGAAAACAACAAGGCTCAGAGAGCACCAGGGACTCCACAATCCCAACCTAATTTCAACAGCCCTGCAAGAGAATTCTGGTGAAAGCTGTCTGTTTTTCTCCCCTTTTGAGAGGAGTAAAGGGGAGGTACATACTTCAAGCCTGATAAATAAGCTATAATTCTTTTGGGGATCAGCACTAGAATAATAAAACCAAATACTGGAAGCATTGCAGACTCAGACAATTAGGAACATTTAGAAAAAATAGTACTCCAAGCCCTTATTTTGTAATCAAAATGAGAAAATAACATGGAATTGTTTTCATGCATTTAGTAGGGCAATTTAGAATAATTATTAAAAAACATATCCATTAAAACATGAAATGTAGTAAGTGGGCATGTGTCTTTATTTAAGGGCAGAAGACAGTGACATAGAGGGAAAAATTGGAAACAAAGCTAGACTATTGATTACAAGGACCTCAATTACATTTTATGAGCAACTTTTAAGCTTTTAACTGTTGATCCAGAACCCTGGTCTAGTGAATTTTTTAAAGTGAGTTTCTAATTGACATGGATTTTTTCTAATGCCGGTAACATTTCTAATACTGCAGACAGAGGTAAACCTTTATTCTGTGAAAATTTATAAATGAAGCAGTCTCTAATTGGAGCTTAGTGATAGCCATGAGAATATTAGACGGCATAAGAAGGCTCAACTTTAAATATAAATGAAAGATCACACAGCCACCCTAGAAACATATTTAAGGATTCCCTTACCAACTTTGCTCAGACTGAAGAAGCTCCTTGGATAAGGAGCGAAATGTTTCCACTGAGAAAATAGAAATCCAGTTGACATGATTCAAGCTACAGACAATTCCACCTGGATGACTGAGAACCTTCATCGATATAAATGAAAGAGTTTTTTAAAACTTGCATCTTGTAGTGCTTTAAAGATACATAGGCATTCTAAAGACTAAGGGCACTCCCACGTGACACAGTTTTAAATGCTTCCATCACCCAATCCCTCATAAACCAGCCTGAAACTCACCTTCAACTTTTGCTGGCCCCAATACAAAGAAACAGCAGAATCGAGACAATCCATTTTTTCCCCCCAGCTGGCCAATAGAAGCTTTTACAAAAGGGTGCTCAGGATCTACCTCCAGAGCTGCCAAAGCTCCTGGAGGAACAAAAATCCCTAAAGCTACCAAATCTGAGCTGCAAAACTCCAGATGAGCACTAAAAAGGTAAAGGTTCCCCCCGCACATTTGTGCAGTCGTGTCCGACTCTAGGGGCTGGTGCTCATCTCCGTTTGTTAGCCAAAGAGCCAGCGTTGTCTGAAGATGCTTCCACGGTCATGTGGCCAGCATGACGCATGTGGAACACTGTTACCTACCCACCAAAGTGGTACCTATTCATCTACTTGCATTTGCATGCTTTCGAATTGCTAGGTTGGCAAGAGCTGGGGCGAGTGCGGGAGCTCACTCCGTCACGCGGGGCTAGGGATTTGAACCTCCGAACTTGCGATCTTCCGATTGACAAGCCTGGCGTCTTACCCGCTGAGCCACCACGCCCCTAGATGAGCACTAGTTGGCAGCAAAAAGATACAGAAAACTATTTGGTTGTTGGATTTTTGTATTCTAGATCTGGTAATCCTAACTTGACCCCACTCCAGGCAAAAGAAAAAGAAAATAAATGGCTAAGACCAAGTTTTCAGTACATGTTGTGTGCATGTTTATGGCTATTTGTAAAATAGGACAGGATAGGATAAAAGCCCCTGTGACGGGGAAAGCCAGATTACTGGCCAGTATTGTCCATGAGGTAGGAGTGGAGGGAGAGAGAATAATGGCTCACTTGATCCCAGCGGGTGGGAGGTAAGGAGAGACGAGTGTGCTGTTTATGCAGAGAAAAATCAAGTGAGACCGCATTTTGTTTTTGCAGGGATTGTGAAATTGATTAGAAAAACCTGACTAAAAGGATTATGATTGGGTTTGCTGATAAAATTGTTTATATTCTTACCCTAGCATAGTTAGATTTCAGAGAGTAATCAAAAGGTTGCTTGTGCAGAGGCTGGGAGCCAATAGAAGCCAATAGAAAAACAGACCACCCACAAACCCTATTGTTGAAAGAAGGAAGGAAGGAAGGAAGGAAGGAAAGAAGGAAGGAAGGGAGGGAGGGGAGGGAGGGGGGGAGGGGAGGTAAAGGGAGGGGAGGGGAGGGAAGGGGAGGGGAGGACCAGCTTCAAACTGGCTTGGAGTTAGAAAATTGCTGACTCAACCTTGGAATGAGCCACCATCCCAGGAACTGGAATGTCCAGAGCTAATTGAGAAATGGTACAAGGACATTTGTGTAGCCAGATATTATGCCATTTCATCAGATGAATAAAAACTCTAAGTTATGAGCCCATGCTTATTGTTAATGAGATTAGAACAGTGAGAACACAGTTAACTGAAATGCAGAGCAGAGGGGGCGGAAAGAATTTCTGAATGCTGCAGCTTTTATGGAGTTCTGGGTTGGATAAAAGAATATATTCGTACCTGAAACTATATATGGCTTCCTGATAGAAGATACTGCATCATGAGACAGGAAATTAGATACAGGGATCTATATATAATGTCCTCATGGAAGTTGTTCCTGCTCTATCTCCTTCTATTAATTTACAGGATAATATTTTAATATGATTTTCAGTGACATGTAATTCTTATCAAATTAGCAAAACATTATTGAAATTTGGAATCATAATTTTTGGAGAGGAAGTGGTTTAATGACCCAAAAGCACCCCCCCAAAAAAGTGATGGGACTGCCCCTTATTTAAATACTTATTTATTAGGCTGCCCAAATAACTCTAGGCATTGTCCCTGCAGTTTTCTTGGCAAGATTTCAGAAATGGTTTGCTTCCTAGGGCTGAGAGAGAGTGACTGGCCCAAGGTCACCCAACTGGCTTCGTGCCACGGTCTCCTGGTTTCTAGCCTGGTGCCTTTAACCACTACACCAATTTGGCTTTCCGTAGAATATCCAGTGGAATATCCAGTGTCCAGAAAAAACCCAAAATCTCTTTAAAAGGCCGCATAATACACAAGGGGCCTGCCACCCAACCTAGCCCAAGCCTGGGGAACAAGCCAAGTTGCAAGAGTGTTTTGAGGGTGGGGCCAAATGAATCTCTGGGGGGATGTTGTTCCAGAGGGCAGGTGCTGTGACAGAGAAGGCACCCTTCCTATTTCTGTATATAAAATGATACAAATAAGATTAAAGCCATTTGAGTTTGATAAATGTTAGTGGGAATATTAAATATATGTAACTTCTTCCAGTGAAATCCGTGGAACTAACCCGACCAAGGGCAAGATGGATGGATGATATTCTGGAGGTGACAGACTCGACCGTGGGGGAGCTGGGGGTGGCGATGGCCGACAGGAAGCTCTGGCGTGGGCTGGTCCATGAAGTCACGAAGAGTTGGAAGCGACTGAATGAATAAACAACAACAACATATGGAATTATTTCCTTATTTTATACTATTGAATTGTTAAATGGTAATGATGGCTCTATCAGTTACAGGTTTCTAATATTACTCCCTTTAAAAGAGTAGGCCTATACATTGTTGTTTTTTCCAGGTGAACTGTAGCCCAAATGTCATTGCTAAAGGGTATCCTGACATATATTGAGAAGACAGTAATACAAGTGCAGGCACAGACACCCAACATTCAAGCCCAGCATCTTGTTTCTGCGAAAAGATGAAACTCCTTTTCCCCAGGCAGTCTATCAGTAGCGACAAGGAGTGTTGTGCAGAATGTAATTGTGGGAGTGGCATGGTGGCATCTGCTAGGTGTTCCTTGTGATGCATGGGTATGAACAGCACAACTTTCTCATTCCATTTTTGTGTGCACCCGTCACACTTTAAAGATGTTTTAGAGTCACGTCCTCTCCCTCTGTGGGAATATGCATCCAGCTCTAAAGAGGTCACAACAGTAAATTTAAACTGTCCCCAGCCATTAGTATGGGATGGAGTGAAACATAAGGAGATAACAGGAAATGGGGGCATGACTGGAAATATCTGATTATGCCAAGTGATCTAGAAAAACATACAGTGATGGAATATCCCTCCCTAATACAAAAGAAGGCCACTTTTATTTATTTATTTATTCGATTTATCACCGCCCAACTCCCCCGAGTTTTATATTGATTGACTGATTGATTGATTGATCATTCAGTATTTGTCAGGAATGGATTGACTATGGAAGGGAACTATTGCTAGGTGTCTGGGAGATTTGTAATAACTCAGTCAAGTTTTTTGACTTCCAATTGTCTCAGAATAAGATAAAAAGTAAAGATTCCTTGATTGCTGTTGAGCATGTCTGTGTTGTTTTCTTTGGCAAGACAACGTAAGTGGTTGCTCATTCCCTTCTTCTGCTTTTCAATTACCCAATCTAGCCTATAGCTCTGGGTTTCATGGTGGTACCCCATCCAAATGCTCAAAGTCTGGCTGTGCTTAGCTGTTTCAAGGTCTGCCAAGGTCAGCTAAGTAGTGCCATCTGCTGTGGCCCTTTGAACTATAGCAGTGACTGACCATTGGTGGTGCCCCTAATACTTTGGGGAGAAATATCTAGGTTTTCAGTGGAGAAAAAAGACAAAAGAAAAAAAGGGTTGGGGTGGATTTTGCTACTGATCACAAATTCCTGGAAGGTACCCTGTTTCTTACTTCTTTGTGCATATTAACTCACTTGAGCCATTATTTTGCAATGGCTAGATTTCAGAATTCAACTTAAAAAAAGACCCTGGCACCTTCACTTCTGCAATGGTAATTAAAATAAATGTAAATACCCAGCTTGTCATATCTGGCATTTTAAAAAATGAAGCAGGCAGAGGATTGACACAAAATCTCTTAACTATATTTTCAGTGTCTGTGATCGATCATAGGATAATCTTCAGGAGCAAACTGCAACCTTGCCAGTGGATCTGGTCTGAGATGAACTGGACATGTTTTTGTCTCAGAATTATGAGATGAAACCAAGGCAAACAGAGGTAAAAAGTAAAGGTTTCCCCCGCACAGTCGTGTCCGACTCTAGGGGCCGGTGCTCATCTCCGTTTGTTAGCCGAAGAGCCAGCGTTGTCCGAAGACGCTTCCACGGTCACGTGGCCGGCATGACGCACACGGAACGCTGTTACCATCCCACGGAAGTGGTACCTATTCATCTACTTGCATTTGCATGCTTTCGAATTGCTAGGTTGGCAAGAGCTGGGGCGAGTGCGGGAGCTCACTCCATCACGCGGGGCTAGGGATTCGAACCTCCGAACTTGCAATCTTCCGATCGACAAGCCTGGCATTTTACCCGCTGAGCCACCACACCCCTTTTTTAAGGCAAACAGAACCACCTGATTTTTACACATTCCTCACCCATGCTTTCTGTTTGCACCTTCAGGTTTTCTGTCTGCATATCTGATTCTGGACACTTCGATAGAAAGCCTTTCCCCATGGCTCAGTTACCCTTTTCTTGGCAGAAAACTAAACTGGCCTTAAATTCTGTCCCCACTGCTGATCACTATCTGACTTGATAGTTTCTGTTTTGGTTGGCTGCTGGATGGCCATGAACTCAGTTAAGGTATGCAAAGCCTTTAAATCTCTCTGGCTTTCCAGAATCTCACCAGCCAATGGGAAACCACCCACCAAACACAGCAGTGCTGTGATTGGTGGATGGTTTTCACAGGAAACCCTTACCCTAACCCTACTGATATGAAGGGGTGGGGGTCTGTCCAGTAAAGCAGCCTGCTTTACTAGATAGTTCTCCAGCACTCCAGGATCAGGCAATGGTCTTGCAGCTGGTCTGCAGCCTGGCAGGGGCTGCCTGGGTCCCCCCCTCCCCCTCCCCCTCCCCCTCCCCCTCCCCCTGGATCAGGAACTGAGGTTGCAGCTGATTTAAGGATTGGAAGAAGTTCATGCCATGGTCTGAAGAAGGTGGGGAAAAGGCCTTAGACTGGTCACTTTGTTATGTTTCTTTCACACTTCTGCAGTAGAGGCATCTTTCTCTAAATTCTAAGCTCACAAGCCTGTTAGTCATAGAAAGGCTCAGATAAATTAAAATTCCATGCAACTAGGAGTTCTGGAAATAATATGGGCCAAATTGTAAGTGTAGTAGCGCTGGAAGATTTTAGAATGACTATTCTTGAACAACCTCTTGAACCCATTATTCTTGACATGAGTCCCTTCAAGGTTTTCAACACAGTTTCCAGCATCTGTATTGTGATCCTTGCGACAGAAACCAATAAACATTTCCATTTGGCTATATTAGTGCATTTTTCAAACATTTTTATTGTTACATGTAGATTTGAGAACATAAGCTGTCTCTCTGAGATGCTTGTACTTCACTGAACTGCACAGCTAATAATGTTCTTATCCCACAGATGGTGCTTATTTTTATCAATCAATCATCATATACTGAAACAGCCAATCAGTATGGCAAGCCACATCTTAAAATAGGTTCAAATGAAGGGGGTTCCCTTTTGACACTGAACATATTAATATTTTTGGCAGAGTGGGGAGGATAAAGCATACTCACTTCATGCATTAGTAATACAAAATTACATATTTTATGGGAAAATATTAATGTACAGTATGTCTATGAAGGTTCTCAGTCATCCAGGTGGAATTGTCTGTAGCTTGAATCATGTCAACTGGATTTCTATTTTCTTAGTGGAAACGTTTCGCTCCTTATCCAAGGAGCTTCTTCAGTCTGAGCAAAGTTAGTAAGGGAATCCTTAAATATGTTTCTAGGTAGCTGTGTGACCTTACACCTGGGGCTAGGTCATGGTTATATTGAGATGTTATTTTAAGTCCTTTTATCATCTAAAGGAGGATCGTTAAGATCACCATGCTGCTGTTGAGCTTGTGAAATGGTCTTAATCTTCCTAGGCACAGAAGACAAAGCAGGGAGGAAGATGGGGGAAAGATTGTGCCTGAGGCAGGGAGGAAGATTGAATAGAGGTGGGGGCCTCAGGCACAATCTTTCCCCCATCTTCCTCCCTGCTTTGTCTTCTGTGCCTAGGAAGATTAAGACCATTTCGCAATCTCAACAACAGCAAGGTAATCTTAACGATCCTCCTTTAGATAATAAAAGGACTTAAAATAACATCTCAATATAACCATGACCTAGCCCCAGGTGTAAGGTCACACAGCCACCTAGAAACATATTTAAGGATTCCCTTACTAACTTTGCTCAGACTGAAGAAGCTCCTTGGATAAGGAGCGAAACGTTTCCACTGAGAAAATAGAAATCCAGTTGACATGATTCAAGCTACAGACATTAATGTACAGTAACTCTTCATTTGATAGTCCCTGTTTAAAATGTGGATTAGAATCCCCTTTCTGCATGTAAACATGCATTGGAAAAATGATTTTATATATCCCAGAACCAACTAACATGCAGCTAACAAATACTACCCATTAAAGCACACTTCTGCTCCGTTTTTCCATGTTGGTAGTGATTTTTAGTACTAATTTGAGGGCGGAGGTTGGAATACTGTAATTAATGTGTAAACAAATGCCTGGAGCATGTAGTATGTATATAGTATGTATATATTTTTTTCTTAGAATAATAGCATCCATGTCATATTTCACACATTCGTTTTACTGCTACCTTACTTTATGGCGCTGAACTGACGATAGCTTCCAAAGGAAGGCAATAAGGAAAAAGGGAGATTCACTTTCCGCTTTGCCACTTTTACCTAAAATTTCCATTGAGGCTTCAGCAATACAGTAATTGCACATCCCCTTCTGTCTCGCCCTCTCAGCCTATATCAAACCTTTCCCCGTTCACTCGCATGCTCAAGCGCCCGCCCTACAGTCCCTTCCCCTCTTTTAATTTACCCAACGGGTGCCGGGCAACGGCTCCTCCTGTGCTATGGGGGATTGTCTGCAACTCGGAGCCACCCCCTTCCCCCACCGGCTCAAATGAAAGCCGATCGGCTTGGCAGAGCACGTACCGCACGTGCGGCTGCCAAGAAGGAAGGGGGGAAAACAGGAACCGGCTGGGTCCCCTTGTCAAAGGCACGCCGCACAATGGCGTTTAAAAGCACGTGGGTGCCCGCGATGGGCTCTCCTTCCCCTTTTGCAACCCCGGCCCCACCCTCCATGGCGACACACCCCTTGGGCTCAGCCAATCGGGAGGTGGAGACGTGCCGCTGCCCAGCGCTGAGCCGTCCTGTGGCACCACATTCTTTCGTGGCTCAGCGCTTCTCCGGGCAGCTGTTGAGGCCGTGCGTGCGCCCAAGGACGGCGAGGGCTGTGCTGGTTGCGCGCCAGGGGGGCTGCAGGCGAGGGGGCGATTGGAGGTCGCCTGCTTCTCCGAGAGCGGCGATCGGAGCGCGTGTTCCGAGGAAAGCGGTCTCGCAAGCTCATTTCCCAGACCACCATTCCCAGAGAGGGACTTCCCCGGAGCCTCCATAGCTCCTTCGACCTAGCGAACTGTGGGCTCATCCACGCGGCCTGGTCCATGTCTTTCCTCCCGCCCCTGAGACAATACGTTGTTTTGAAAAGTGCTGCTCCCCATAGCTCATCCGCCCTGCCCCTGCTCCAGGATGCTCTACTTACATTTTACAGAGAATATGTATTCCCTCATACGGAAGCTTCATCTCCGAGCCAGACCTCTGCTGGTGCTAGATCCAGGTGATCTGGCAGGAGACTGATATCTTCCACAGAAAAATGGAAGAAAACTTCCCCTGCATTCTAGATCTCACCAATGAGGAGTCTCTAAAGTCTGGCGATCTGCTGGGCTCCAATTGGCCTAGCCCTTTGGTTCTTCCTGCAGGAAGGATTTTGTTAATTTCCCAAGAAATAACACCCGCTTCCTGATGAATCCCCTTGATTTGGCTTCAGCCTGCCTTAGCAGCAGGCTGGCAACATGATTGTGAGGAGAAGTCCTCTACACATAGTAAGCAGGGATGGAACTAGGGTCTGTGTCACCCCGGGGTTGGATTCTGCGCCCCCCCCATGGGTTATTTTGTCATTTTGGCACCCTCTGGGCATCATTTTGGCGCCCCCCCCCCCCAGCGCGGCGCCCGGGGCACATGCCCCACTTGCCCCCCGCCCCGCCCTAGTTGTGGCCCTGATAGTAAGCAGGCTATCTAGAGTTGGAACAAGGAAGCTATGGATGAGAGGAATAGCTTAGCAGCCTGGGCAGTGACCGAATTGCAAAGCCAGGCTGGAATGGGAGATGGGTGGGAAATCTTGTCTCTCCTTAGCATTTGTGTTAAACTGTACTTTCCCAGCGGCTAACTGCTAAATGTGTTGGGGCTGCAGCTTCCAGAATGTGGCAGCCAGAAGCTAACTGGGAATCCTGATAGGTGCAATCTTAACATTAGACCAGGGATGGTCATCCTGTTTGTCTTGGTGAATGACTGAGGTGACAGCCTCCCCCCCCCCTGCTTTTAACTTCAGTACAAACCTCTTTCTCTGCTGGGTCATCATGTTGTCCTCTTCATCTGATCCCCAGCCCACATCTGAGGTAGCCTTACATCGTGCTTAGCTGGACTGGTGTTAAAGCAGCCCTTTCCCACTTATCCCAACCCGGGATTGGCCATGGATACAAATGAATGAGCTTTCCTGATCATTCTATCAGGACTGCAATGATTATAGTAAGAAGAGAAAACTCTTCCCAGCTGCTACTATTTAATTTAGAAATAGAAGAAAGAAGAAAAGGGGGAAGGAGAAGGGAAGCTAAAGACAGAATCACTTTCAAATATGTATAATAGCAGCTAAGAGGGAACGCTGTGAGTAGAGGGACTTTTCCCACAGCTAAGTTAAAGTGCTATCCATCTGTCCTTGAATTTTCAGAAATCTATACAGGGATATAATTTACTTGCTGCTCCCTATCTTGCATGTCCTGCCTCTGTCCTGGTTTACCATTGACCGGTGATGCCTGATTTCACGAGGGTTAGGTGTGCAAACAACACAGTCAAACTCTCTGATGTGCTGGACTTCCCATTTCTGAATGTCACCACCCGGTGGGAATCTTTCTGCAAAACAGGATAGTGATGTGGGGACGGGGCTTGGGAAGGTGGCCAGTTCTGACAAGTGACTGATGCACGTCTTCTGTTTTACTATGTGCTTCAAAGGAATGCACATCTGTCAACATTGGAAAATCGCATGGTAATGCAGGAGAGCTGGCTTTCTCAAACCCTCGGTGGGTCTCCAGACTGTTCTACCAAGCCAGCAGCAGTGAAGAGTGTCAAATGTTACGTACCTTGAAAATATCATGGGTTGCTGTCAGTTTATGGGGAAAATAATACTTTAAAATGGACCAGCTGAGGATGACTTAATCATGGCTCATGTGTTGTTGAGGACCAGATGAAGATAATGGCACGGGGACATGGCAAAATGAAGAGATTGACAGTGCATGTTGGTACTGAAGTTAGATGGGAGTGGGGAAGGGTTCAGAGGCAGGCAAAGAAAAGGGGCCCCAAACGATGGAGGGGGAAGGCATGGGACAGGCTTAGCCAAGAGCCAAGTAAAGACAGGGAGAGGGTAAGTCAACAAGGAAAAGACAGCCTAGCTATTACCAATTAAACAAGCAAAGAAATACTAACTGAAACTGGAGCTAATAAAAAGAGAGAAGCCAATAAAACAAGTGAAGAAGAGCAAAAAATAATATTGGTACTGGAATAATGAGCAATACAATTAAGAGATGAAAAAGAGGCAAAAGCAGAAAAAGAGCAACAGTGAAAGCAGAAACAAAAAAGAGGGATCCATGCCCCACAATGAAACGGGCAAGCAAATTCAAGCAATGTTCCACAGCAGGGCATAATTTTGAAAAAAAAAAACTATTTCTATTTCCTGAACTGTCTATGAAGGTTCTCAGTCATCCAGGTGGAATTGTCTGTAGCTTGAATCATGTCAACTGGATTTCTATTTTCTCAGTGGAAACGTTTCGCTCCTTATCCAAGGAGCTTCTTCAGTCTGAGCAAAGTTGGTAAAGGACTCCTAAATATGTTTCTAGGTAGCTGTGTGACCTTACACCTGGGGCTAGGTCATGGTTATATTGAGATGTTATTTTAAGTCCTTTTATCATCTAAAGGAGGATGTTATTTTGCTTTGCTCAACTTTGCTCAGACTGAAGAAGCTCCTTGGATAAGGAGCGAAACGTTTCCACTGAGAAAATAGGAATCCAGTTGACATTCAAGCTACAGATATTTCCTGAACTGTTTGGGGAGATTTAGAAAAATGCCAGAAAGACATGCATGAAAATAACATTGGAGCTAATGGAAGTTTCATGGTGCAGTTGGCTGCCGGTATCTTCATGGACATATCCATGCAGGTTTGTTTGTTTGTTTTTAGCAAAAATACAGAAGTATTTTATTGTTGCCTTCTTCTGGAATATTTTAAAACTCCTTAGTCTAGCCTGTAGCCCTAGGTATTTGCTCCTGTCCAAGTACTAATCAGGTCCAACTCTAGCTTTTTAAAAACCATCAAGATCAGCAAGGTGCTTCCATCTAGCTGGGCCAAACCCCACTTTTAAAATAATGAGAAATATAAAACAGAAAACTAAAATAATAGCAGAAGCTCTGGAAATGTCCAGTCTTGAGCTCCTGGAAATATAAAGAAAAGAATAAGAAAGAGAGGGGTTAAAAGGGTGACCTTCTAAGTTTTGCATGTGGGAAAGCGGAGGAATATAAACATCCAGTGTGAGAGAAGAAAAGTTACATGTGCAGAAAATGGCAAGTAATACATTTTTGTTGTTGTTCAGTCGTTTAGTCGTGTCCGACTCTTCGTGACCTCATGGACCATAGCACGCCAGGCCTTCCTGTCCTCCACTGTCTCCCAGAGTTTACTCAAATTCATGTTCATTACATCGGTGATGCTATCCAACCATCTCATCCTCTGCCGTCCCCTTCTCCTTTTGCCTTCAGTCTTTCCCAGCATCAGGGTCTTTTCCAGTGAGTCCTCTCTTCGCATTAGGTGGCCAAAGTATTTGAGCTTCAGCTTCAGCATCTGTCCTTCCAATGAGCAGTCAGGGTTGATTTCCTTTAGGATCGACTGGTTTGACCTCCTTGCAGTCCAAGGGACTCTCAAGAGTCTTCTCCAGCACCACAGTTCGAAAGCATCAATTCTTCGGCGCTCAGCCTTCCTTATGGTCCAACTCTCACAGCCATACATTACTACTGGGAAAACCATAGCTTTAACTATACAGATCTTTGTCAGCAAGGTGATATCTCTGCTTTTTAATATGCTGTCTAGGTTTGCCATAGCTTTCCTCCCAAGGAGCAAGCGTCTTTTAATTTCATGGCTGCAGTCACCGTCTAAAATACATTTTAGATCAGCTGAATTTAAGATTAAGAGAAGATATGAAGTCAAAGGTAGCAACTACAGAAATAGAAGTACAGTATTAGAAAGAACTGGAGAAGAAGCTGATGCTAGGGAAAGTGGAAGGCCAAAGGAAGAGGGGCCGACCAAGGGCAAGATGGATGGATGATATTCTGGAGGTGACGGACTCGACCTTGGGGGAGCTGGGGGTGGTGATGGACGACAGGAAGCTCTGGCGTGGGCTGGTCCATGAAGTCCATGAAGTCACGAAGAGTTGGAAGCAACAACAATTAGAAAGAAAAGGTAAAGATAAGAGATAAGATGCATGATTCAAGCAAGTGATAGAAATTCAAGCTTATTTTCTGAGAGTTTACTGGTCTCTGTAACTGAAGATGGGGAAAGAAGGGGAGAGGAATGCTATATGTATTGTCGAAGGCTTTCACGGCCGGAGTTCGATGGCTGTTGTGGGTCTTCTGGGCTGTGTGGCCGTGTTCTGGAAGTTGTGGTTCCCGGCCACATAGCCCGGAAGACCCACAACAGCCAACGAATGCTATATGTTTCAAAGCAATCACTCTGATTTCTGAAATGGTCCACCATACATCTACTGGCTCTTTTCTACAGGACCTATCTTCCCTCTCTAAGGTGCCAGCTTCTCCATTATTTCCCTGGCATTGCTGTGTTCTCTGGCAACAGCTTCAGATCCCATCAGATAATCAGCATGTCTAGACAAAGTGATAGAACTCTGGCAAATGTCCCCCGTTTCTTCATCTTGTGTGATGTAACATGGTAAACAAAATAAAACTGTGGCAGAACATAGGTTCCCTCATATTCAGTTCTATGATAGTCAACTTTTAAAGCAAGTGTGCAATGTCAAGTCTAAAGCAAGGTAATTCAAGTATGAATGAGTGCCACTCCAGCACACAGAAGAGTGGAAGTGCCGTTCCAGGAGTTGGTTAGTAAATGGCTACACAATCTGCATTCCATAATCCCATTTTACAACCAATCTAGACCATGCCCAGGACTTTGCTTATACAGTAACAGAATATTGGCTGAAAAATGCGTGCGTAGCTGGGAGGAAGAGAAATAACTTTTTCTTGTGTTCCCTAGATATGGGAGGCAAATGCTTTTTTGCAGCTCCTTTAAATTTCAATAATGTTCAAGATTTTTTTCAAAATATAAAGCATGGCTTTTGCTGTAAAACAGGAAAAATGGGATTTAGTCATTAAAAGACCTTGGCTGTGAACTTTTTGGCTATCACTGGAGGAAAAAAGCCAAGTGATTGGTGAATTCTTAGAGAGCATATTTAATGGAGGAAAGAGAGAGTGTCTATGAACCTTGGAGTACTGCCAAAACCTTGAGTAGACAGAAGCATGGATTTTGCAAGGCGGAACAATGCATTGATTGGCTGATGTTTTTCTGAAAGCCCATTCATACATTCATTTGGAAGGTGGGAAGTTCACAGGCAAACACCCAGTAATGTTTGTCTGTGCTAGCTTCCCTGTGTATATCTTCAAGTTATAGCATCAAATAAAACCATAGTAGTTTACTTATGGCAATTAGAATATTTTCAAGTAGGGGCTGCTTTAGAAATACACTGCCTTGTATAAAAATATGGGGTGGTGTGCTCGGAGAGGAGACTTAATCATATCCCATCAATGTATTTCAGTCTAGTAGAATACCTAAGACCCTTTCCACTTCTTAATGCAAATTAATATTTCACTCTTTATGTTAGCTTTGATAGGCATCCAGTTCATTTAAATCATACATTGGCCTCGTTCTTGAGTATACTGTAATTGAAACACGGCTTTTATGCCTAGTGCACAAATTAGCAATAGAACTGGTGGAAGGAAAAAAAATACCCACAATCCGTATCTTTTCACTATTAGAATACACACAGCTTATGATGTAAATGCCAGACTACATATTACTTTAAAGGTGTTCTTGGATTTAAAATGCAATTTTAATTTCTAAATTTAAAATTTAAAATAAGCTGCACAAAGACGGGCCCTTTTCTTCCCTGAGTGAGAGCATCTGGGGGCCTGGGTGGTTTTGCTCTCCTCTCTTCCACCTGCTTGGTAGAAAGACTGCATGGCAATGGAGGCAAAGCACTATGGATTTTAAATACTTTGAAGCTGGGATGGACAAGGTCATATTAATGGGGATCATTTTTATTTTGATACACAAAATGATAATACGAGACTGTTTATATTCTGGGTTGGTGGTGAGATGAGGCCATGCTGTATGACTGAGGGGGAATTGGGGTGGCCATCATATTATGGGGGCAGTTTAAACTGCAAGTGGGCCAAAGACGTCAGTATAGAATGGTATTTAGTTAAAATATATGATCTCCAATTTTCAGGTCCATTTTTAATAACTACGTTTCCTTGGGACTCCAAGGGACAAGATTGCATCTGCTGTGACCTCAGAACAGCCCTGTGACTTCAAGATATGCTGAACTTTCTGCTGGGTGTCAATAGATCTTCTGCCCGAGTGAGAGACTCAATGGCTGCCCTCATCTTGCTTTGAGGAACTATAGCGCAATAAAGGTTTACAATTACTTCTTTCTCAGTAAGCCTGGGATCAAAAAAATGAATAAAAAAATGAGCCATAGGCAAGAAAGACAGGAAATGAGCATTTTTGTGGGACAGCACTATAATTAATATTTAATGGCTTTTACTGGAGGATCTGTTTGACCATCCATTTTTCTTCCCCCTTCGTCATTGTCTCAGTTCCCATTTTTATAAGCAATCTAATGTGCAGAAACGTCAATCCTGGGCATATGTTCATGTCCCTGGAGCCTTGTTCAGACATTTAGTGGAACATTTTCTAATTCAAAAGACAAACACTTCTGTTGGGCTTGTGGGGCGGAAATTGTTTTTGCCACAGCAGGTGTTGCCCATTAGTTCTACTTGAAGAGAACATCTGAAGCCAGACTTTGAATGGGATGCATAACTGAGCCCTTTCTCCACTCGGAGAGGGACTACACTTGAGCCTCTTCTTTGCTGAGACTGGGCTTCCTCCATTTACTATTAAAGAGTGCAGACTATTGGTGGATATGGTGTGCACCGAGGTGGAAAGATCTGGCAGTACCTACAATGGAGGAATGGCTGGTGAAGATGGTAGAACTTGCTGAGATGGCCAAATTGACTTGTTTGATTAGAGACAAGACAATATCTACGTTTATTGCTGACTGGAAACCCCTTATGGACTTTTTGCGTAAAACAGAAACATTGAACTTATGATTTATGGTTTTGATGATTAGACAGGATAGACTATAGAAAGGGTTCAGATGACACAACATCCATGGTTCAGGTAAGCTGTCCAATCACAAACCATGGCTACAAATTGTGTAGCATGCTAAACGTAACCTTGGCTTAGCATAATGTGACACTCAGGTCACAGATTTGTAGAATCTGTCATTCTCCTTATGTCTATCTCTCTTCTAGTAAAGATTATTCCTCATAGTTTAATGTAATTTCTTTATTAGGCAAAAATCAAAATACTAGAAAACTTCATAATTCTAGAAATGTGAGGATTTTGTGTTGAAAATTTCCAAGTCTATGCCTTTCATTGTATGAATCAGCAGAAGAAACACTTGGCCCATTTTAAAAGTATGGAAAAAGGAAATGAACAAAATAGGGAAAATAAGGAAGGGATCAGAATAGTATGTTGCTAGTTCCTAATGGGCACAATAACTTGGTTTCCTTTTGGGAAATAAACAGGACAGAGTGCTTCCAGATGGAAGGTTCCAAGAACAACACATCAAAGGCATTGTTCAAAATATTCGATCTTTCTCTCCTTAGAAGAAGGAGAGAAAGAAAGCTGGGGAAAGTGATGGGGAAACACAGGAGGGTTAAAACTGAAAGTGGTATTGTCTGGGCTCCTTGTAAAATTCTGTGCATACTGTAAGGCTGGGTGATGGCATGATGAGAAGTAGGAACAGAATGAAAGGGTCTCGCTGAGTTCTGCTGATCACTAAATCTTTATTACAAAGTGTTTTGTGCCTCAAATGAAAAGCACAATACAAAACAATTATATTATTGGAATCACTAACATGGCTGTTTTATAGCTCAAATAATCTAGAAAGGAATATGGACTCAAATTTTATGCCAGCTCTTTCAGTGCTTGTTCACTTCTTTTCTGGCCACTGCTGATCAGTAGAGCATTCAGGTAGTACATATCTAAAATGACCGAATAGTCATTCAAAGTTCTCAGCACACTCACCCAATGATAAATTCTGGGAACCTCTGAGAAAAGCTGTAACAACTGAATTGGTCTAAAATAATTTGATTCTGATATGCTCCTAGATCCAAGCATGAGTTAGGGTTAGATGGGTTGGATTTTGAATAAATCAAACTTTAATGCTATTGGAATCAATACATCAACTTTGTTATGACTGTTCTCTAACTTGGTCCCTTCAAATATGCTTGACTACAGCTCTCGTAAGTCTCAGCCAATCTGGTTAGGGAATTAGAAAAGTTGCTGCCCAGCATGTCTGGAACAGCATAACTGGTTATCATGAATAAATCCCATTGATTTCAGTAGGATGTAATCTTGACTAATTTAATCTGGACCTAGGCACCTGGATTTTGTGTCTCCCTATTGGTTTCATTTTTCCACAGAGTAGTACTTCCCTGGCATTTTTTCCTTAATTATTTGAAGTTCCATTGCCAACAACCCGCTCTCTACACCAAACCTTTCAGAATTCATTGGGTTTTTAACATTCTAATCATATAAACACTGGCTGACCCAGTCTCTCACAGCCTGTGAAATTCTCCTTCCTTCCTTCCTTCCTTCCTTCCTTCCTTCCTTCCTTCCTTCCTTCCTTCCTTCCTTCCTTCCTTCCTTCCTTCCTTTCCTCTGTTTACAATAAAACCAGGGGTGGAACTAGGGTCTGTGTCACCTGGGGCAAACATGGATTCTGCGCCCCCCATGGGTTATTTTGTCATTTTGGCACCCCCCGGGCGTCATTTTGGCGCACCCCCGAGCGCGAAACCCGGGGCACATGCCCCGCTTGCTCCCCCCAGTTGCGGCCCTGAATAAAACAAA
Organism: Charina bottae; assembly: GCA_023362775.1. Taxonomy (NCBI): domain Eukaryota; kingdom Metazoa; phylum Chordata; class Lepidosauria; order Squamata; family Charinaidae; genus Charina; species Charina bottae. The sequence continues at coordinate 4,734,802 of JALMGJ010000039.1, forward strand.
AGTAAAATGGAAACCCAAGATATTGGTAACAATTTAAGATAAAAATCAGTAGACAAAACCAACAATTAAAAGCCTGCCCAAAAAGCTGTATTTTCAGGGTTCTTTTAAAATCCAACAAAGAAATTGTTCAGTAGGGAGTAGGGAGTCAGTTCCAAAGATCTGCAGTGGCTACAGAGAAGGCTCAATCCTGAGTCACCACAACAGCAGTAATTGTAGGTGAACCTTTTCAGATGACCTCACTAAACCATAAAGAAAGGACTCATAAAGAAAGAGGTGTTTTCTCAAGTAGCCCAGACCGAAGTTTTATAAGGTTTTATAATACCCAAGTTTTATTATAAGTTTTATTATAACCAGCTTTTGTACTTCATCCAGAAACAAACTGGCAGCCAATACAAGGCTTTTAGGATAAGGTTAATGTGGCCTTTTTTGAATTCTCACAGAGGCCAACCTGACCATTTAATTTTCTACCAATGGAAGTTTCTGAGATAGACATAAAGGCAACCTTATGTTGACCATGTAGATAGATTGTGTACCATCAAATTGGTGTCAACACTTAGGTAGACCTCCACCAAAATGATCTGTCTCCAACCTGGCCCTTCAGGTTTTTTTAACAGTGCACCTCTTGCTGCTAAAATCAAGTCCATCCACCTCACAGTTAGTTGTCCTCTTTCTTCCCACCTTTCCCAGCATTATAGACTTCTCAAGAGAGTTAGGAATTCACAGAATGTGTCCAAAGTGTGTCCAAAATATAGCAATTTGAGCCTGGTTATTTGTGCCTCAAGTGAGAATTCTGGAATGATTTGTTCTATGATCCATTTGTTTGTTTTCTTGGCGATCCACGGTATTTTCAGACGTCTTCTCTAACACCAGAGTTCAAAAGGGTCAATATTCTTTCTATTCTGCTTTTTCAGTCCAACTTTTGCTTCCATAGACTGTCACAGGGAAAATACTTGCCTGCTTGATTCTGATCTTTGTAGTTATAGGCATGAATAATGGCACCTGAACCTATTTTACAAGATGTTTATTGTTTCATTGCTACCCTACTACATGCTAGTCTGCAATGTATTTCTTGGCTGTTGGTTCCTTTACTTTTGATAGTTGATTCTCAAAGGCAGAAGCTATCCACCACTTCAACATCTTCCTTGTCATTTCTAAGGCTGGTTGCTGTACCTGTTGTCATTAGTTTGATCCTCTTTAATCTTAGTCCCATTTTTCATTCTGCTCCTTTATTTTCATTATTTCATTATTATTTTCATTACTACAGTTTCTAGATTATTTGTATTTTCAGCTCTTAGAGCAGTGTCATCAGCATGGTGCAGATTATTGATGTTTCTTCCTCCAATTTTAGAATCATGCTCATATTCTTCCAATTCAGCCTCCCTCAATATATATATTCCTTTTTTTTTTTTTGGTGTCTTCAAGTCAGTGTTGACTCCTGGTGACTGCCTGGACTAGTCTCCAGGACTAGTCTCTGAAATTTTCTTGGCAAGATATTCAGAAGTGGTTTGCCATTGCCCGCTTCGTAGGACTGAAAGAAAGTGACTGGCTTAAAGTCACCCTGCTGGCTTTTGTCTCTAAAATGGGACTAGAACTCACAGTCTCATGCCTGGTTCCTTAACCAATACACCAAACTGGCTCTCATATTCCATGTGTAGGTTGGATAAATAAGGATAGCCTTGTTTCACTCCTTTGCTAACCTGGAGCCAGCCTGTTTTGCTATTTTCCATCTGGACTGTGGCTTCCTATTCAAAGTAAAGGGTTAGCATGAGGACAATGAGATGTTCTGGGATTCCCATTTTCCTAAGCACATTCCACAGCTTGACATGTTGACAAAATTGAAAGCTCTTCTATTATCAATGAAGCACATATTAATTGTTAATATTCGATGAAGCTTTTTCAATTATCTAGCATGCACCAGCAATAATGTTTCTTATTCCTCAGTTTTTTTCTAAAACTAGCTTGAACATCTAGCATCTCCCTTTACATGTAGGGCTCTACAGGTAGTCCTTGTTTAACAACCACAATTGGGACCAGCAACTTGGTTTCTAAGCGAAGTGGTTGCTAAGTGAAACCATGACTGTTCTTATGATCTTACTTCAGCTTTCCTTTGCTTTACAGACCTGCAAAGTCATAAATGGGAGGATTGGTTGCAAGTTATTTTTTCATCACCATTGTAACTGCAAACAGTTGCTAAACAAGGCAGTCGCTAAATGAAGACTACCTGTAATCTGCATTGGATAATCCTAAACTAGCATGTTAAAATAAGGATATTGGTAGTAGTCTGCACAATCTGTTAAGTCTCCTTTCTTTGGTATTGGTACATAGATTGACGTCTTCTACCGTGTTGGCCACTATGTCATTCTCCAGATTTGCTGGCATAGTTTGCTTAGAAGCTTAAAGATTCTTCTTGTGTTGCTTGCCATATTTCTGTAGATATTGCATCAATTCCCATAGCCTTCTTCTTTTTTTAGTATTAATTATTATTGAAGAAATATTTTACAGAGTAAAAACAATACAAATTTAAAGAAAAAGAGAAGTAAAGAAAAGTGATAAGTAAATAAGAAAGAAAGAAAAGAGAAAAGAAAGGAAAAGGAAAGGAAAACAAAATATAGCCTTCTGACTTGGTAATGACCAGAGTGCTGATCTAACTTCTAATACTAGAGGTTCTTGTAAATAAGGAATATATTCTTGGATGTTGACATCTCTACTGTACAGAACTCCAGATACTCCTTTCATCTTTGTTTGATCTCCTTTGAATCAGTCCATAGGCATCCTTTAGCATACCCATTCATGGTTGGAACCTCCTTCTGAGTTTGGATATCATTTGGAAGGTTTTTCTTGTTTTTCCATGTCTTAGCCAAATCCAGAGGTTACCAACACCATCATTTGAATGTCATTTCATTGAGGAAGATAATACAGATGGCACAACAACTAAAGCTGATAAAAGGTTTTTCTGGCTATTGCTCAAATTGGTAAACCTCAGAGAGATTCAGATTGAAAAGACCTAATATTTGCTCCTGAGAGTGCGACCCCATTCAGAACAGAGATAACTAGAGGGAGTTGTGACTCCTCACAATGAACACTTTTGTCTTGTCTGAATTCAATTTTAACTCATTACCCCTCTCTTGGTGGAGCCATTACTCAAAAGATACTCACCCACTGAACCTCTTGACACATCCTAGTGTGTCCAGCTAAGGAGTTATTATCCTTTCTATTAAGGAATTATCTCTTCAGATGGGTTTTAGGGAAAAAAAATAGAAACTAAGATACTCTGGATCTTCATATCCAAAAATACAGAACTTACCAGATCTTCTGCCAATCTTGAAACACAAGGGGTAGCTGTGTAACTGCAGTCTTGTATATAAGGAATTTAATGAGAAATCCTCTTATTAAACTAGTGAAGCAAATCTCTAGATATAAAAACTACTCTGTAGTTTTGGGAAAAGGGGCATGATACAAAAAATAAAGGGTGGTGGCAGAATTACAAATTCAATGAACAGTCAACTTAGCTAAGCTACTTACCATTTCCTTCCTTGAATATGCTGTTGAGTTTCAGCACATGTTGTTTGGAAAGAGATAATTGAAGCCCACTGATTAACCTTTCTTCTTATTCATCTTTTCCCCCTTTCTTCTGAGCATTATCTTCAGTTTGATAGACTATGGTAGAAAATTGAAAGTCTCTTTGGAGTCAAAAAGAGATAAAGTCTCTTTATCTTATCAAAAAGAGATAAAGTCTCTTTATCTAGTCAAGGAAAATGCTACATCACTGATGTCTTGTGTCTAGTCAGCCAATTAGAAATAATTTAGGGACTAACTCTATTTTCTTAATGGTCTTGAGTGGAATGATAAAGCAGCAATCTAGTTTTCACCCAGCTGTGATATTATATAAAAGAGATTACTTAGGAGAGTTTTTTTTTTTTTGGGGGGGGGGGGGAAACAAGAGCTGAATTCCATTTATTTAGGCTTCTTAGTCTGAATTTACCAGATGCTTTAGGGGGCACTGTAATGCCATATCAAAACTAGGAATTTGTCACAAGGTGTCAATAGCTAACTGATAGCATCCAGCTTCAAATTTCCTATGATCTTTCCCAATGATTTCATGTACATATTGAAAAGAAAAATGGAGAGGTAGGAATGGAACCACTACAAAAGGAATGTCTCCTTATCCCTGAACTCTTCAGTGAGTCAGAAGGATATCAAGTTATTGAGAAATCAAGAACTATTAGAATCTCAGTTCCCCTGTTGATCTCCAAAGAAATATCCATCAGGTGACTAAGATAATCTCAAACTCATAGCCCATTTTGAGGCCAACTAGAAATGGATTGTGGTAATCTAATTCAGCTGAGGAACTATCACTCTTTGGATCACCTTCCCCAATCATATAATGTTAGAGACTAGACTATAATTGTACATCTTCAAGAGATGCAATACAGTCTTTTTAAGAAGTGGTTTAACAATTGCTTCCTTTAAACAAGTCAAGTTGGGCAAGGATCCAGAGGACAAGTGGTGGAACATACCTTTCTAAACAATCCGACCACACCCCCTAGGTGTCACAAATTGAAAAGAGAGGAATTAGTAGGCATCCTCATAATTAACTTTGTATCAGTGGTGGCATCCAAACCAGCTTAAATGCAAGAGACTTAATCCACCCCCCCAAAAAAATCACAACCAGCCCCTGAGGATTCTGTAGTCAAATTCAAGGAGAAGATGGTAAGGTTATGAATCAACCCCTCACAACCCAAAAGAATACAGAAGGCTGTGTGCTTGCAGATGCAATACATCTATAAACTGCCCCCCTGCCCCTTTGGTAGCACTTCTTGCAATAGCATAAGCTGGCTAATGAACTTTACCTGTACACTGTTTCCTTGCTGCTTCAGCTTCTGCATTTGCATACCACAGAGCTATCTTTGAAGCAAGTTGGAACGGTCACCTAGCACTGGTAGTTTTAATGATGGCATGCAACAACAAAAGGATTTCACTCACTATCCAACAACCCATCTGCCAGGCAGCATGAATGCTAGTTCTTGTTTTACTACTGTGAAACCAGAAGCTGTGTAAGCATCCCTACTCCGCTGGAGAGTGGGTGCTGTCTGAACATGCTTATGAGATGGTAGCAATTTTAACTGGCTTGGCAAGAGCCACTGCAGGCACATGAGACCTAACAGGGCTGGGGTGATTGCCAGAAGCAGCAGGTGATCCTTAAGGAAACATATTATTTTGGGCTGCACTATCCAATCTGACTGCTTTAGGGCAAGAACCCTTCAGTAGCTCATATGTTAAAGAGATTTAACTATAATTCTTTTTTTGTATATGGTTGCACAATTTTATATGATTGTGGTATGCCATTGCTCAATTGGCCAGGTGCAAGATTCTGAAGATTGCCCAATTCTTTCCAGATGTATCAGAGTTGAAACAAATACCTTGTTTTAATACATCCTTTACTAGGTCCTGCTAGAGCCAGAATAGGAGAGCACAATGGATTTGCTTACTTGGCTATTCTTTTGATTGATTCCAGAATGTCATAAATGAAGACAATGCCAGTTAAAGACACCTGACAAACTGTGGCAAGCCACAAGAATACTTTGTTTATGGTCCAAACAGCTGACCTGCAAAAAGTCAAAAGAGGAGAGGCCCAATTAAAAATATTTTTATGATCTATTGGTATCACTGATACTCGTAACAGTCTGTTAAGGCTAATGAATGCAAAACCTTTTTGTTTCTTCTGCTCCTATTTTAAAAATTAATATTGTATTGTACAGCTGTGCAAAACTTCCAGGGGGTGCCTAACTTTGAAAATGTCTTGAAGAAAGCATCTCTTTGAAGTTGCATAATAAAGGAACACTAACCTGTATCTAAAGACAAAGTTGCCATACTGTTTTGCTTCATGCCTTTCAAAAGGACATTTTCAGTATGTTCAGTCGTGCATGCACAGAAGCCACTTCCAGTCATTCTAGTGAGTGATTAGAAATGCTAGAAATGGCTTTTACTCATGCATATCTGCAACGTACATGCAAAAGACTCTTCTGCTAGTGGATATGCCGAGGAGGCAGTTAAGTAAAGTAAAGCACCTTGAAAAGACAAATACTATCACCTCTGAACCTCAATGAGGCAAATTGTGACCACTTTGCACAAAACTATTATATTGGATTCTGCTTATATTCACATGGGAACAGCATTTTCTTAGTCATCAGCCTTGTATTCCTTGGGCTTATTGACACAAATAATGAATATATTAATTGAAGATATGATTATACACACGTACACATACCCTTATACTCTTTAAAACATCATAGTTGTTTGTAATGGTAGATTGGGTATATTTGGGACCCTAAAGCCTACTTAAGAATAAGTCATATTCATTCAATAAACTTCCTTTGAAATTTGAGGTGAGTTCCATAAGCTAGCAAGACAATTTGGTGTCTCCTTTTCAGTACCCCTATACAGGACCCTCAGGCTACTTCCACACCACCATTTCTATCCTCCAACCTCTCCAAAGCAATTTGAAGCTAACTTGTATTTATACTTCAATCACCGCTTGGTCCTGAGCCACTTCTGGTCCTGGAATAATGAAAGGGAAATAAAAATAAATTGCTAGTTTCCCCCTTCACAGTTTTAGATCTGTTGTATGTTCATTTGTCTAATCATTAGTGAAGAAAGATCTGAGCTGTGGGTCTAAGGGAATGCTTTTTGGATGCAAAGCCACCTTTTCTCCTGTAATTAAAAGCCTTTTGCAAGTGGTGATGATAAAATGGTGGCAGTTTTGTAACCAGGTGCTTTTCCCAATCACTGTAACCATAGTGATGTGTTTCTGCAACAGCTGGAATAGTGGAGAGGGGCAAATACATTCAACAATGTCTGTACATAGGCACTAATAATAGGATGATGAAGCTTAGGGGTTGGGGAGGAACATAAGGGTTGCCTTTTGTACAGGAGCTAGGAGGCACAGAGAGACAACCATTCCCATCAATGGAAAAACAGACTGCATAAAATATCAACAAAGCTAAAGTGTTGGAAATAAAAATATCAGCTTTGCTTCACTTTCAAATAAACCACATTGGTGCCAGAACCAAACTGACTCATCTCTCAAAATCAGCTGACATCATGTGAATGCATGGATCCAGAACTGATTCTAAACCAGTCTTTCTATAGAAGTACCCTTTTCCATTCAGTGTGTTTTTGGCATTCACTCACATAAAAATGTGGAATAGAAGCAGTTCCTGCCAGCATGGCTGATACTCTGCCACAAGACATATTGGAGAAACAGATAACCAAGTAGCCCAGAAGAAACTCTACTTCTTGTTCTTCTCTATCTTTTCTCCATCAGATCAAATGTTCTCTGGAGTCTTCCTAAAATATTGGGATTACAACTTCCAGAATTCCTATTTAATATGACTGAAGTACAGTATACGAACCGCCCAGGGTCCCTCCTTGTGGGGGAGATGGGTGGTGATATAAATGTGATATATAAATAAATAAAAATAAATAAGGCAATAGTATCAATGATATTGTGAGGGTTTGATCCTTTGACTGGCAAACAAAGCTCCAACACACACTCCGTAGGATATGTAAAAAATTTATTTACAGCGAGCGATCTGGCTCCACGTCAATGAATCAAGTAAAGCATAGATAGACCTTACAGTTTAATAGGTTTCAGTTTCCCCCCTCCCCAGGAATGTGTTTGTCAGTTTTGTCTCTCTCTGTCTCGCACCCTCTTTTCCGTGGCTCGGAACTGTCCAGCGAAGGTGCTGATTGCCTTCGTCTAATCCACACTGTGTAATGATTGTCTGTCTGGCAGTTTGCTGTTACCTTCTTCCTATTGATAGTTTTCGGCATCCTGGCTGAGGGATATGTTTATGCGATTTAAATCTCATGTCAGGGTGGCATGGGTGCCATCATGACATTCCGCCTCCCCAAGATCATTCCTCCTCCCTCATTGTGGTTTGTTTGGGAATGAAACTTTTTCTTTAATTTGGGTGCGTGTACGTGTTGATCTGCCATCCACTCTCTATGTAATGTGAGTTATTAAAGTGTTTCCATTGGACTAAGTATTGCAATTTTCCTCAGTGTAATCTGTAATCTAGAATTTCTTGCACTTCAAAATGCTGTTCTCCATCTATTATCATTGGCATTGGTGCCATTTCATCTGGGTGCCAGCAATTTGAGTTTTTTGTAGGCTTTAATAGGATACAACGAAACACCGGGTGAACTCTCCTCATGTTTTTTGGAAGTTGCAGTTGTACAGTCACTTTGTTTATTATTTTCGTAATTGGAAAAGGACCTATGTATTTTGGTCCCAATTTTTTGCAAGGTTGCGCTGACTTTAGAAATTTGGTGGACAAATATACTTTGTCTCCCACTTTAAATGGCCATTCTAGTGCCCTTTTCTGGTCAGCAATTTTTTTGTACGTTTCTTTGGCATTTGTTAAAGCTTTCTCTATTATTACCCTCCGCTATGTGTTTTATCCAGTTATGTAAGGGGACAATTTCAGTTTTGTTACTGGGTAGATCCGGAAAGGCTAGAAACTCCTGTCCATTTACAACTTGAAACGGAGAGAAGCCCGTGCTCTGATGCACAGAATTGTTGTATGCTACTTCTGTGAATGGAAGTTAGTCCACCCAATCATCTTGTTGGTAATTAATGTAACATCTAAGGCAGAGCTTTCCAAACTGTGTGTCGCGACACAAAAGTGTGTCACCACACACAGTCTGGTGTGTCACCACACAACCCGGAAGCGCTGATCATCATCAGCGCTTCTGGGTTTTCCCACGGCGACACACCAACTGCAGTGCGCAAAACCCGAAAGCAGCAGCAGCGCTTCCGGGTTTTTGCGTGCTGCCGCACTTCCAGGTTTTCCCATGGCGACACACCAACGCCGGTTGGTGTGTCGCTGCGGGAAAAACTTTGGAAAGCCCTGATCTAAGGTGTTGTTCCAGTAATTGGTTAACCCGTTCACGGCCACCATCCGTCTCCAGATGAAATCCACTGCTTAGCCCTTGTCCCGAATTTGGATGTGAATTGGGCGCCTCGGTCACTGATTATTCATTCCGGACATCCGTGTATTCTGTACACGTACAAACATTTTTGCCAATTGCCCTGCATTTGGAATGCTTGCACAAGGGATAAAATGAGCTTGTTTGGAAAACAAGTCCGTTACCACCCAGATGGCCATTTTCTTATGGCTTTCTGGTAAATCTACTATGTAATCCATGGCTATTTGTTTCCATGGTTGGGTGGGACTTTCGATAGGTGTGTTAACATGTCCATCATCAGTGGTAGGGGGTATTTATTCAATGTGCTGATGGCATTCAATCCTCGGTAGTCTGTGCATAAACTCAATGACCCATCTTTCTTCTTCCTGGACATGACTGGTGCTGCCATGGGTGAGGTCGCCGGCTGGATGAAACCTCATTCTAAGCTTTTGTCTATGAACTCCCTAAGCACTTCTAATTCTTTAGGAGTCATAGAATACAGTTTGGATTTTGGTAATTCTGTCCCCGGTTCCAATTCGATAGTGCAGTCTGTTTTTCTGGGGGGCGGGCAGCTGATTAGATTAGCTTTTGCCAAATACTTATTTTAGGTCACAGAACTGGGTTGGAATGAGTTCAACTGCCTCCCTTTGTGTATCCTCCCCTGGTTCCATTGCTGCCCCTATTAGTTCGATCCTCCCCCCCCCCCCCCAAGTTCATTGGATTCAAATCCCTCATACTTTCCGTCTTTGAAAATCTTCTGGCCGGTTGACCAATTTACTTGAGTGTTTTGATCTTTCAACCACGCCAACCCCAATACTATGGGATGATTTGCTGTGGGAGCTACGATAAATCTCAATGTCTCTTCCTGTGCTCCTAACTTCATTCAGACCACTTCTGTACAATACTCCACTGGGCCCCCCTTCATCTCTGACCTGTCTAGCTGAATAAAATTGATGGGTTCAAGTAATCGTTTTACTTTTAATCTAAGTCCAGTCACTAAGGTGGGGTGGATTAGGCATCGTGTACAGCCCGAATCCAACAACCCTGCTAGGTTTGTGCCTTCCTGGTCCCTTAATGTCTCTAATTTGACATGTATTAACATCAAAAAACAGGGTCCACTCACCAAGGAATCCTTGCGCCTCTGTTTGGTTGCCTGTATCTTGGTGCTTAAGACAGGCTCCATCCTTTTCCCGCTGGCTGGAATTCCTCATCTGTGGAGCTGTCTGTGTCTGGAAAAGCTTTGCAGAATTTCCTCTCTTTTGAAGCTGCTGCCATTCCTTTCTTTTTTAGTTCAACCTGCTTGGAGCTTTTTTCTCCTGCTTTAGGAGCCACTGGGCTTGTGGTTTGTGGGCAACTGGTGATGCGATGTCCCTCTTTTCCGCATTTGAAACACAACCCCCTTTTTAATTGCCATTCCTTTTCCTCCCCCCATGACTAACGGCTTGTTTATTTCTTGGGGTTGGTGGTTGCATGGGGTGGTCTTTTCTCTGCTGGTTGGGCTTGCTGCTGTCTTCTGCAGTGGATATGCATATCCTCTACTTCGCCAGCCAAACAGATCCACCCCTTCAATGTCCCGGGATCTCCTCTAGCCAGAGACCACTCCAGGATTTCAGGTTGGAAATCCTGGAAATACTCCCTTGGAAATCCTGGAAATACCCCCTTGGAAATACTCAATTTTCAACGACTGGCCAATTCGTTAGTTTTCCTGCCAGTCTCCTAAATTCTGTGGCATATTCAGAGACTGACCAGTTCCCTTGTTTAATGCCTTGCAGGTCAGTTCTGGCTCTTATTTTTGCTAGTGGGTCTTCAAATCATTCTCTCAGAGCACTCATGAAATCATTAAAGTTCTCTAGTTCTATCGCCTCTGAGTCATGCAGTCCCGTTAACTGCTCCACTTCTTCTTGCTCAAGGTGGGCTGAAACGTAGTGCACCTTAGAGCCTTCTGTGGGGAATAGTTCCTCACATTCTTTCATAAACATGGGTTAGGAAACAAGACAAGTTCTTTGGATCCCCATTGAACTTTACCTTCAGCTCCCGCACCCTGAACGACGTGCCTGGGCTCGACGTCCGTCTCACTATTCTACTTCGAAGCCAGTTGCGTTGCAACGGTGCTCTTAATGGTGTGTGTGTGTGTGTGTGTGTGTAAGCAGCCTTACCGGTTCATCCTGCTCTGAATTTTCTTCACCAGCTGAGCTTTCCTCTTCACTTTCTGGAGATGTCTCCTCCTCCACTGCCTCTGTACAAGCTGCTGTCTCTTTTTCTAATAGGTGGAGGATCTGGTCGACTGTTCTTTGCAGGTGTGACATTCGATCCTCTACGTTGTCCATCATTTCCTCCAGAGCCTCTACTTGCTGCTCTGTCATTGCTTGGTGGGAGTGGGCACCTCTTCCTTTGGTTGCCCAATGGTCCAAGTACTGCTCCATGCCACCCCCAATTTTGGTTGCCCACTCATACTTATTCTTTTTGGAGTTCGGGGCATACTGGTTCGGGGCATACTCTCATAGTCGGTTGAGGCTTTTGGCTGGTTTCACCGTCCCCTCAGTCGCTCCTGGCATTCTTCCTTGAATGATTTCATTGGGATTTGGCGTTTCCCATTGGCTGACTGGCTGGCCTTTTGTTTTGTGCATTTATGTTTTCTCAAGCCAGAGCCCTTTCCTTTGGATTCTCCCCTCCCACCATTGGAAGGGCATTCGCGGAGTCCGCAGTTCCGAAGGTTGTGGATCTTCCTCGCTAAACTGGTCATTTATGGGCAAGTAATCCATTTTTAATGGGGCGTGGTGGCTCAGTGGGTAAGACGCCAGGCTTGTCGATCAGAAGATCGCAAGTTTGGAGGTTCGAATCCCTAGCCCCGCATGACGGAGTGAGCTCCCACACTAGCCCCAGCTCTTGCCAACCTAGCAATTCGAAAGCATGCAAATGCAAGTAGATAAATAGGTACCACTTCGGTGGGAAGGTAACAGTGTTCCGTGTGCGTCATGTTGGCCACATGACCGTGGAAGCATCTTCAGGCAACGCTGGCTCTTCGGCTCTTCGGCTAACAAACGGAGATGAGCACCAGCCCCTAGAGTCAGACACGACTGCACAAATGTGCGGGGGGAACCTTTACCTTTTAAAATCCATTTTGACTTGGTTCATTCTGTGAGGTTTCGATCCTTCGACTGGCAAATGAAGCTCCAAACTCCGTAGGATATGTAAAAGCTTTATTTACAGCGAGCGATCTGGTTCCACATCAATGAACCAAGTAAAGCATAGATACAAGACCTTACAGTTTAATAGGTTTCAGTTTTCCCCCTCCCCAGGAATGTGTTTGTCAGTTTCGTCTCTCTCTGTCTCGCACCCTCTCTTCCGCAGCTTGGAACTGTCCAGCGAAGGTGCTGATTGCCTTCGTCTAATCCACACTGTGTAATGATTGTCTGTCTGGCAGTTTGCTGTTACCTTCTTCCTATTGATAGCTTTCAGCGTCCTGGCTGAGGGATATGTTTATGTGATTTAAATCTCATGTCAGGGTGGCATGGGTGCCATCATGACAGATATTCTGTCTTAGAATTTGGGGAGCCCCAATATATCGAAAGGGCAATATTTTGGGAAAGTCTGTACCAGAATGGCTCTTTAGTGGCTGAGAAGTAATCACCAGCCTAGAAGGTTTATATGCAGCTGCTGAGCTGAATCCAAGTCCTGGCCACTAGCCTGAGAAATAAATGATCATTTCATATAGTTGTTTTCCCCAGCCAGTGGCTGGTGAAAGTCCAATGCATCTGGAACATAGGAAGAAGACTTTTGAACAGTTTGCTCAATTGGGGGGGGGGGGGGGAGTTGTTTGTTTAGTATACATTTTAATCCTTTTTTTCTTTTCCTTTTAATTTTATATCACAATGTTATCTTCAAATAGATAGCAAAAATAAATAAATTTGGTAAATTACTAAATATTTTAACGTACAAAAAAAGGATCTAAGACATATTAAGGAAGATGAGTAACAGTCAAGAAGCATTATTTCTTTTTAACAAAAATAAAGAAAATGATCAACATGCATACACATTTCCCCCCTCCCCTTTGAAGGACAGTGGTTAGTAAAAATGAGGTAATTATATTACCGAACATTTTGGACCAGTCCAAGGCTTACATTCTAAAATCCTCTCCTGCATGTATGCACAGCAGAAAATTTCTGGAAATCAGGAGGGTAGCAGCCTGCCTGTTTATTTTTCCTTGAAGAAAACAATTGACTCTTCAGAACTCATTCTCCAAATGAATGGAAACAGATGGCTTGAGAGATGCTTCCCAGCCCCAAATCCTCAAGATAGTTATGAATTCCTGGGGGCTTATGTTATTGCTTGCTTGCCTAGAGCATTAACGCAGGAGACAACTTGGAAATAAAGAACTCCAAGAGACACTCTGTCTTTTGGGCAAAGTAGCCACCAGAGCATCCTCAGGCTTGAAACTGCAGCTGAAAGCCGAGCAAGAAACATCTCTCTCAAGATTTGTGGAAGCTTTCTTTCTTCCCCAACCTGGTGCCTGGTGGATTACAAGTCCCACCACTCTCAGCCAAGTTGGAGAAGGCTGGCCACCATAGCCATGTGTATGTGTGTGCCTTCAGGTCAGTCTTGACTCCTGTCAACTGCCTGGACTGGTCCCTGCAGTTTTTTTGGCAAGGTTTTTCAGAAGTGGCTTGCCATTGCCTCCTTCCTAGGGCTGAGAGAGAGTGACTGGCCCAAAGTCACCCAGCTGGCTTTGTGCCTAAGGCGGGACTAGAACTCACGGTCTCCCAGTTTTCTAGCCTGATGCCTTAACCACTAGACCAAACTGGCTCTACCATAGCCATAGGTAGTTAGATTATTTGAGGCCAGACCTCTTGTTTTCAACACATAGAGAGGGAGAGCTGCAAGAAATTACGTATCATTGAATTCACAAATCGTGCTTCTTAGAGCCTTTAATGATGCTCATTTCCTCCTGAGTCCCTTCCTCCTCTAGTCACTAAAATTCATTTTAGGATCCTCATTTTCTTTATGCATAAAGGAGTTTTTTGGGGTGAGGGGTGGGAAGGGGAAGTTATTCTTAATTTCTAAAGCCTTTTCTGAAATATCAATCATTTTCATTCCCCAAACCTTTGAAGACGACAAACCCACATCATACTTTTGCTTCAGCCCACCTGGAAATCTTGAGTAAAGGAGCTAAAATTCCTGCCCTGACCTCTCCTAAAAACTGCCACTGGTCTACCAGCAGCCAAAAATACTCACTCTCTTTCCATGCTAAGAGGAGCTCAAATAAATGTGCATCCCTCCTCCTCCTTTCATGTTGCATTTCTCTGGCTACCAAAGCATTTCATAAAGAGAAGGGGCGAGGAGCTGCAAAGCTGTCAAGCTACCTTTCATCTTTTAAGATCTCCTAGTTTCAGGGATGGAACTAGGGTCTGTGTCACCCGGGGCAAACATGGATTCTGCGCTCCCCCATGGGTTATTTTGTCATTTGGGCGCATCCCCCAGCACAGTGCCCGGGGCACATGCCCCGCTTGCCCCCCCAGTTGCGGCCCTGCCTAGTTTACTGCAGCCAATCTCTGGAGACAAGTTTCCGCAAATGGGGATAAAAGCCACCCGCAATGCTGCAGTGTTGTTAAAAATAAACCAACTTTGCAGCAATTGCAAGTCCCCTGAAGCGGAGTCAGAAATAAAGTTGCTTAGCTGCTGAACAAAGAGAAAATCATGGGGTTGCAGAGATGCAGAGCTGATTCCGGAATGGTGTAATGCTCTAATGATTAGATTTTATTCCTATCCCATCTACCTTTCTACCCTCATGATGCCTACATTTTAAAATTGCCCCAGGGACAAATAATGGTCATAACTCCTCCAAGTATTTAGGTACAAGTGGGGAAAGACCCTTAGTATCAAATTATATCCACTAAAGCTGGTGGAGTCATATCTCATTCTCTAAAGCAGGGGTACCCAACCTTTTTGGCACAAGGGACCGGTCGTGGAAGACAATTTTTCCACGGACCGGGGGGTGGGGTTTGCAGGCGGGAGCCAATCACGCGGACGGGGGGGGCGGGGTTTGCAGGCGGGAACCAATCGTGCGGACCACCACTGCTCACCTGCTATGCGGCCCACTTCCTAAAAGGCCACAGCCCACAGGTTGCATGGCTTCCCCAAGTCACTGATTGAAACAATATCAGAACTGAAGGATGGGCAAACACTTTGGGGCACACTTCAGCACCATTTGGCAGTGACTTTGAACAGAGGCAATAGAGGCAGGACAGGAATTAGCAACAGGGGCCGCCAGTTTCTGGATGGTATAATTTTTTGCTGACTCCAGGATAAACAAATTAGGTGGAAGCAGAAAAGGATACCTTCCCCTTGAGTTTTGGGGTGATTAAATTGGACAGCAGTTCATCAAGTCGTCAAGTTGCAACATTGGACCATTTTCTTCGGAATATTTATTTATTTATTTATTTCTGTTTTGATTCCTACATGTATAACTTGTCTATTCTTCTGGAATGCACAGTGGAAGTGTAGAGCCCACTTCCTCTATCATTCTCTCCCCTCTCCCCTCACCCCCCACACCCAACAATAGCCCTGTGAGATAGGTTTGGCTGGGCTGAGCGAGAATGGTTGGCACCCTATTACCCAGTCAGCTTCTTTGGCTGATGGTCCTAATCCACCATAGCATACAGGCTGCCGTGAAGCCTCAGAGCCCAGCTAACTGTAGGATTTATGTTCTTAATCTAGCACAGCTTTTATAATTGGAATGCAAACTGAAACTGCAGCTGAAAGCCGAGCAAGAAAAATCTCTCTCAAGATTTGTGGAAGCTTTCTTTCTTCCCCAACCTGGTACCTGGTGGATTACACCACCATTTTAATAATTTTTATAATTGGATACATTACGAGTATCTGCACTCAGTTTGGTGTACTCAGCAGCAGAGTATTGTGCCCCAGTGTGGCTTAATAGTCTGCACACAAGCAGGATTGATGAACAACTGCATGAGTCAATGAGTATCGTCAGTGGGACAATACGATCTACTCCCACATACTGGCTACCTGTTCTGAGTCATATATCACCCCCGGATGTAAGATGGAAAAATGCCCTCCTTCAAGAATACTGGAAGATTATTGATAACCCCCAGCTGCCAATATTGAGTGACGTGACCTACCTGGAACGAAATAGGCTGAGATCTAGACACCCAGCCATCTCAACTGCTAAGTCACTTGTAGAAGATGACTTTAACATCCACAATATGTGGAAACAGTACTGGCTAGAAAATTGCCCTCCACAATGTAGAAATTTACCCTGCATCTTAGAGAAACCATCTGGATTTGACCAGCCCCGTGCGATATGGACAGTATTGAACAGAATCCGCACGGGCCATGGTAGATGTGCAGATGCCCTTTATAAGGGGGGCAAAATAACATCACAGAATTGTGACTGTGGGGCTGAAAAACAAACTATCCAGCATATAGTGACAGAGTGCCAAAACAGAGCCTATAATTGAGATTTTGCTGATTTCCTGACTGTGACAAGATGAAGCAAAAAATTATATTTGTAAATTGGACATATGCCTATTATTTTATACTTTATACTTTATATCTTGTATTTTATCTCCCGTGTTTTTATTCTATTGAATTGCAATGTGAATATGACGTACAATAAATAAATTTATAAAGCTTTGAAACTGTGGACATGGCTGGAGATTTATAACCTGGACTTGTTTATCTTCTTTTATAAGATTGCGAGTCTTTCCAACCTTATATCTAATGTATCAGTTTCATTTAATAATAGCTTTGAGACTTCCTAAGAAGCACATTTCCAGGAAAATGTTATGCTTCATAAGAGCTGAATACCATTCCGTCTTTACCATCCTCACCTTTGACCTTATCTTTCCCTGTTGAACATACCAGAAGGTCACATGTAAGCTTTCATGTAAACTCTTTGGCATGTACCCATTGCATATATATCTTTTAACAAGGAGGTGCATCTACCTGATAAAGGAGCACCAAAATACCATCAGCATTGTTGGCTTGAAATTTAATTCCTCAGGAGGCTGCAACATTTCAAACTATGGCCAAAGGAAGCCAGGAAGGGAGTTTTAAAAAATTAGAAAGTGATACTGCTCAAGAGAATACTTCATTCATTCATTTATTTATCTGACAAATTTTCTATATTGCCCTCTCAAAATGACTTTGGGCGGTACAGAAATGTTTATAGGGTGGCATCAAATACTGTATATGATTTCTATGAACTCTGTGTTGTTTTACTGCTTTATGTAAATCCTGATCAGCAAATTCTTGTTCTTATGGGTTGTCGGTTTACCCCGAACTGAATTTAGTTAATTCATCTGAGATGCCAAATGTGCTGAATTGGTTATCAGCACTGTTAGTGCACATTGGGAAAATGTTTTCACTTGAATGAAAATAAGCTAACAAACCAACATCCAAAATGCTACCCAGGCACATCTGCTGAAAAATCCCTTCAAATTTATGTCCTGATTTTTGCTCACGTAACAAAATGAAGTTGAAATTATTTGTCAGTGAGAAAGAGATTTTTGCTACCTCCTTATATGCCCAGAGGGTCCTTTAAAACTACCCTCCAACATCACAATCACACTTAAGAATAAATTTAATAATTTTCATATATTTCTTGAAAATTAGCTAAAGATCATGGGGTGGTGAGAGGGGGGAGCAGGAAGAATCCTTGGCATAAATTGTGCATTTAATCCACAAACTAGAACAAATATAGTATTGAGGATGAAGATCCAGCCAAACTTAAGCATTTTGTAAAAATTCCATTGATTTCAGAGGAAGAGGTTTAGGCTCCTCCCTTCACGCTCCTATTGGAATAAACAGGATTCACACTTTATTTTGACAGATTCATGCTTATTATGGGCCCCTCCCCAGGACTGAGTTAAGAATCAGCACACAACAATGCCTGCATTGCCCCTTGATCCTTTTTTTTAAAAAATTGAGGTCATATTGGCTATTTTCCAGCCCTTGGGTACAAATGACAATTTTAAGAAAAGTAAGGTATTTTGGAGAAAAGAATAGCAATTTTATATTTAAGTTTTTAAGAACTCTGGGGTAGATTCTGTTTCAGCCCAGGGATTAATTTATTTCTAGCTTGTCAGTTTGCCTTATAACTTCATTTCTTATCAGTCTTCTTTGTCTCTGTTCATCTGATCTTCCTCCTGAAAAAGCCAGCTTGGACATGGGCATCTGTCCTAGGTTCTTAGCAGTAAAAACAGAAACAAAGAATTTATTCTGTTTGCCTGCTCCTTCCCTATCCTCCTTTAGCATACCTTTAATGCTTCCTGGCTGGTTTCCTATTCTAAATATATTTGAAGATTTTTGTTGTTGTTTGTCCTAAAGTGCTCTGTCCATAGCTATCTAGAGGGGGGCAAGGGAGGAAGTGACAAACTGTGTTTCGAGACTTAATGACACAAACCCTGATTTATTTATTTATTTATTTATAGTGATATTTATACCCCGCCTATCCCCTCCCTAGTGGAGGACTCTAGGCGGCTTACAATCATATATACAGAAGACTGATATTGGGGAGGGGGGTTGCGTAGTGATATCACGAGGTGTATTGTCACTTGTTTGTCATTGAGGCTACCTCTGGATCTGATATCTTTGCCCTGTGCAAAGTCTTTGTTCATCTTTTATCGACTCCTTGCAGTTTGCATTGTGCATGCACAAATAAGAGCTATTTCAGATCTTTAGAATAACCAGTAACCTCATAATTTTATGAATGGCCAGAACTGAATTAAACTAAGAAGATCTACGTAGCAGGTAGAGTTGTAAAATAAATCTGTTATGGTTCTCTAAGACAAAATTGTGCCATCTGTCAGTATGGCTCCATCCAGGGATGGAACTAGGGTCTGTGTCACCCGGGGCAAACATGGATTCTGCCCCCCCATGGGTCATTTTGTCATTTTGGTGCCCACCGGGCGTCATTTTGGTGCACCCCCAGCGTGGCGCCTGGGGCACATGCCCCGCTTGCCCACCCCTAGTTGCGGCCCTGGCTCCATCTCAGCAATATCTGTCTGTCTGTCTGTCTGTCTGTCTGTCTGTCTGTCTGTCTGTCTGTCTGTCATCTATCTATCTATCTATCTATCTATCTATCTATCTATCTATCTATCTATCTATATCTCTATCATCTCTGAAATAGCATATCCTTGGGAAAGCTCAATCCATGAAAAACATTACAGGATAGGGAAAGCAATTCTTAAGATACTCTAGTCTCAGGCTGCTTAGAACTTTAAAGCAAGGGTATTTTGCTTGACATGTTGACTAGATATTGTCCTCTTATTGTTGAACTGGAACTGGGGGGGGAAATGCAGCAAAAAATGCTTTGTACTGAATATCTGGGTAAGCCCTTGGAAACTCTCCAGTGTTAAGAGGATGGAGGAGGTAGAAAGACAAAAAATGTCATAGAAATGAACTGGGGCAAAAAGTTAGAAAAAGCAATGAAAGAGTTATCCCCCCCCCCCCTGCCAAAGAAGCTTGTTTTAGGATTAATGTCCATCTACTACAGAGAGTTAAACACATTCCTGATGCAGAGATCAGCCCAAAGTTAAACAGTTAACTATCTCTGCTGCTTGCTGTTGTAAACTGTGTTCCAACAGTCTTAGGATGATGGGGTTGTTATACAGTATTTTATCTCCTCAGCTTGCTCTCTTCTCTTTTTTAAAGTCATTTTCTGGTTTATGGCATGATATAAATTGATAACACTATCTGACAATCTTGAAAGTGACCTAAGTGCCTTTTTGTTTTCTTTTAAACCTCATGTCTTCTTGAATTATTGAGACTAAAGTGATGTCCTTGATGTAAACATGGACTTTTGAATCGACTGTATACAGAAATCTATTATATTTGTACTGCTAAGCAGGGATTGTAGAGAGAAAAATAAAAGGCTGGCTCAGACCCAAAGAGTTGGAAAGGCAACATGTGTCAGAGGTACCTGTTGATAAACATTGCTTTGAATACCAACTTGGAATGCATGGGGTGCCCTTTGAAATAAGACAAGAGCCACTGCATTCAGAGATGCTTGGTGTAGCTTCCATTCATATTTGCCAAACATGTTTCAGCGAAATATTTTTCAAAGGCATGACTAACAGCCATTTAATGGGCCAAAGGACTCATAGTTCAAAATATTCAGAGCAGGGAAATCATATACCTTCTCTGGCCTTACTAGGTGACTCTCCACCAACAGCCTATATATCCATGTCTGATTACCAAGTCATTGGAAGAGGATTTAAAACTTTCCTGGATATACTGAGGATGAAAATATCAGATCAGATTGGTCTTGCAGAAACCTCTTCTGCATGTGGACCATATCATCTGGATTAAGGCCCCCATATAAACACTGTGAGGGGCGTGGTGGCTCAGCGGGTAAGACGCCAGGCTTGTCGATCGGAAGATCGCGAGTTCAGAGGTTCTAATCCCTAGCCCTGCGTGCGGAGTGAGCTCCCGCACTCGCCCCAGCTCTTGCCAACCTAGCAATTCGAAAGCATGCAAATGCAAGTAGATGAATAGGTACCACTTCGGTGGGTAGGTGACAGCGTTCCACGTGCGTCATGCGGCCACATGACCGTGGAAGCGTCTTCGGACAACGCTGGCTCTTTGGCTAACAAACGGAGATGAGCACCGGCCCCTAGAGTCGGACACGACTGCACAAATGTGCGGGGGGAACCTTAACCTTAAAAATAAACACTGATAAATTAGTGGTTCTAAGTCATCTTTGTCATGTTATGCTCATTTGAGGATTGTGGATGTTTTTGCTGAAGGTCAGTTATTGTATTTAATGTCTAAAAATACAGCTGAATTCCTTCTACTCCCTGCTTTATGTGATGATCGTCAACACTACCAAAGCCTCTGCCAGAGCTGAAACACAAAGCTACCAGCAGTTGTACCTGGACACAGTATCTTGGAGTATTTGCACTTAAGTTTAATAAGGGCAAGGATATTAAGGGGAAAAGGAAACCCCAACTATCCATTGCCCAATACTATAAACTATGCTTTGCTTGCAGAAGGTCCCAGAATCAGCTCTTACCTTCTACAAGTAGAAAGACCCATTTCTGAAATTCTGCAGAGACCTACCAATTAATGTAACAATGTGCTAGATGGACAATATGTTTTCACATTTTAGAAGACAGTTTTCCAATTGTGTGTAATTCGTGTCACTGAGCAATCATTCACTGAAAAGTAGAGGTGCTTATCCTTTAACTCCAAAGAATAATTTTAAATGTAGCAGAAGGGAGAAGTGATTAAATATGCAGAGTAATTATATTAATTGTATTTAATTACATTTAAAGAAAAGTAGCTGTTTATTGGGCTGCATATTTGTTTGCCCTGGCTCCATGTTTCGGAGTGTAGTGCCTGACACAACTTTTTGTTAAAATGAAATAGATTATGTACAAGACTCTAAAGCAGAGCTTTCCAAACTGTGTGTCGCGACACGTTAGTGTGTCGGCTGCAGTGTCTGAGTGTGTCGCGGCTGCTGCTATCTCTAAGCCCTGCCAGGATTCCATGCAGGTCCTAGTGCCTGCCTTGTGCCTTGCTGCCTCCAAACCTGCTGTGATTCCATGCAGGTCCTAGTGCCTGATTTGTGCCCTGCTGTAAGAGTGTGTCGCGAAATGATGCATGTCTAAAAAGTGTGTCACCAACATGAAAAGTTTGGAAAGCTCTGCTCTAAAGCAAGCAACCCTACACTGTCCTGTTTGTGTCCCCACAGCCACTTGGAATGAGAGGGCCAACAGTTCTAGAATAATTTGTGTGTGTGTGTGTGTGTGTGTGTTTTACAGTTATTGGATTAGGCACAATGGTAGAGGCTTAAGATATTTATAAACCCTGAGCAACCCAACTCAACCCATCCCATCCCCCCATCCCATTTTCTTGTTTTGTGTATTTTAAAAGGCAATATAGGTGCCTGAAACCTCCAGGAAATATAAGGGGGGGCAGCTTCACCCCTCAAAACCTTACCCAACTTGGCTTTTTTTTTTTTAAAAAAAAAGCCAGAAATTTCACCCTGTTTGACTCTGGTTATGCCCTTTATTATGTCACACCAACAACACATTCATGTTCTCCCTGACAGCCTGGTTATAATGGTAACCAATTTTTGCCAGTAGTTTGTCAGAGATATGATTGATTGATTGATTATGTGTCATCAAGTCGATGTCAACTCTTAGCGACCACATAGATAAATTTCCTCCATGATGATCTGTCCCTAACCTGGTCTTCCAAGTCTTCTAATGGTGCACCCATCACCACCATAACTGAGTCCATCTGCCTTGTGCTGGTTGTCCTCTTCTTCTCTTTCCTTCCACCCTACCCAGCATTACAGCCTTTCCCAGAGAGCTAGGTCTTCACATAATGTGTCCAAAAGTAGGCTAATTTGAGCCTGAAAATGAATAAGGAAGATTATACAAAGCTGAAGGTCTGAATCTTTCATTTCTATTGGAAATGGGACTTGAGATCCAAAATATTTTTGTTACTGAGCTTGGGTCCCTGGGTGTGTGATTGAATCCATATTGTGGTAGTGTTAATTGTTGGTCCGTTGTTTTAGTTTTAATCTTGGCTGCCATATATGTTATTTATTACTTGTTATAATTGTTTTTATCTTATTTTAATCTTATCTTATTTTAATCATTGTTAGCTGCTCATTGTCATGTATTTGAAATGGGTGGCTATATAAATTGAATGAATAATAAATAAATATATATTTTTTTAAAAAAAATCTTGAATACTATAACTCTTTCATTGCTTAACTGTATTTTCTGTCTGTCCAATAGCCTGACCAGGAAATGAAATTTTGTGTGACTCATCTGTAGCTTGAATCATGTCAACTGGATTTCTATTTTCTCAGTGGAAATGTTTCGCTCCTTATCCAAGAAGCTTCTTCAGTCTTCTTGGATAAGGAGCGAAACGTTTCCACTCAGAAAATAGAAATCCAGTTGACATGATTCAAGCTACAGACAATTCCACCTGGATGACCGAGAACCTTCATCGACATTTTGTGTGACTCAGTATTCCAAGTCTCCGCTATAAGCTTTCTGTGATCCCCCAGCAGTTCTCAGATCACTATTTGGCAGAGGTTCCATTGCAACTCACTGCACATCCTTAAAGATTATGGGACTGAGTTTCTTTTTGGCTCAATTTAGAGTAAGATATATCTTCACTAAATCCTTATATTAAGAGAAAAATGGTTCATGTGGGTTGGAAAGTTACAGATGGTTGGAACCTGTGTTAGCTCAGATTATTCTATAGTGTGGCGTCACATGAACAAAATAAATAAAAATGGCATGGCAATTATATCCGATCAGGAGGGGTTTTTTTTTTTATGAATACTGATTTCAGAGCTGTTAGTCTTCTAATTCCTTTTCATGGATTTCTAGACTTGTGAAGACAACTGCATTGTAGTACACTCTGAGGGGTTTTCTAAAAGTAAGATGCAGTTTTTATTGGTTATTGGACTGGATGAACTTGGAGCAGACCTGTTGAAGTCAGTGAGTCCTAAGTGGAGCAAAATGAAGCATGGATTAATAGATCATTTGGGCAACTTCCCCATTAAAACATATCTTTACAGAAGCCTCCATAAGGCTTGAAACATTATGTTTCAAACTGATAATTCTTTGCATTTGCTTAATGGAAGACTAGTCAAGATCAATACTACAACTATTGAGTAACAGAGAAAGCATAATAATAATAATAATAATAATAATAATAATAATAATAATAACAATAATTTATTAATAATAATTATGATGAGGTATCATCAATATGCCGGTGATACCCAATTATACATCTCCATCTCAGGTGAAGTAAGTGATACAGTGGCCACCCTGTCCAAGTGCCTGGGGGCTGTGGGGGCCTGGATGGGGAAAAACAGGCTTTGGCTGAACCTTGGTAAGACGGAGTGGCTGTGGATTAATGCCCTGGTTATCTCCCATATAGACTACTGTAATGCGCTCTACATGGGGCTACCCTTGAAGAATATCTGGAAGCTACAGCTGGTCCAGAATGCGGCCGCGTGGGCAATCCTAGGTGCCCCAAAGCGGACACATGTAACATCTTTGCTATGCGAGCTGCACTGGGTCCCAGTTTGCTTCTGGGTCCAATTCAAGATTTTGGCCATGGCCTTTAAAGCCCTACATGGCATGGGGCCAGGTTACCTGAGGGACCGTCTCATCCCCACTACATCGACCCGTCCCACCTGGGCATGCAGAGAGGGCATGTTATGGACTCCATCTGTAAAAGAATTCCAACTGGCGGGGTCATGGAAGCGGGCCTTCTCTGCAGTAGCCCCTGCCCTTTGGAACATTCTTCCCTCGGAGGTAAGACAGGCCCCCTTGCTCCTGGACTTCCGAAAAAAACTTAAAACCTGGCTTTGTCAACATGCCTGGAGCGGGAAAGATAGCGGTCACCCTTGGGGATGGCTAGCTCCCTAGAATGGCCAGAGAGTGGCCCTTTTAATCATAGACTGAAGAAGAACCTCCGCCATCTGGATTTTATTACATTTTATAATTTTATTAGTTTTATATCCATCTTGCTGTATTTATAATTGTATTTTAATTAATTGTGTTTTTATTGTAAACCGCCCAGAGTCCCTCTCCCGGGGGAGATGGGTGGTGATAAATTTGATCAATCAATCAATCAATCAATCAATCAATAAAATTTATTATACTTGCATGCTACCTGACTCAATGACTCTGGGAGGCTCACAACAATCAAACAAAGAAATTACTGCACAATAAAATCAATAAAACATAAAAAATAAAGATAAAAGATGACAAGCACAATGAACTGAGGGGTCTCACTCTGGCTTGCCGAAGGTCCGGGTGAAGAAGCAGGTCTTTGTGGCTTTTCTAAACAACAGCAGGGTGGGGGCCGTCTGGAGCTTGGAGGGAACCTCATTCCAGAGGGCAGGTTCTACTACAGAGAAGGCGCACTTCCGGGGTCCTGATAGATGATAATGTTTAATTGAAGGAACCCAGAGTGCGCCAATCCTGCAGGATCAAATTGGCTGGGCAGGTGTTATGGGAGACAGACAGTCCGTCTGTGCCATGTATAAGAGTTCTAAAACTCAGTTTGAGCTATTCAAAGGGTAGCTCTATCACTGATACATCCTTTTGTAGGCTATTGTATTTCTAGGGAACAAATATTTATCATTAAGTGGTTTTAAAAAGGAAACAGATTTTTAGAAAAGTCTAACCTTCAGCTGTTGTAAATCTCGGGCAGTAGTAAAAAAGTTGCTTTTCCTGGCCAGAAAATCTTTCAAACATTAATAGTATTTTCAGCTGTTGAATAAATCAGCACCTAAGCCCCTTTTTTATGCTCCAGTTCATCATGTGCATTTTTATACTTGCTTTTTAAAGCCTTTAAAAAAAACATGAAGCAAATTTTGTTTAATGTCTTGGATGTTTAAAATATTTTGGCAACTAAACTTCTGGAAAAGGCTTGCAGACTGCCAGTTGTAGTTGCTAACATTCAGCTTGCATTGGATGCTTCTATTATTCTACTGGCATTTATAATTTACTATATTTGTTAACCACCCCAATTTTACAACTCTGCTACAAAATAAAACAAACCAGAAATAATACTAAAAACAAGGTATTTATCAGTTAAGCCATTCTTGTGGACAAAAGTTGGTGGCAACCATAGATGGAATGAAAGATGTTTACTATTCCATTCAGTTTGGCTGCAAAGAAGTCACTTTGCATATTGGCCTTGGAATATAACAGCTTTACACTCACGCATATTGATGCAAATCCATATTTAAGTCACCAGGATGGAAGCAAGACCAAGTGAATGCCAGGTTAAAGGCAAGTTTGAACGTTGAGGCTCGTTAATAATAGAACAAAGGTAGCAGAGATTCTTTTTCCCCCCTGCACTTGTGAAATTGCCCAGGAATTGATAGCCATGGAGTACTGGCAAAATATTTATTTATATCTCACTTTTCCTGCAGGCAGCTTACACAGTATGGCCTGTACCTATTTCTTCCCATAATAAACACCCTGTGGGGTAGACTGGGCTGAGACCTAGTGTTGTTCTTATAGTCAGTCCCCAGTGAGCTTTTGAGGCTGAAGATGGACTAGATCCTGGATCTCGCTGTCCTTTCCTGTATAGCTGCATATCTACTTAAGAAAGCCTTCTTGAATAACACTTTAATTTCCTAGCTTATCAGACTCGATTCCTGCCAGTCAACCAAGATGAGATTCAAGGAACCGGTGACCTTAGCAAGAATGTTGCTAAGCATAGCAGAGCAAGACAAGGTCTATGGCAGGAAAATAAAAAATAAGTTGATGGTTGTTGCTCAGACCACAGACTGGCTGCAAATACTGATGGGGAAATCTGTCCTGTGGCCTCTAGCCAAGGGCACAAATTGAAAGGATATTTAGGCACTCATACCTGGCACGGAGCCTTTCCAGACAGATCTGGAAAGCCTCTGTGAGATTGTTTCTGGGAGTGTCCTCATGCTTTCGACAAACTTTCTCTGCATCAAAGTAAGAATGTGGGGTGCTAGGCTGCTTATCACTTTGTAGGATAAAAATATATTCCCAATCTCGAGACAAAGAGGAGTGAGACTGGGACAAGGTTAGAGGGAGCCTGAAAGTTTCCAGTTTGGCATCTTTGCCTTGAAAACTTGCTATTTTTTTTTCAGATAAAGCCAACAGTTATTCTATGGTGTGTAGCTGGGTGGGTGCCACAAATCCATTCCGTTCAGGCTTTATCGTTGCCTAAATTCAATTCTGGTAAGTGGAAGCACATGGATATAGGAAGTGTGTGAATTTCTGGATCAGCAACAGACACTCATATAACTTGCAGATGAAGTGTTTTAAAAATATTATTTTTGATAAAATATGGTGTGTGAAATAAGAAAAAAAGGAGGTCTATTTCCTCTAGCATCTTGTTCCTATAATGGCCAGCCAAAGGAAAACTGACAAGCAATTGCACTCGCCCTCTCAAGTTCACTTGCAAATGGGAATTGAGAGGCCAACTCCCCCTATTAGTGGAGATAATTCAAATCCATAATGACAAATAATGATTCATATTGATAGCCTTATGCTCCATTTCTCCACTTATCCCCCTTTAAAGCCATGGACGCCATCTGTGAAAAAGCTATCTCTACATTCACAGACTGGTGCCATTGAACTCAAGCACTGCATTAGCTATTACTCTCTTGGCACAACCATATGGGTACACAGTGACCAGTCTTAAACCAGTCTTCCCCAATTCGGCATAGGGCCTGGATATCTGAGGGACCGCTTATTTCTAATTGTTTCTGCCCACCCAGTATGTTCCAGCAGAATGGGTACGCTCTAGATCCCCTCCATTAAACACTGCCATCTTGTGGGACTGAGGAAGCATGCCTTCTCTGTCATGGCCCCCACCCTCTGGAACAGCATCCCCCCAGAGATAAGGACGACACCCTCTCTCCTGGGGTTCCGGAAAGCTCTGAAAACCTGGATTTGGTCCCAGGCCTGGTGCTGACGTATTATTGTTTGTCTAGGGCCTCTGTCTTGTTTTGTTTGATTTGTGTCATTTGCAGATTATTTTAGTCTGGGCTATATGTGTGGTTAGAGGGGCGTGGTGGCTCAGCGGGTAAGACGCCAGGCTTGTTGATCGCAAGTTCGGAGGTTCTAATCCCTAGCCCCGTGTGCGGAGTGAGCTCCCGCACTAGCTCCATCTCTTGCCAACCTAGCAATTTGAAAGCATGCAAATGCAAGTAGATTAACAGGTACCACTTCGGTGGGTAGGTAACAGCGTTCCGCGTGCGTCATGCGGCCACATGACCGTGGAAGCGTCTTCGGACAACGCTGGCTCTTCGGCTAACAAACGGAGATGAGCACCGGCCCCTAGAGTCGGACACGACTGCACAAATGTGCGGGGGGAACCTTTACCTTTTTTTATATGTGTGGTTTTAGGTTTTATCTGTTTTTATGGATTTTTTTGAGGGGTGGTGATGGTTGTATGCCACCCAAAGTCCATTGGAGTTAGGCGGCTACAATAAATTTGAAAAATAAATAAACAAACAAATAAATTTGGTATCTTCTAGTCTAGAAGGTACCACATTGCTATTTCTGGAACTTCAAGATAGCAGTCTTTATACAACTCTAAAATTTTATCCCAGTGACAAGATGGATACATATTTTTAAAACTATATCTATTAATTGACACAACTGGAGGGCCCCAGGATGGGGAAGACTGATTTAGACCTTTCATTTAGTGTTAGTCATTCTTTTCCTAATGCTTTCTAGGCTGGGCATTAATTGCTTGCCATGTGGAGGCTACTTTTAGAAGCCATCCCTGGACAGACAGATTGCCAAGGGATAGTAAATGGCACTAAAGGAGCAAACGATCATGTGGACACAGGAGATGTACAGCATGCAGGACATTGATGTAAGGACTTTAAAAGAAGGGCGATATAGTGAGAATGATGAGAGTGTAAAGGAAGCAGTTCAGAGACACTTGCAATAATCTAGTTCAGACATCTCCAATTGGGGGCCTGCCAGATGTGTTGGATTACAATTTCCAGGATTTCCAGCAAAAGAACCCTCCAACTAAAAAGTCTCAGAGTTGCTCCAAAACATTTGGAGAGCATCAGGTTGGGGAACTCTAATATAGTTAAAGAAATGAACAGAGGTCTGACAAGGATAACCATAACATGAATAACACTTACCAAACAGCCTCAAAATGAATTATTAAAAGAAAGGAAGTAACAGAAAAAGAAATAAATATCATAGCTAAACTTTTTTGCATCAATCTGTCTAATGCAAACTTGCTCAGCTCTGGGCTTCTTAAGATATTCAATTAGAAGTGTAGCAAATGAATCTTTCTCAGTAGTTACAGTATGTGAAATCTAGTTGCCTTTTATTTTGCTAGTCCTCAAACTGCAGTGTATGAGGAATTTGTTTTCTATCTACCAGAACCATTATTTAATAGAACATGCTTAGGAATATGTTCAGGGGCATCTACTGAAGGGCATCCTCAGTGTGATTTGGTGATGCTATTTCCTTCCTATCTCTCCCTGATTTAACTGATGTTACGCCCAGCAGGTCTTTATTTATTTATTTATTTAAAACAGATGTATATGGCTGGCCATTTCGCTCAACATGACTCTGGGCAGCCAACAAAAATTAAAAACAGTACAATATCTAAGAAACCGCAAGAGCAACAAACATAACATGGGCCAAGGAAACCATGCAGCCACAAATAATATGGGCTCAACTACTCTCCTGACCCCCATGCCTGGAAAAGCATCCAGGTCTTAAGGGCTTTCTGAAAGGCTAGCAGGGTTGGGGCCAACCTAACCTTAGGTGGCATGGTGTTCTAAAGGGCAGGCACCATGACAGAAAAGGCATGCCTCCTGGGTCCCACAAGATGACATTTCTAATCAATGGGACCCTGATCAAGCTCCTCCTCCTAGAGCTAATGGGATGAGTAGGAACAATTACAACCTCCTTGCAGAAATGGCTGAAAAAATGCAGAAAAACCATGTGCCCATTTCATAACTGAATAACATAGGTTTAGCAGCTTCTCATGGAAACTCAGATGTGTTGAACTTCACTCTCCTAAACCAGAGAAGACAACATGAGGCACTAATGTGTCTGAATTAAAGTGGCCCATTACAGTCCATCAGAGTTTACTTCAACCTCCAGTTTTGCACACTTCATTTGAGAATTTCAAGTTTTTCTTCATTTATACCTACAACAGTGACTGTTCCAATTTTATACAGGTAGTCCTCATTTCCCCTTCATGGATCACTGCCTTGTCGTGGCGAAGGGGCTTGCGTAACTCAATGAAGTCAGGTCAAGAAGAACAGGTCATGACGGAGAGTTCTGACAAAACGTGGTCCAAAACTGGAGGAGGGAATGGCAAACCACTCCAGTATCCTTGCCAAGAAAACCCATGGACAGTATCAAAAGGCTAAAAGATATGACGCTGGAAGATGAGCCCCTCAGGTCGGAAGGTGTCCAAAATGCTACTGGGGAAGAGCGGAGGGCAATTCCGAGTAGCTCCAGAAAGAGTGAAACGGCTGGGCCAAATCCGAAAGGACGCTCAGTTGTGGATGTGTCTGGAAGTGGAAGGAAAGTCCGATGCTGTAAAGAACAATATTGCATAGGAACCTGGAATGTAAGATCTATGAATCAAGGTAAGCTGGATGTGGTCAAACATGAGATGACAAGATTGAACATCGACATCTTGGGAATCAGCGAACTAAAATGGACAGGAATGGGCGAATTTAATTCAGGAGACCATTATATACAGGTATACTACTGTGGGCAAGAATCCCTTAGAAGAAATGGAGTAGCTCTCATAGTCAATAAAAGAGTGGGAAAGGCAGTACTGGGGTACAACCTCAAAAACGACAGAATGCTTTCAGTTCGAATCCAAGGAAAACCATTCAACATCACAGTGATCCAAGTCTATGCCCCAACCACTGATGCCGAAGAAGCTGAAGTTGACCGGTTCTATGAAGACCTACAACACCTTCTAGAACTAACACCAAAAAAAGATGTCCTTTTCATCATAGGGGACTGGAATGCTAAAGTAGGAAGTCAAAAAATAACCGGAATAACAGGCAAGTTCGGCCTCGGAGAACAAAATGAAGCAAGGCAAAGGCTAATAGAGTTTTGTCAAGAGAACACGCTGGTCATAGCAAACACTCTTTTCCAACAACACAAGAGACGACTCTACACATGGACATCACCAGATGGTCAATACCGAAATCAGATTGATTATATACTTTGCAGCCAAAGATGGAGAAGCTCTATACAATCAGCAAAAACAAGACCTGGAGCTGACTGTGGCTCAGATCATGAGCTTCTTATCGCAAAATTTAGGCTTAAATTGAAGAACGTAGAGAAAACCACTAGACCACTCAGGTATGACCTAAATCATATCCCTTATGAATATGGAGGTGAGGAATAGTGGAGGTGAGGAATAGATGTAAAGGATTAGATCTGGTAGACAGAGTGCCTGAAGAACTATGGATGGAGGTTCGTAACATTGTACAGGAGGCAGCAACTAAAACCATCCCAAAGAAAAAGAAATGCAAGAAAGCAAAGTGGCTGGCTGATGAGGCTTTACAAATAGCTGAGGAAAGAAGGGAAGCAAAGGGCAAGGGAGAAAGGGAAAGATATAAACAACTGAATGCAGAATTCCAGAGAATAGCAAGGAGAGATAAGAAGGCCTTCTTAAATGAACAATGCAAAGAAATCGAGGAAAACAATAAAATGGGGAAGACTAGAGATCTCTTCAAGAAAATCGGAGATATCAAGGGAACGTTTTGTGCAAAGATGGGCATGATAAAGGACAAAAAAGGCAGGGACCTAACAGAAGCAGAAGAGATTAAGAAGAGGTGGCAAGAATACACAGAAGAACTATACAAGAAAGATCTTAATATCCCTGATAAATACGATGGTGTGGTCACTGACCTTGAGCCGGACATCCTAGAGAGTGAAGTCAAGTGGGCCTTAGGAAGCATTACTAACAACAAAGCTAGCGGAGAAGACAGTATCCCAGCTGAGCTATTTAAAATCCTAAAAGATGATGCTGTTAAAGTGCTGCACTCAATATGCCAACAAATTTGGAAAACTCAACAGTGGCCACAGGATTGGAAAAGGTCAGTTTACGTTCCAATTCCAAAGAAAGGCAATGCCAAAGAATGTTCAAACTACCGTACAATTGCGCTCA
This sequence comes from Charina bottae, assembly GCA_023362775.1. Classification (NCBI taxonomy): domain Eukaryota; kingdom Metazoa; phylum Chordata; class Lepidosauria; order Squamata; family Charinaidae; genus Charina; species Charina bottae. The sequence goes on from JALMGJ010000039.1 coordinate 4,766,446, forward strand.
TTTCACATGCTAGCAAGGTTATGCTCAAAATCCTACAAGCTAGGCTTCAGCAGTATGTGAACTGAGAACTACCAGAAGTGCAAGCTGGGTTTCGAAGAGGCAGAGGAACTAGAGATCAGATTGCCAACATTCGCTGGATCATGGAAAAAGCAAGAAAGTTCCAGAAAATCATCTACTTCTGCTTCATTGACTACGCTAAAGCCTTTGATTGTGTGGATCACAACAAACTGTGGCAAAGTCTTAAAGAGATGGGAGTACCAGACCAACTTACCTGTCTCCTGAGAAACCTGTATGCGGGTCAAGAAGCAACAGTTAGAACCGGACATGGAACAACCGACTGGTTCAAAATTGGGAAAGGAGTACGACAAGGCTGTATATTATCACCCTGCTTATTTAACTTATATGCAGAGTACATCATGAGAAATGCCGGGCTGGATGAATCACAAGCCGGAGTTACGATTGCCGGGAGAAATATCAACAACCTTAGATATGCAGACAATACCACCCTAATGGCAGAAAGTGAAGAGGAACTAAAGAGCCTCTTGATGAGGGTGAAAGGAGAGAGTGCAAAAGCTGGCTTGAAACTCAACATTAAAAAAACCCAGATCATGGCATCTGGTCCCATCACTTCCTGGCAAGTAGAAGGGGAAGAAATGGAAGCAGTGACAGATTTTATTTTCTTGGGCTCCAAGATCACCGCAGACGGTGACTGCAGCCATGAAATTAAAAGACGCTTGCTCCTTGGGAGGAAAGCTATGGCAAACCTAGACAGCATATTAAAAAGCAGAGACATCACCTTGCCGACATATGTCCGTATAGTTAAAGCTATGGTTTTTCCAGTAGTAATGTATGGCTGTGAGAGTTGGACCATAAGGAAGGCTGAGCACCAAAGAATTGATGCTTTCGAACTGTGGTGCTGGAGAAGACTCTTGAGAGTCCCTTGGACTGCAAGGAGGTCAAACCAGTCAATCCTAAAGGAAATCAACCCTGACTGCTCATTGGAAGGACAGATGCTGAAGCTGAAGCTCAAACACTTTGGCCACCTAATGCGAAGAGAAGACTCACTGGAAAAGACCCTGATGCTGGGAAAGACTGAAGGCAAAAGGAGAAGGGGACGGCAGAGGATGAGATGGTTAGATAGCATCACCGATGTAATGAACATGAATTTGAGTAAACTCTGGGAGACAGTGGAGGACAGGAAGGCCTGGCGTGCTATGGTCCATGAGGTCACGAAGAGTCGGACACGACTAAACGACTGAACAACAACAACAACAGTCCTCATTTAATTATGGTGATTGGGACCAAAATGTCCATCATGTGACCACACCGCTTAGCAACATAAATTCCGGGACTTCCAGTTGCCGTTGTTAAGTGAATCACCATGGGTTGTTAAGCAAGAATGTCATATGGTCACCGTTTGTGACCTGCTGGCTTCCCCGTTGCCTTTGCTTGCAGGAAGCCGGCAAAGAAGGTCGCAAGTGGTGATCCCATGATCGTGAGGATGCTGCGACCAATGTAAGTATGAGGACAAGTCGTAAGTACCACTCATTCCGCACTGTTGTAAGTTCAAATGGTTGCTGAACAAGTAGTCATTAAGTGAAGACCACCTGTATGTCTGTGTGAAATGAAGATTTCCTCATTCAGTATGGGCACCATTCATGACCAGAATATCTCATGACTTTGTCTGCCCTTGTCATCACGTCCAGATCTACTTGTGGAAATCTGACATTCTTCCCCAAAAACTGCAGAAGTCCCTTCTAACTTTGGGGGTGGGAGGGAATGTCTCATCATCTGGCATCTAAGCTTGTTTCAGAGATGTCCATACTTTGCTAGAAGTCATTTTTAAAATTTTTTTATCCTGTCTTTATTATTTTTATAAATAACTCAAGGCGGTGAACATACCTAATACTCCTTCCTCCTCCTGTTTTCCCCACAACAACAACTCTGTGAGGTGAGTTGGGCTGAGAGTGAGTAACTGGCCCAAGGTCACCCAGCCGGCTTTTATGCCTAAGGCAGGACTAGAACTCACGGTCTCCTGGTTTGCCATTGGCTCCTTCCTAGGGCTGAGAGAGAGTGACTGGCCCAAGGTCACCCAGCCGGCTTTCATGCCTAAGGCAGGACTAGAACTCACAGTCTCCTGGTTTGCCATTGGCTCCTTCCTAGGGCTGAGAGAGAGTGACTGGCCCAAGGTCACCCAGCCGGCTTTCATGCCTAAGGCAGGACTAGAACTCACAGTCTCCTGGTTTCTAGCCCGTTGCCTTAACCACTCGACCAAACTGGCTCATTTGCCATCAGGTTTGGAATTCTATCAAAATTCCTACTCCCAGGTTTGATTTTGGAATTTCTTCTCCTAGATAGGTTGGCTTAGCTCATGCTCACAGATCCCATTTGTTCTTATCCTTGTTACAGATTACACTTGGCTTCACCCATCCCCTTTTGATCTTGTTAGCAAAAGTGGCCCTATCATTCCACTCATGCTGGCCTTGCTCTCAGAGTTATTAAACCACTGAGACCTCTCACCAGGTCATGATGGCAACTTCTGAGAGGCAGTACTTTCAAATGTGGGGTGTGGGTGGGGAGGAAGGAGAAAAGGAGTCTTTTGCCCAATAGTGTGTAATACACTACATTGTTTTTCCTCGAAAAAAAAACTATCCCACTTAAAAACAGTTTGGCCTTTCCTTCATACATGCAGTATGAATATACTCAGTCTGACAATTGAGGAAATTACATAGTTTTATAAGCCATAGTTCTGACCAAGAATACAGATGTTTTACAGCAGGGGTCCCCAACCTGTGGGCTGTGGCCCACTAGTGGGCCGTGGCCTGTTAGGAACTGGGCCGCAGGGCTCCCGCCCGCAAACCCTGCCCCCTTCTGCGCAATTGGCTCCCACCCTCAAACCCCACCCCCTGGTGCTTGTGATTGGCTCCCGCCCACAAACCCTGCCCCTGGCCCGCGGAAATCCCAGAAACCCCGCCCACCCGGTCCATGGAAAAATCGTCTTTTGAAACCGGTCCCTGGCACCAAAAAGGTTGGGGACCCCTGTTTAGAGCAACAATCATAAAAAGACCGAAGTGCAGCCTTGCTAAACCCTCTGCATCCCTTTACATAGCCGATTTTTCATGAACTGGAAAAAGGCAATCCCATTTTACCTGTGCAGGGGAAGAGAGGAGGAGAGATCTTCTGGCTGAGCAACCACTGTCCCCATTGCTCTGTTGTTTTGTAGGGATGGGCAGCACTTTGGATTCAGTCTCTAAAAATGCTTTTAAATGTAGAGGAGCACAAACACAACACCTCCCTGCAATACCTTAAATCAGCCATTCCTTTTCCCCGGATTGCATGGCTGGACAGTAGGGATAGGGTGCCCCCATGGCTTGCCCCTTTTTGTCACATTAAATAATATATCCTTGGCCTTGGTGCCTGACAAGTTCCTCGCCCCCTTGACTTTTTCGCTTAGATGTCGTAAATTAAAAAACAGAGTGTTTCTTACCTTAGCATGCTTCAAAGGCAGATATTAACTTCCACATAATCTGTCTGGCTAAAAAATATTTCTTGCTGCCTGCTCATGAATCTTCTTAGAAAATAAAGAATGTGGGTGGCTACAGTCCAGTGTTTGAAAGTATGACCATCTGAGCAGAAAACAAATCTGGGGGATGTAGGGAGAAGTGATCCTGGAGAATTAAGTGGGTGGCATCCTTACGGGATTGCTTTGGGTAAGTGGAGGTTTTTTGGAGACTGCTCATGCTACCAAGGCAGCCTTTTTCTGAATATGTGAGTTTTCCCACAGCAGTTATTTTATGAGAACACAGACATCCTCTTCCCCAAAGACTGTATATTCATTAGCCTCAAAGATTGGGGATCTAGCCACCACATATCACTAGTCTTCAAGAGAAAAGACAACAGAAGACGTGGCTTGCTTTCTTGTATACATGAATGGTTTGTATACTCTTTATGGTTTCATCAGAGAAGTATTTGCTGTGTTAGAGGAACAATTGCATTAGTTATATTAAAACCAGGCTTTTAAAGTGGTCCTGATTTAACAACTGGCCTCCAGTCTGGTTTGTCACCAGCAGTGGTTGTGACAGCTGAACAGGGAATAGGGGCTAAGCATAGATTGAAATCATTTATGATGTGGGACTATTGGCATCTGGTCTGTGTATCAATCTGTGGGAATACAAGGGACCTTGTAAGCAAGTGGACAGTTCAACAGCTGGAGACGTGGTGGGGGGATGGCTTTAGCTGAGCAAACTGTAGCATTTTGGCACATGGTTTGCATCTGGCATAATTTTTTCCCTCTAAAGTATTGAGTTACACAAAACTCTCTCCTCCTCAACACTATTAAACACTTTGCACATCCATTCAGTCTCTTTTGCATGGATACAGAGAGTTTGCTTTGCTAAAATAAGCTTAAAGATTCGGGTTACTGTTCTGTCTGGACAGATGGATGCGGGGAACTCAAATGCATACAAGAACTGGCAGGTTTGGAGTTCAAGGGTAAATTTCCACTTTTAAAAAAATAACCTTCATAGTCCACTACCATTGTCATTTGCCCAGATGTGGCTCTAAAACAATATGAAACCCATTTTGCTCATTAATGGAAAATAAATTGAGAACTGTAACCTGGTCTAGCGATGTATTGGTTCTCTGGGGTTTTTAAAAAATCAGCTACTAATGCTAGGAATTGCTTTTATCTCTATCAATAAATATGTATGGACAGAACTTTAGAATGGATAATATATTTGTAGACTGCGTTGTTCTTGGAACAGCTGAATCAATTATGCTTTGCAAAAATGGCATTTTTAGGCCAGTTCCCTGAAGGAGGCTGGCTGTTGAAACAGAAGATTAAATATTACTGCCAGACATGTAGACACAGCATATGAGGCATCCAGAGGTATGAGACTGACCTGCTGGGATCATTAGCTTCTACAAGGTTGAAATTGTGTTTAAAGTTACTAATGTAAAATTGATAATGGTTTTTTAACAAGAGCTATACACTCTATTATCCCGTTCTACCATCATCACGACTGGCAAATAGAGGGAGAAAAAGTGGAGGCAGTGACAGACTTTGTATTTCTAGGCGCAAAGATTACTGCAGACGCTGACTGCAGCCAGGAAATCAGAAGACGTCTACTTCTTGGGAGGAGAGCAATGGCAAATCTTGATAAAATAGTTAAGAGCAGAGACATCACACTGACAACAAAGGTCCGCATAGTTAAAGCAATGGTATTCCCTGTAGTAACCTATGGCTGCGAGAGCTGGACCATAAGGAAGGCTGAGCGAAGGAAGATAGATGCTTTTGAACTGTGGTGTTGGAGGAAAATTCTGAGAGTGCCTTGGACTGCAAGAAGATCAAACCAGTCCATACTCCAGGAAATCAAGCCAGACTGCTCACTTGAGGGAATGATATTAAAGGCAAAACTGAAGTACTTTGGCCACATAATGAGAAGACAGGATACCCTGGAGAAGAAGCTGATGCTAGGGAAAGTGGAAGGCAAAAGGAAGAGGGGCCGACCAAGGGCAAGATGGATGGATGGTATTCTGGAGGTGACGGACTCAACCATTGGGGAGCTGGGGATGGTGACGGCCGACAGAGGGCTCTGGCGTGGACTGGTCCATGAAGTCACGAAGAGTCGGAAACGACTGAACAAATAAACAACAACAACAAACCATCATCACAGACCTCAATGGTGATTAACATATATTACAGCAAAATTTCCCAGTGCAGTAAAATCACCAATCAGTCTTCATTTTTGAGGATATAAAGAATTCTTCCTTACCCCTAGAGACACACAGAGAGCAGGTTCTCTCTAGGAGGGACATAAGAGCAAACTGCTGGGAGCAGCCTGATCTTTGTTTCAGGTTTAACATCTTCTGTAGGCCACCTACTGATGGTGAGGAGCCCCATGGGATCCTTGCAAATCTCCAGGGGATCCTGTGAAGGTGCCTGAGCTGCTGCCTAGTCCAAACGAATTTACTTCCTTGCAGCTGAATGTTGCCATCTCCCCTTGTAATCCAAGGAGGGCACATAAGGATATACAAAGGGGCATCCTCCTATTCTCCTTTCTAAATCAGTCATGTTATACCCATTTGCCATGTCAGAATATGATTGTGATGGGCAGGATGGCATGTGAGAAGGAAGGATTATTGCTCATATAATAGGTAGGTCTATCACTGTGGAGCGATGGTTGAAAGTAGTGTGAAAGAATATTTGTAAATATAGGTAGTCCTCGCTTAACAATGGTATTTGGGAATTTCCGTTGCTAAGCGACATGGTCGTAAAGCATGATGTCACACGACCGTGCTGCTTAGCGATGGCAGTTCAGGCAGTACCCAGTTACCGCCGTTAAGCGAATCATCGTAGGTTGTTAAGCGAGGACCTCACGTGACTGCGACTTCCAACTTCCTGCTGGCTTCCCCAATGACTGGTTGTGGGAAACCAGGAGGGAAGGCAGCAAATAGCGATCACGTGACCGCAGGATACTGCAACGGTCAGAAATGTGGGCCAGTTGCTGAGTGCCCGGATCACGATCACGTGACCATAGGGGCACTGCAACGGCCGCAACTTCAAGGACTGGTCGTAAGTACCACTTGTTCAATGCCATTGTAAGTTTGAAAGGTCACTTATCGAGTAGTCGTTGACCGAGGACAACTTGTATTTTTTGAGTACATGAGCATTCAGAGAGAAGCCAGCCCTGGTCCCAATTTCAGACTAAATGCCAAGGTCCAGGCATACTTACTGGACCTCAGCTATCTGTTGACCAGCACATAGAGCATTCAGAAAATAAGTCCTTGCAAGTCAGACATGCTAGCAGTGTGCCTTGGAAGACAGAGGCTTTCTCAGGTAGAAAAGGAAACAGAGAATTTAAACTCTATTCAAATCAGTGGAATCTTTTGCTGCAGGAGAGACGCAGAGAGTGCTGCTCCAGTGGCCTTGTCCCACACCATCCTGCCGACATAAAGAAAACACCAGGCCTGCACGAAGACCTTTGTAGACCCTAGGCACATTTGTCTTTGTAGGCTCTCTTTGTGATAATAACCCAGATGCTTACTTAGGCTTATAAAGGCATTCCCAGGACCTAAATTGTTCAGTAAATTGCAGGGAATAAGTCACAATAAGTATATACATAATAAACCTGGTCTAGTGGTTAAGGTGCTGGACTAAGAGTGGGGAAACTCCAGCTGTAGTCCTGCTTACAATGGCATGGAAGCCATTTGGATGATTTTGGGTCAGTCATTTTTCTCAGTCCTAGGAAGAAGGCAATGGCAAACTAACTCCAAAAATGTTATCAAAAAAATTACTTGGACATGTCACTAGGAGTCATGATTGACTCAATGGGACCAAAAAATAAGATAAAATAAAATATAAAATAATAAAATAATAATAAAATAATAAAATAAAATAAAATAAAATAAAATAAAATAAAATAAAATAAAATAAAATAAAATAAAATAAAATAAATAAATAGAAATCTTAAATATATTTAATTTTAGGATATATGATTTTTAAAAATTTATTGTTATTTCTCTCTCTTTCTTTCTCTCTCTCTCCACACACACACACACACAACATTTTCACAGGCCCCAAAAGTTAAAAGTTTTGTAGGCCCTAGACTTTTTTTTTTTTGGCGCCTTTGAGTCAGTCTTGACTCCTGGAGACTGCCTAGTCCCTGCATCCTGCAGTTTTCTTGGCAAGATTTTGGAAGTGGTTTGCCATTGCCTGTTTCCTATGGCTGAGAGAGAGGGACTGGCCCAAGGTCACCCAGCTGGCTTTGTGCCTAAGGTGGGACTAGAACTCATGGTCTCTTGTTTCTAGCCTGGTGCCTTGACCAATAGACCGAACTGGCTCTCTCTAAAACAGGGTTTCTCAACCAGGGTTCCATGAAACCCTAGAGTTCCACAAGAGGTCACTAGGGGTTCCCTGGGAGATCACAATTTATTAAAAAAATTAGTTTAGATTTGGACGACTTCACATTAAAGAGGTAAGTTTCATTCTTTATTTTCAGTTTAAGGACACTGTTAATGCATATATGCAGACCTACACATGAAACAAATATAACAATTTTGTAACTTCTGGCCTATATTTGAGCCTGAATGTTCAGGGGTTCCCTGAGGCCTGAAAAATATTTCAAGGGTTCCTCCAGGGTCAAAAGGTTGAGAAAGGCTGCCCTAGACTATTGTACCTAATAGATAATACATGCATAAAAAAAGGTAAAGGTTTCCCCTGCACAGTCGTGTCCGACTCTAGGGGCCGGTGCTCATTTCCATTTGTTAGCCAAAGAGCCAGCATTGTCCGAAGACGCTTCCATGGTCATGTGGCCAGCATGATGTGTGCGGAACACTGTTACCTTCCCACCGAAGTGGTACCTATTAATCTACTTGTATTTGCATGCTTTCGAATTGCTAGGTTGGCAAGAGCTGGGGCTACTGCGGGAGCTCACTCCGTCACGCGGGGCTAGGGATTCGAACCTCCGAACTTGCGATCTTCCGATCGACAAGCCTGGCATCTTACCCACTGAGCCACCATGCCCCCAATACACACATAGAGATAGAGAATATAAAAATAGAGTGGGAGAGGCAGGATCATGCAGGACGAGACTAAAGGAATATAGCATTGACAGCATTCTTCCTATATGATCCTGCCCTTAATGGCAGGGTGTATCTTTGTGTTTGATGTTGAATCCTTGGCCTGAGCAGCTTGAGGCTGAGAAAATTTTTGTATCTCTCTGGAATGACTTTCATAGAACACCTTCATTTGTTCTTGATATAAACTTAGTTCTACTTAAAACACTTAATGTAAGTTGCTGGATGGCGCCAATGACTGGTCCATGCCCTGGTGAAGATAAACGGAGTATATCAGAGTTGCAGAATAGGAATGAGACATAGGCAAAGTCTGTCTCAACATGAAAGAAAAGGTCCTCCCCTCCCCTTCCCTCTCCTCTCCCCCCCATCCCCCAATGTTATAGAACCAACACAAGGGTTCTCATTCAGCCAACATGGTTCCAACCTGGGGAAAGATAGCTATATGACAGGGAATAAAAGTGAAATAACCCTCTCCAAAATAAAACAACTCACCCAGTGAAAAATGAGACCTTCAAGAAACCAAAATATTGGGGGAAGGGAATGCAAGGACTTAATTTCATGTTATTTAGAGCATAGGCAAGTATTCAACAATGCATGCTACAGTATATTTCTTTCCCGACTGCTGTAGCTTTCTCTTTCCCTAATCCTGGTTCTGACATTTATTTGCTTTTAAAAAATTAAAATTCCTCAAGGAATATAGGATAATGTTTGCTTTGATCTCCAACTTTTTGATTGCTTACTTTGGCCAATGTTGTCTTTTTTCCAGAAATATATGGAATTAGAAGACACTGGATTTCTGAGTACCTGCTTTGGTGGTTTTAATTCAGGCCTTCTCCAGGATCCTTCTGAAAAGGGAGGTGTCCGAAAACGCTTCCACGGTCATGTGGCCGGCATGACGCACGCGGAACGCTGTTACCTACCCACTGAAGTGGTACCTATTCATCTACTTGCATTTGCATGCTTTCGAATTGCTAGGTTGGCAAGAGCTGGGGCTAGTGTGGGAGCTCACTCCGTCATGCGGGACTAGGGATTCGAACCTCCGAACTTGCAATCTTCTGATTGACAAGCCTGGCGTCTTTACCCGCTGAGCCACCACGCCCCTTTCTCTATGTATACCCTAATATTAATATTATACATAGTACTTCAAGCACTCCACTTTACAGCAGCTCTGTCAAGTTGGCCAGCTTGACAGTTATTTCTCCACCTTTCTCCCATTGTTTCTGCCTGTCCTGTAAGATCTGGCCGAGTGGGCATGCTGCAGCTCCCATCTGTTAAGCAATGCCGTCCAATGAGGTCTAGGCAGAATGCCTTCTCTGTTGTGGTGCCTGCTGCTGGGCGAGTATCCCCCCGGAGTTTTGAACCACCTTGACCCAACACTCCTTTAAAGGGGTCTTGAAGACTTTACTTCTTACTCAGGCTCTGAGTTAGATCAGGATATGCATCCACTGAATTGGACTACGTCTGGTATGTTTGTGTTGTTTGTTCCTCCTGGTTATGGCCATCTTTTGTTTTTTTAGAATTGGTTTAATGTATTGGGATTTTGTTTTTAATCTGTATGCCTCCCAAAGTGGCTGTGAGTTGGGCAGCCTTATAAATCTAAGCTATAAATAAAATAATTAAATTTCCCTAATTGCAGTGGGGACAGAGATTTGAAGAGGAGAGGGAATAGATTCCTCATGAAATCATGGCAGAGATGAAAGCCGAATAGGAGACTTTTTGATAGATAGACCACTCCTTAGCACTATGCTCTGACAGAGTGGGAGGCATAGTGTATGAGTCTTTCCAGATGAGCAGACTTGGTTGAGGCTGCAACTGTTATACATGAATGGTTTTGTGATGAAGTTCACCAAAAGGCTGATATGGGCAAATCAGGCTGTCTTGGCTTTCATGGGTGATTTGATCAGTGATCTTTTACAATATTGTTTTAAAGTAGAGAAGAAAATGCCCAAAAGAATACAGTGGGGCATAGATGGATGGAAAAGGAGAGATGCTGATAGCATCTCATGGATGCAATTCTAGAAGAAGTTTTGTCCATGTCACTCTTTAAAATGATGATAATAATAATAATAATAATAATAATAATAATAATAATAATAATAATCAACAACAATAATATCCAGCAAACTGCGAGGAATGTTTTGTAAAAGGGAAGCTTACTTTTGCAGCTGTGAAATGCAGAAGTGGCTGGATTTCATTGCAGTAGGCAATCTGTGTTGCCATTGGAAAAGACGCTGGACTCATTTACTTCCTAGCTTTTGGTCTTTTGACATAGTGGCAGGACGGCAGGACTGGGTAGAAGGACCAAAGTATAAGACCGTCCTGCCAGGATGTGTTCTGCTATGGTGGGCAGGTGAGCTGCCTTCAATTTATTTTTGTGGGAAGGGGAAATTGGTTTATTTTAGAGCATGATACTGATGGATCATGGGGCATGATGGCTCAGCGGTTAAGACGCCAGGCTTGTTGACTGGAAGGTCGGAAGTTCGAGACCCGAGTGCCGCATGACGGAGTGAGCTCCCGCACTCGCCCCAGCTCTTGCCAACCTAGCAATTCAAAAGCATTCAAATGCAAGTAGATAAATAGGTACCACTTTCATGGGATGGTAACAGCATTCCGCGCACGTCATGCCAGCCACATGACTGTGGAAGCGTCTTTGGACAGCGCTGGCTCTTCGGCTAACAAACGGAGATGAGCACTGTCCCCTAGAGTCGGACACGACTGTGCATGGGAAAACCTTTTTTAACTGATGGATCAGGGCAAGGCAGGTCAATAGCTGAGCACTGATTAGCTGAGGCATAATTGCTCACTCACTGATTGGCCTGGAAGCACACATTCTGATCGTCTGTTGGCATTCAGTGAACATTACAGGTGCACAGCACAAAAACACATGAAGCATCTTAGATGCTAAGCTGGTAAAAGCTGTCCCCTTAAGTCCAGCTTGATTTCAGTTCTGAAGGAAAAATAACTGCTGGTCATCTGGAAGTGTTCAAGGTGCTTGCTTTGTGGCAAGCAATTACACATTAACACAGTGGCATACAAAGAGAGATACCAAAGGCATTATTTTATATGTACCAGTCCTAAATTTAAGTACAGAAGATCAGTCCATCACACCCTACGGATGTCAACACAAGGGCAGCCCCCTCTCCAAGCGGTAACATGCATTTAAAAAGTGAAGGTGCCATTCAAGCGTGACTTCTGGTGCCCATCTGGATGTGGCTGTATGACTTTCTTGGCAATAATATGGAGGTCTGGTAGAAATTAAATGAACAATTGAGCAGCTTATAGGTAGGGGACAACTTCAAATCAAAGCAGGAAATTCTGGAGTGTGTCATAACATTACATACATGAAGCTACAGTATGTCTAGCTCTTGAAGGACAGAAAAGCAGAATGGTGGGAGATGAGGATGACCAGAGGGGAGGAATTGTGCCCACACCAGCCTGAACATTCAAGAAGTACTTCTCTGATCACAATTGGGTACCTGACCTCATTTTCATGACAATGGCTTTGAACTGTAATAGATTTAAATACCTTGAAGCTATCCTTGGATGGCATTGAAATAAGGGGAAAATGATACTTTAATATTAGTACAGCCTAGGGTAACTTAAGTCTTTCTCATTCATGGGCTGGGAAAGAGATGAAGGCCATACTGTGTGAACAAGGCAGAAAATTGGTGATTTCAGACAGGGAGTGGTTGTGCTATGCTAAGATGCAAGTGGAGGCTCAGCCAGAGCCTAACATGTTGTGTGCACAATGCGGGTTATGGTTCAGGAGGTCCTATGAACCCAGAAAATCAGCTTAATTTAGAAAACCATGGGTACCTTAACCATGGGAAAGCATGTTACTGTATGTGAACACAGCCAGTCTTTCTTCAGCCACAGAATTCTTCTTTTTCTTATCTATCAGTATGTTCATTTGATAAATTCAGCAAAGATAATCCTGGTATTCTCCTTTTGCCCCAAATTACAAACTTTTCTCATGGGACCTACCGTGAAGCAAGTTTGAGCAAGAGAAGAGTAAGCATTACTCAGCTCTCCTTCCACTGATTCCTCTACTAAAACTTATTCTTTTCAGTTGTTCTTAGTTTTAACAAAGAGAAAAAACAATCATCCAAGGAAAAAACACACAGCTGTGTACAACCTTTCTCATATAGTTTGACCCATTGCTAAAAATAGAGACAACTTGTCCATTTTTACTAGTGTGTTAGTTTGGGCATCAAGATGAGAGCTGAGAAAATTTTTATCCAATCTGGCCTTCTGACAAAATGGCAATTTGACTTTTCTGCCACTTGTTTGATAACCTAGTCAGCCAGACCTGTCAAATATACAACATTGCATTATGACAATGTATGAGCTAAATAAATGATGGAGCATTTGGCCACGCTATCTGCTTGAATCAAGTTTCATCTGATCTACAGCCAAAGACAGGATTACCAAAACAAAAACAAATAAAAAAAAATGCCCACAAAAAAACCCAGCTTTAAATTACAAAGAAACTATCTAATATTTCCTAAGTACAACAGAGGCAAAAATAAGTAAAATTCACTGATGGAAATCAGCAAATGTGTAAAGATCTACTAAGGTAATTCTAAAAATCTGCCAATATACATAATAGACCTTCACTTTTCCAGAAAGATGGTCTCATGTTCCACAGTGTTGCTGTTCCAGAGAGCTGCAACAGAATATCCTGAGGGTAGTACAGTTGTGCGTGCTTCAGAAACAATTCAAAATATGTACTTCAGACTTTACATGAGTGCACAGGCAGCACCTCCCTGTGATTCATTGAAGCAGCCCCACTTTTTTTTTCAAATCTCTGCATGCGTTTGGAAAAAAGGTGCAATTGCTTTAAGCACTGCTTTAATTTTAATGACTGGATTCTTGAAATCCCCTCATTATACTTAAGCTAATTCTTTCCATGTTGCAACTTGAAAAAAAGACTGGCTACTTTAATAAATAAGAGAGAAGTGTTGCACTTACATGAGGACTGAAGCACTTCTTCAGATCATTTGGGAAGCATGTACAACCCTACTGCATGCACTGCTAAAGTTTAGTCCAGCTGCTTCCATCTCTTACCAGTGTCGATGTTAACTGCAGCTGGCTAATCCCTACCAAATGACCGTTCCTTTGAGCAGAAGGTGGCTTTCTGAAGAATTGCAGGGCTGCTGTGATTGGAGTGGGGGGGGGGAGGGGAAGCAAAATACAGATTTTTTTTTTTTGAAAAATACTTTCCATACTTCCTGAATTTTGATGTTAGTTAACACATGAAATACGTTAAAGACAAATCTTCAGATATTATCCTATGTCTAACCTCCATATTCTTTCCCATTAACTATCTGTTTTCCATATTACTTCTGAAGATACACTTTTTCTCATTTCATTCTGTTGAAAAATCTATGCCTCTTTTTGATGTGTAATTATACATCCACCCTTCTTAATAAAAGCCTTGTAAGATTAGCCCAAATAACATCTTACAAACAAGAATGTTGCAAAGGGAAGAAGGGCAGGAAACCCACCTTAGGCTTCAAGTTCATACGTTTTATTCCCTGCTGTTTTTACCACACAACCTCAGCTCACAATAGAGAAAACGTGAATTCTCCTTACCTGCTTGAATCATGATGGCAGCTCTTTAAAATAAATTACTTTTAATTAAAAGCAGGTCTCCATGATTTGTAGCATTGTATACTGGAAATGGAGCCAGAGCTGTCTTATTTCATTTCTGCAGAAGAATGTAACCCTAGTCTCTTGCCAGTTTATACCACTTCCATGTCCAGCCATAGATAATTTCTCATGGGCCCAAAACTTTCAACAATACACCATTATGTTTCATGACTCATAAAATGGGCTGTTGCCCATGGAAAACCATGTGTCTTAGGGCAGCCTGAACTGCTCCCTCCAGCATGTTTGAACGGGTTGCACACCCTTCAAGATCTTGCATGGTTTATTATTCTTGTGACTTGCATACTCTTTGCTGTTGGTAAGAGCATATTGCATCAGAACAGGAAATAAAAATTATAGGCTGTGATGCATTTCAGTGGGAAATTGTACGCTCACCAAATCTGCGGCAAACAAACATCAAACAAAGGACGGAGATGGGATGCACATCAAACTTTTTTGACATCAGCAAACTTTATAAAGCTGTGTTGTAAGATGGCAGAAAGGAGAATATGTTCACCCCTGCATAGATATTAATTCTATTTTTTATTTCTATACCAGGCTGTCCCAGTAAAAATTCGTATTAATTAAGGCCACCTCCAGACAGTGATGAAGATTTGGCCATTGCTGAATACTTATTCAGATAAGCTTCAGATAATCCCAGTTTGACTTGTAAATGTGCTGTTTTATGAGAAATCTTGTTTCTGCAGTAACTCTCACTGTTTGAAAACAGCAGTGTTTTGCTGGGTTCTGTTACAAGGGACATTCTATGCCGTCACCAGAGGGATACTTGGAACATCAGCTCTTGGTTTCCTAGTGTGACGGTTAAATACCACGACTGGTAAAGGGACTGAAATTCACAACAGCATAAGGAGCTTGGCTGATGGCCCCAACAGCAAGCAAACAAAACACTTGTTTATTACTGTTTTACAGATGGGAACTTTTTTTTCCAGAGCAAAACTGAGGAAGTGTGTCAAGGCATTCCTTGCTGGCTGGGAAACAAGTACTGATTGGCTGAGGCATCACTGTGCTCATCCATTGGCCAAGGACACAAGTTTTGATTGGCTGTTATTTCTCTGTAGATTCATAAACAAGTAAATCCACCCCATAGCATTCTACTATCATTACAGATCCAGAAACAGTCAGCAGGCCTCTGTCAAGCCCTGCTTTGCTTTAATTGCGAAATCAGCAGACAGGAGCTTTTCATCTGATTGGTGACTTTCGCTGGCTCAAAAATAGTGCTTCATTTAGACTTTGATTTTAATACAAATCATATTTTTTAACATTTCCCAATCTATATTTCTTAAATAATTGTAGGCAGGTGCTATATGCACGCTCCCACACACCCTGAAGCATCTTTTTTTCTTTGCATCTGAAGTGTGTAGCTCTAATACACACAGATAAAAAATGGACACACCCAGAGCCTGCTGTTTAGCTGTTGTTGTATCTTCCAACCAGGAGCAGCAGCTCTTTAATTATGTTTGTATCACCCTATTCAGACACATCTGAAGAATCCAGAGATTTCATCAAAATGACAAAATGTGCTTCTGTAAATGTCTCTGCTTTTATGTATCATTCTGAATAAAGTCTGCACTGCAGGTTGTTACCCAGAGGATCATTCCTTTGTATCTTAAGGCCCAGGGCCGGCTCTAGGCTAAGGCGAAGTAGGCACAGGCTTGGGGCACGAAATTTTAGGGGGCATCAGAATTGAATAGTAAAGGTAAAGGTAATAAAAAAGCAAAAAGCAAAAAGCAGTAACAGCGCACTCTGTGAGCCAGCATGCCCACTTGAGGGTTAAATACACCATTAAAATTTTACCTTTGGAAGACAATCTTACTCGGCTACGAGTGATCGCCAATGAATGAATGAATAATTTCGCAGTGTAAATAGGGTGAAAATGTCCAAGAAAGGAAAAGAAATGGTCCCGGGCTGAAAATCATAAGGGTAAAGCTCAAAAACTCGAAGAGGAAGAAAAGAAACAAGAGGGCACCTTTTTGAAATTCCTTACAAAATTGGAAGATGAGCCAAACCACAGGGGGCGCCAGAATATGACTTTGCCTATGGTGCCAAAATGTCTAGAGCCAGCCCTGTCATCTCCACCTCTCCCTCCTCCCTGGCCCATCCAGCCCTCTGTAGGTTCTCAATTTGCTTCTCTCCCCCATGAGTCTGTGTGCATGATGCAAAGTGGATGACCAAACAGGATTGGGTGCAATGTAACTATTTATTTATTTATTTTTTTATTGTAACCCACGTTTTGTATTGTATTAAATTTATTAAGTTATTTATTGTAACCCGCCCAGAGTCCCTTGCATGGGAGATGGGCGGGGAATAAATTTGAAAAATAAATAAACAAACAAACAAACAAACAAACAAACAAACAAACTGTGTGCAACTGAAAGGGACACAAAAACAAATGGGGGATTTGAGATGAATCATTTTTAGCTTGCTTGCTGTGAATATAAATTAGGGATGGGGAAGTGTCTGTACTGCCTTGTGCTTCTGGGATACAAGTAACTGTGGAAGTCATGGATAACTGAGGTTAAATCTTGACTTCAAACTTGCACAATGTCCAGGGGCATTTGCAAGGAAGGTCAAAAAAGTCAAGGTGGAAGCTGCAACTGTGAGACCAAAGCCCTGCCTTTTTTCTTAACGTATCGCATCTATGAACCATGTTAAAAAAGTGCAGGGTTATGATTATTCAGTTATAGCCACCATTTTGACTTTTTTGATCTTCCATGCTTTGGGAGTATCAGACATTTGGGAGTATAAAAATGGGAATTAATCCAAAATATTTTTTTATTGTTGTTGTTGCTGCTGCTGCTGCAGCTTCAGGAGACACATAACATAGGGGATGGCTTTGGTTTAAGAAGAAAAGAGAAGACCTCAGGTTACATGGACTTGTTGAAGTTTATCTTTCTGGTCATGACATACTGCAGTTATAATGGCATGCTAGTCCCATAACCAATTTTCAGTCATGCTTCAGGAAACCAAGAAATGGCCATAATAGATCCCAAATTACATGATAGAGGTGCTTTTAATGAAATTACGCCTAGTAAATATCTACAAGACATTCTGCTTCCCCCAAATTCCACAGGCTAGAGCAGTTCAAAGACCACTTCTGCCACCTATGGGGAAATTACCGTTTAGGCTCAACAGTTTGCTTTTCTATGAAATGGACTTTTGTAGGAGCAAAAACTGTGTCTTCAGTTTTAAGTTCCAAGGCTTAGGTTCTCCCTCTGTCTTGCATTCACATTCTTGGTCAAGGATTTCAATATATGTATTTTTTTTAGCCTGAGCAGCTGCTTTTTTGTGAGGTGGGTGTGCTGTGGGTACTTCCACAATGCCATGATTTCCATTCCTCAACCTCTCCAAAGCTTGAAAACAACCTTTGATTGTTTTGCCTTATGCTGATCAGAAACACTGAGAGCAAGCACAAAGAAATGAAAAGAAAACAATCAAAGCAACTTGGGATCTTGCCCTCAGCTGGTTCTCTGTGAAGAGAAGAGAAGAGAAGAGAAGAGAAGAGAAGAGAAGAGAAGAGGGAGATGCAAAGCTGCCAAGCCAGCATTCCACTTTCAGGACCATCTGGAGTAACTGAACTCAGGGCAGGGAGGGAGGAGGCAATGGTTCTCCAGTAGGGAAATGGCTCATCTTCAAGCTTGGCAGAGTGCTAGCATTTCCGGCTGAACACTACATTTCAGAGCAGTGCTTCTTGTACCACAGCTGAGCTAGAAGTAAAATAGCTTAGCTGCTAAAGAGAAAAGATGAAAGAGAAAAGATCACAGGGGTGTGGAGCCAGTTCAAGAGCACCATAAACTCCAGGTATGGAAGTACCCTGATTCTCCATGTGGTAAATATGCATCCCCCATGACAACCATTTGCCAATGGTACTGTGACACTTCTTCAAAATCCCAAATATGCTAAAAAGAAAAAAAGTTGGAAAAAGTCTGCTTTAACCCATCTTTGTATGATGAAGTGTGTAATAGATTAAATGAAACAAGCAAATAATGGTTTACATCATTCCCAAAATATTATTAGGACTTTCGCTTTGTGACGCTTGCAAGAGAAATACTGGAACAGCCACCAGGAATCTCTCTCTGTGCATTACATCTCTCTCTTTGTGTTAAAACAAGACCACAGATTATATGATGGAGAAGGCACATCTGAACATACTTTAAAAAGACCAGGGATGGAGACCCCCAATACATAAAACATTTCAGAAACAGTAGGGAGACAGCAGTTCTCATTTTGCAGGCACACACTGGCTGCACTACCAAGTGGGGAGAGGGAAGCCAGAGAAAATATTAATTTAATTAACACCATTACAAAAAATATGCACAATTTTTCTATGTATTTAATAATTTCTCCCTTCTCTTACATTCAACAGTACAACTTGCAGCCACGTTCAAAGAATCTTAAGTGGCTGCAGCCAAATCTTTAAAAACCATACTGAGGCCTCTGCTGTAAAGAGATTACGTATTTATGTATTTATCACTTTTGAAAATCTTTATTCCATAATCATAGGCTGTATAGCATGCATACTTTATTTTAAATCTTAAGAGGGCTCATGATTAGCCTCCAAAAACTGATTGGAGCTGCTAGAAGTTTGTGTAAAAACACCAATACAAAGCAAAACACCCTAGCCTGGAAAGTTGGCAGAAATAAGAGCAGGCAGGTGTATTATGGTACAAATAATGAATTCATTTAACTTGGGTTAATGGTTATATGAAAAATTATGGCTTCAGCCAAGAGAAGAAATAAATAGCCCCAGTACCCAAACAATTTCATACACTTTTCAGAGGATTAATTAGTAGAAGCCAGTTTATGGCTTGTTCACATAGCTTGGAGACTATAACTCCTCAAGGTTATAAAACAGAGAAGTGTGAACTTCTTTTATTTTGATTTATTTTTTTCACATAGCAACCAACCAACAAGGGTTCAGGTTACTTTAGTCTGAGATCTCTCTCCCTCTCTCTCTCTCCCTCCCTCCCTCCCTCTCCCTCTCCCTCTCCCTCTCCCTCTCTCCATGTCTGAAAGAATAATTACTACCCCAACCACAGTTAGGCAATACCTGTACAGGGTCAACCAAAATGTCCAGCAATTACTTATAACCTTTGGGGTTCTTCTGTGATTTTCATCAGACTGGATGGTATCAAAAGAGAGACTGGGAGAAAGAGCTCCAAAAGGGCAGAAAACCACAACCCAAACAACAACAACAGGAAGCTCTTATAGATATCGGGGCTACATTTAGATCAGAATCACAAGAAGTGACACCACTTAGCTGATTTTTGCTACTGTTGAAAAAGCTAAACAGGATGGTTAATACTTAGGCTGACCATATTTCCTTGAGACAAAAACGGGATATTGGGATGGCAAAAAAGGGACGGGGTTAAACTTATGTAATATTCCGTATTCATGAAAAAGTAAGACAATAAAAAAAGTTTTTAAGTTTTTTAAGATCCATTTGCTGGTCCTTAAACAGATTACTGTACATATAAAAAGATTTTTGTTTTCATTAAAATGAAAAGGTTTTATTACATGAACATATTGAGCTTACAATTATTCTTCAGTGACAGAACTCATACTTGGCAGCAGGGCGAGGCTTGACTCAGAGTTAAAAGTGGAAGCAAGGCAAGGCTTAAGAACAAGGCAAGGCTTGACTCAGGAGTTCTAAGTGGAAGCAAGGCAAGACTAAGAGCAAGGCAGCGTTCCTACTTGACAGCAAGGAAACAGGCAGGCACTAGGACCGACGTGGAATCCCAGCAGAGATCGGAGGCAGCAGCAGCTCAGCAAGAACCGGAGGCAGACTCAGCAGACGGCAGCAACATGGCACGGAAATGGCAAGGTGCTTGGCAAGGCAGGAGGGCAGGTCGACGGAGCATCAGTGCATGGTAGTCAGGACGGTTGTCTCTGACAACCAGCTCCTGTGCCTGTCGTCTTTTTATCTGCTGAGTTTCCCGCCACTGATGAGCAGGAGCCAATCGCTGCTGTCGTTGTGCAGCTCTCTTCCCAGTTCTCCTAGCTCCTGTGCTGATTGGCGGTGGGGAACTCACCTCTAGTCCGCTCTCTGCCGGCTGATTGGCTTTCCCCTCAAACCTTCCCGCGCTTTCCCCAATGACATTTCCCTTGCTTTCCCTAAGGCTCTTCGCCCTCCTCCTCTGACCCAACCTCCATCCTTACAGGTTTTTTAAAAAATGGGACAAAATTGACATTTATATTAAAACAATGGGACGGTCGGGAAATGTGAAAAAAAATGGTACTGTCCCATTCAAAACGGTAGGTATGGTCAACCTATTAATACTAGGTGGGCGACAATCTAAAGAGGGAACTTCAATAAAGCATCTTCAAACCATTCCAGATTGTTGCCAAGAAAAGAATATGGGCACATCCACAAAGGGACCAGGAGCCAACCTTGACTTAAAGAAGACTTGACTTCACTTATAAAATGGAAATTTCAGATATAATGAAATCCAAGTGATTAACAGATTAACAGATGAAATCAGATATTGTCCAAACTGATTCTGTGGTGAAAACAAGCCTGAGAAAATAGAAATCCAGTTGACATGATTCAAGCTACAGACAATTCCACCTGGATGACTGAGAACCTTCATAGACATAAGCCTGAGTCTAGATGTAAGATTTTCCCTCTCCCTCCCATGGGACTCATTCCAAAGACTGATTTGATTTTTGACTGGAATAATTTGAAGGGCCACTTTTTCTCATCTAAACCTGCCCACTCTCTGTATTAGTAATTGGAGACCTTACTTGGGGATATTGCTTGTCTTTAAGGCCTTTTCAATAGTGGTCCCAAAGTTTAAATCCCAACTTTGGAAGCTTGCTAAAAAATTGCTTTTAGTGTGTGTGTGTATGTCTATGTCTATGTCTACGTCTACGTCTACGTCTACGTCTACGTCTACGTCTACGTCTATGTCTATGTCTATGTCTATGTCTATGTCTATCTGCTTAATGTAAGCCTCCTCGAGCATTCTTGAAACTGAACTTTGGGACAGAAATTTTCTAAATGACTAAATGTTCAATTTTGTCATTTATAAAATACTGTAATATTTTAGCAAGTACTAATACACCCAGTCCAGTGTATTTCACAATCTACAATATATACATAATGTACCTCTTCTCAGATCATTAAAGCAGCCTTGACTTTTTCCAAGTTCACATGAAGACTTTGGAAGCTGCTCTTGGCTGTTTCCACATGTGTGTGTATGTATAGCCACTTTCCTTTGCATTTTCCCCACAATTTATTTACCTTAAAAAGAGCATGGCTTTACCTCATTGAAAGTGTTCTTGTTATGATTTTTTCTGCTGTCTTATCAGTCTCCCCTTAATAAATGCACCTTCCTCCTCAAGCATTTACAGTAAGTCCCCTGCAATGAAGTTTGACTTTTCCAAAAGAAACTGGGTCCTCTGACTCACTCTTTTCTCTGAATCCAAAAAAGGACAACAAGGGCAAAGGTCTTGAAATCTGCCTGGTTCCCATGGGCAGTCCTGGGACTCAGAACTTGTTCAGGTTCAGGGAACAGACTATTCTTGACTGTTTTTAACGCTTGTGCGTATCTGGCAGCTAGTCATCTTGGCTGTTTGATGCATCTGTTTGCAGAAATCCATAGACCCCTTTGTAATAAAGTCAAGATGTTAGAACCGTCAATTCTGGTAGGTACTAGTGAAACCAGAACAAATAACTTTATACACAGATTCATTAAAAAAACTGAATTGTTAAGAGGGAAAACTCTCCTGGGTTCTGCTTTGAATATGAGTAGAGAATATTAAAACGGCTGGCAATTCCACTGAATGCTTAAAGTATTTACGGACTTCCTAAGTCTGTTAGAGGTGTGCAGCCTTCAAAAGTGATTCAGATCTTGCCTAAATGCAGTACCTCTCTGCTCCTTGATAAAGCTGTTTTTTTTTTTTTTTAGATTTTCACAGGAGCCTGAAAAGAAGGGGCTGCTGCATTAGGAAACCCACCCATTAAAATTAGTGTAATTTTTAAAGCAGCATCACCCTTTTTTCAGGAACACATGGAAAAAAGTCAAGCTGCTTTAATGAGGAGTAGAGAGGTGCTGAAGTTGGGTAAGTTCACAAGTACTTCATCTGGATAATTTGCAAAGTGTACTCAGACTTATGGATCCAAGGGGCTCTTTCAACCCCATAGTTTCCAACTTTTTAATGTTTGCCTCCCAAACCCATTGTACTGGCTTTTCCTTTCCGGGTGCTGATTAATCAACCTTTCATCATTTGCATATACTGTATATAGCAAATATATAGCATGTCTAACTTAATATAACTGAAAGAGACATTACATGTTTTAAATAGCTTAACTCTTTTATAAAAGTAAAATAAAATAAACCTCCAGTTTCTAATTCAGTTAAGATCTGGCTATGGTCTATTGGAAATCAGTGGACCATATTATAAATTAAGGGAGTCCATGGACCAGTATACAAATATACACTCTTACATCATGATGTTAAGTATTTTCAAAGCTATTATAAGTGAATTATAATTATTGTATTGTATTGTATTGTATTGTATTGTTAAATAAATAAATAAATAAATAAATAAATGTGACAAGATAGATACATAAGTATGCAAAAAAATACATAAGTTTGCAAATTTTAGAGGCAGGCATTTTGAACATTTTTTTCAGTCTTCTCTTAGTTATTAATAACAAAATGTGTGTGCGTAGGTGTGCATTTATTCAGATTTCTTCTCTGTATTGGTTAAGTTCCTCTCAAATCAGAGGTGTGCATAAGGAGTCAGAATTCAGTCTCTAAACTTAACCAAACAGCTCCCTTGATAGGATTGTGTGTTTGGTGGCTAGTGTTAAACTTTGGGAAATCTGGGTTAAAACCCTTGCAGCCATAAGATAACTCTAGGCTGTTCTGGAGTTAAAAGGGATGACATTGCTGTGTGTTTCTTGGAAGAAGAATAGCATGAATATTTGGGTTTCTTGAATGGAAGGGAATGATACTTGCAATAGATAGTAGCAAAAAAGAAAGTGTATGAGTCCTGGACCTGAAGCAATTAGGGAGTTTGCAGCCACCATCTTGTATATAGGGATAGTGTTTGATATGTGTAAAGTTATGTGTAAAGTTATGTGTAAAGTTATGTGTAAAGTTCTACTAAATTTTATGGGTTGGGTTCAGACTTACAGTTGTTATCCTTAGATTAAACCCAATGAAATCAGTAAAGTGGTTAAGTCTGATTCTAACCCAAAATACTTTGGTGAAGGGTCACTTATTCTTCTTCCTGCTAGGAAGTTCATATCCTTCCTTTCTTTCAGGAATGTTGCACCCAGGTTTTTAGGAAACCAGCTTATCCAACTAGCAACAAGCACTGGTAATAAGGAAGGAGTTAGAGTCTGAGCTGCAGAGTGAATTAAACTTTTGTTTCCCAATAATTTTTATTACTAGTTATATTAAACAGATCAAACTAATACAAAAACTTAATGCAAACATACACTAAAAAAAAGAAAAAGAAAAGAAAAAATATTTAAAAAGTGCAGGGAAGAAAAAATCCCCACCCAAAAAAAAAAGAAAAAAAAGAAGAAACTTCCTCCTTCATCCCCAGCAAGTATATTCAACATTAACAACTTATCACTGTCTCTCAGAGTGAATTAAACTTAAGCCTTAGTACTATTGCCAGTTCTATAAAGAATTAATGTTTTATTCAGCTTACATAGTTCGCTCAGGATATTTTTCTATTGACGGGAGTGAAGGTCTGCAAGGCTTTTGCTGCTCAACATTTCACCTATTCAAAGATTTTAAAATACTATGCATGTTTGTCTTCCGGTGTCCTGTGCCTTCCCTGTATTTTGATACAGCAACTTCCCCTTCTGGTTACCAGTGAATCACTAAATGGAGTAGTTACCACAAGTGGACACTTTGGGTAGTTGTATTAGTCCGAGAGACAGTGGAGGACAGGAAGGCCTGGCGTGCTATGGTCCATGAGGTCACGAAGAGTCGGACACGACTAAACGACTGAACAACAACAACAAATTACTGTAGTTGCTGTATTCTTAAATATTTGTGTGAATGGGAGCGAAACACCAACTGTGGTTTGGTTCTCACTTAGAAGGCTTCCTAGCTACAGCTCTTCCATTGCAGTGCTACACACAATGTCCTGCTTTAAAAATATTTCAGGTGGTGCTATGTGATAAATGAGAGAGCGACATGCATTGACCCTGCAATGTTTCAGAGACTTTTATAAGGTTTACGTTGCTCAATGATAGCTTAATGCTGTCCATGCTAAAGCCCTGAAGTCAGGCCCTGGCAATTGTTGGCAGGCATGGAAAATATTCCTGTCTGAAATCCAGGAGACTTCTTGGTTTTGGGATGTATTGATTAAAAAGGTTTGTCTATGGGAAGAAGGGAAGCATGTTATATAATTTGGGAGGGCGGGGATGGCAATTGCTATGTTTGTAACTGCTACAAAGAAGATCAGAAGTCGCTGATCTCTTTCTTTTTCTTTCATTTCTATGATCTTTCACTTTTTCTTTTACCCTTTTATATTTCCTTCTTTCCTTTCCTTTCCTTTCCTTTCCTTTCCTTTCCTTTCCTTTCCTTTCCTTTCCTTTCCTTTCCTTTCCTTTCCTTTCCTACTTTTCCTTTTATGTTTCTGTAGTTTTTTAAATCTATGTAAAATCTTCTTTTAATAAAAATTATTTTTAAAAAATGAAATCCGGGAGACTTGCCATCAGTCAGTGTAGCCTATGAGGGCTGTGCAAAGCGTCAGTGGGTGATTTCGTTTAAAGGTGATTTGATCAAACTACTTCACTGACATAGCAAATCCACCCAGTGGCACCCTGTGAGACTCGTCCTGACCTGATAAGTTGCTTTGTTTCCCTGCTTCTTTGCCTCTCTGGGTGTCTCCTGCCCTTATTCATCCCATGGGCAGAAGTCACTTGCCTCTAGTAAAGGTAAAGGTTCCCCCCGCACAGTCGTGTCCGACTCTAGGGGCCGGTGCTCATTTCCGTTTCTTAGCCGAAGAGCCAGCGCTGTCCGAAGACGCTTCCGCGGTCATGTGGCCGGCAGTGATCTACCATGCCTCAAATGCCTTGTTCAAGCACTGAGGCAGATTGGATTGCCTTTGACGCTTCACTGGCAGGGTTGAAGTAGAGCTCACCTGCTTTGCATAAATCTATCAGAGTGGACCATGGATCAATATGTGATTTGGGAGAGAGGCCTTGAAATGGTAGGCTTCTTTTTATTTTTTCGGACTTAGACAACAATCTGTGAATCAAGTTGAGCACCTGGAGGTTTTTCTTTTAAAGACTACTAACCTAGTCTAAGGGTCAGCAGCTCATGACAATGGCGCTTGTAAGCTGCTCTTTGTGACCCCCAGAGCCCCCAGGCAAATTTTGGCATTAACTGCCCTGAAACTGTGCTGCAATTTTAGGGAAGTAAATAAGTCTCATGTGGAAACGTAACACACATGACTCAGAAGCTCTTTCCACTGCCTATAAACATCTCCCACAAAGGCCTTCCTGCATGCTTTGTGACATTTGGACATCACTGCCTGTGAGAGACTGTGTGGAGGCAGGGAAAGGAATGGAAGAGAAAGTAGACGCCAACAACCAAGAGACAGGACAAGTTAGTTTATTTATTTATTTTATTAAATTTATATTACCGCCCATCTCCCGATCAGGGACCCTGGGCGGTGCACAATAAAATAGTTGGTGGCTTATCTGATCGGAGCATTTTAGCCCAGGTGACCAGAAACCCGGGCAGAAGTATTTCAGAGCATTCAAAGAAAGTCTGTCTTGATGAACTCACTATAACTGAGGCTGGGAAATGCTTCCAATGCTTTCCAAGGTTCTTAGAAGTTCCTGCTTCCTTGATCTTGCCCAGCTGTGTGGGGCTTGAAGCTGTCTTTCTCAAATGAGTCCTCGTCTTTCCCCACTAATTCATTCATTCATTAAAAGCTGCATCCCCAGCCTACAAAAATGTTCTTCTCTGTGCCTGAGGATAAATAAAGAGTATAAGTGTTACACAATATTAAGCATTTATGTTCATGTAAGGGAACAGATATCTGAGCTTGAAGGATGCTTGCTTTCTGAGGCTAATGACCACAGTATTGTTCTTTCCGTTATAATAATTGTATCTCACATTTTCACTGTGTTTTAATTTGATGAAGGATGGTTCCCTCCTCCGTAATGATTAATGGATGAGATGAACAGTTGAATCTTATTTCAATGCCGTAAGTTTGGCCACTATTCTCTTGGCATTTAGAACAGCTGGAAAGATGCATCTCTTTCAGCAATCTTTTAATTGTTAATTTTGGCATTAATTTGAATTACGTTTTACACTTTTTAGGTAAAGAAAAATGGGATACAAATTGAATTAATAAATAATAATAACTAATGTCCACCACACTTGAGGATAGGATGTGTCCTCTGCTGCCTTATAGCTGTTCCTGCTCCATCGTTTCACAGCAGCTCCTTCTGCTTAGGGGTAGGACCACTCTCTATTCACTTATATTCTTTGCTCTGGAACTAGTCTGCAACAGAGGGCACTGAGTTGTGTTTTTATATTTATAACAATGCAACTTCTTCAGGTTTTTCAGATGGCTTATAGTAAAGATTAAAGATCTGCCCCCTCAGTCTAGGAGCTGGAAAAAGGAATTTGACTTGGAAGTTCTGGGTCTGCTGTTGTTTCATTGAGAGCTTCACTTTAATCTTTTGAATGGTTCCATTTAGGAAATTGTAAGCCAAGTCACCAACGTAGGAGGGTGGGTGTGGACAAGGATGTTAGCAGAACAAAGTCAGCCAAAAGACTTGTGCAATTGTATCTAAGAATAGAGCTACCTGCGTCATGTAAACATGTGGTGTGTATTTCTAGCACTTCTGACTTGGTACAGAAATCAAAGTGAGGCACAAACACATTAAACCAAAGTGTAAAACTGATTCCAAGAATTCGCATCCCAAGTCCTGAGAACTGAAGTCAACGTCTTAGGTGGCATGATGAGCAGTGCTAGCCAGACCTACCCTACTAAAAACAGAGCCACTCCCTGCCACATAGCAAGGCAAATTATCAGGAGAAGATGCAGATCTGTAATCAGGATATTTTGGGAAATGTTTAAAACTGAGCTGGTGAAATAAACGTCTACACAGATTTCAGAAATGCAAGCTCCAAATACAGGATAGAGAGGCAGAATGCTAATTATAACTCAGTTTGGTAAGTTAGCCACAATACTAACTTGTAAAAATATATTCTAGAGATGTGCTCAGTATTTCCTCCATGCACACTTGGTATTCCTAAGGAGCATCTAACATAGCATTTTATGGACCATATGTTCTCATGCAATGTATGACATTTCTGCAAGATCTTCAGCTTGTATTAGTTGGAAATCTAGTCATGTAGCTGACTTTGCATCTAGATAGCACAATTTACATGACTAATGATGGTTATATTGTCTCCAGAAAATGGCTGCATTCACACACAGTGCTTAAACATGGTCTTTTCAAGGAATGCCTTTAGTACTTCTCTTACATTGCTTGATTAGGAATGCAGAAAGGCAATATATGGATGTACGTACTTTAAGCAGTTTCTTCCTAATTTACTTCAGCAGAATTCTGTGACTTGAGCATTCACTATTTTAACTCAACAGTTGTTAGCTAAACAAAACAAGGTGTGCAATTGGAAGATCTCTTTTATAAGAAATACATATTTTTTGGTAGGTGGCTGATGGGAAGACATATCTTGATCAGTTATTTTTCTTGGTCCCCCTGCCCAAATTAAGCTTATAGGTTTCCACAAATCAACCTAAAAGATCACAGACATTGCCTGAAATTAATTTATGAACACGAATCCTATATGGATTGGCAACATATAGTCTAGTCAACAAATCTAGTAAGCTGAAAATGCTTGGTTCCATGGCTTTCTGGAATCCCTGGCAAATGATCAGGGGTTGATTAAGTGGATCCATATGTAATTTGAGTGATTATTCTATAGTGGAATTATTTACATATTTATAATCTTTCTTTCCGTCAAGGGCTTCAGAGAATAATCAATAGCATTTTAGAGCATTGCCAAACATGGCTTCAATCTTCACAGGAAGTTAATTGAGCCCACTGCCTGTTTATTGATATTATCACCGTGGTGTGTGTGTGTGTGTGTGTGTGTCTTTCTCTTGCAACAGATCTGCCCTGTTTTCACAAAACATACCATTGCAGATGGAAGAATTTATTTATAAATAAATAAATAAGAATGGAAAGTGCCCAGTGACACCATCAACTCATTCTAAATGCACATTCAGAATGGACTGACTGGTAATGCCCTTAGACAGCCTTTTAGCCAAAGAGTGATAAAGCCTAGATTTATTTAGCTTCAGTAAGGGTGTTGTATTACATGTAGTCAGTTGTACCGCAGGATGATGCTGACACATATTTTGCTTGTCAGAGTACATAAATTTTATTAAAATGCTCACTTCAAATGTTCATTGTACACTTATGTGAGAGCTGGTTCTTAGTAAGCAATCAATCAATTGTATTTAAGGCCTTTAGCCAACAGATAAAACAGCAAGAAAAAAGAAAAAAAAGAGAGTCAAAATAAACACAAACAAGCATATACCTCACTCCATCTGAAACCTTACGAAGGATCCCCCGCCAAAGCCTTGATGCTAGATAACAAAATTTTGCAACAATGTACAGTAGGTTTCATAAAAACCTTTACCAGCAAGCAGAAAATCAAGATAGAAACTGATTGTCCAGGGATTACTCGATTGATAAGACGTTCTGGAACAATTGACAGATACCAGCTGCCCCTCCTCCGCAAAAGAGGCAGGCGTCTTCCCTTACAGAGAAAGAACAAAAAGAGAGGCAGAACCTTCCTGCTCTGATTGCCTATGTATAGGTTTCCCATTTGAAAACAGAGCCCTTGGCAGAATTCTTGGATTCTTACTGCGACCTCCTTCTAAATAAATCTTACCAATCAGAACTCAGCTAAGCTTGTCCTTGGGATTAACTGCTTCCAGAAGTCTGACAAATGACCAGGAAAACAGGCAAATTACAGGCTGTTAGGTTGATGTGATTAATCTGACATTTGGCTAGACGGACGAAAATTCATTCATTGTATATAAATGGTAAAAGAATTATGAGTCTCTTTTGAATCCAGTTCTATGCGAAATTCTCTTACAGCTAAGGGCTTTGTTTTTATCAAAAGAATCTTCAGCTTAGATATGGTGAGATGGTACATTTTAAAATGCATCTGAAACTGGTGGCTCCTATGATTTATTATTTTTTAATGCAACTCCTTGTCAACATCCCTGGACAAGACTACAGACTTGTAGAAGAGAGGAAAGAGGAAGAGTGAGATGTCTTGGGAAGAAACCAGCTGCCTGCTTAGGGCCTTGGAATATTTAAAGTTATAGGCACTTTTAGTAGAACAGGATCTGGCAACCTCCTTTCACCAAACCTTTGTTAAAACTTGGTCTGTTCAAAACAATATTTCCAATACAACATGTAAAATCTCCCTGAGACTCTCATGGTCCAAACTGTTGCTGTTGTAGGAATAACTAAGAAGAGATGTTTCTAGAGAGCTTTGGTTATCTAGTTCTTTTGACTGGAGCAGAAGCAATTTGATTTCTACCAGCCTTTCCAAATATCCTCCTTAAGTAATGTTTCCCCTCACAGGACCCATTTTGCTGACTGTTAAAAGACTGGACCTCATAGGCTCTAGCAGTTACTGAGCCTGAGAAATTCAGCCATGGGAGGGCGGTGTTTAGCCACTGGAGGTCTTTTTCTTACATGGGGTCTGAAGAGTAGATTTCAATTTTGCCAGTTGCTAAAGACATTTTCTACAGCAAGTCAGACAGTAGATTCCGTTCTGTGAAGTGGTTCTTGACTTCTGCATCTTCCTTTGATCCAGTATCACTAGAGCAAGTTGCTCCAGCATTATTTACTCTTCATGCTTAGGACCTCATAGGCTCTAGCAGTTTTTGGCCTCCAGAAGCACTCAGTATGGACAATCTGGATCTTTTCCTCCAGGTTCTGAAGCTAATTCAATAAAGCAGCAGGGACATGTGAGGGCTTGATCTACCATGGCAAGAGCAGAACATATATGTGTGTGTGTGACTCTTAACAGCAAGAGATGGGATGGAAGTCTGCATTCTTCTGAGCCTTGGTTCTCTTTACTTCAGCTTTTGCCAACTTGGAGCTGGCCAGAGTTTAGCTGAGAGTTGTTGAAGTTGCAGTCCTAACATATTTGGAGGTCACTAGGTTGTGGAAACTACTTTAGTTACTTGCCTCAGACATATTCTTACCTATTCTTTACAAACTTCTGATACCAGAACTAGGTACAGAGTTTTTGAACACAGGAGTGAAGGCTGATATAATGTGCATGTGTAGGAGGGGGAAAGATCAGGATCTTTCTCACACTTGCTTCTTCTAGTTTTAAAGGAAACTCAATTCTCTCCCCCTTTATATACAAATAATTCAGATATTAAGTTATGACCTCATCACATCTCCTGTAATGAGTGTTTACCTATAGAAGAATAGACTGATACAATATTAAAGAACACCCATTGTTTTCTGTTTCCAACTGGAAAGTGGGCTTCAAAACCTCCTCTCCCTCTCCCTCTCCCTCTCCTCTCTCTCTTCTACATTTTACTGATTTGTTCACAGATCTTGGCCTAGCCAGTTTATAAATTGTTTTGATCTTTGTACTTCCCACTAGAAGGATGTGGTATATTTCAAAATAGCAGATCAGTAAAACACAATAATAGATGTTTGGTAAACCCAGTTTCAGAGGTGTTTTTGTAAGGAGAAGGTAGCAAATAAATATTGAGGAAATGGCAACAGGAAAAGCCAAGTCAGCCTGTCTTGTGTTCTTAAGGTGAAATTGTTTCACAGGGAAGTGTGACCCTTCCCATATAGCTTTTCCCAGACGTCAAAGCTGCTGAGAACATTTCAATACCAAGACATTTTAATGATGATCCCTTAGGGCCAGCAGCCCCATAATTCTCTTCTAACAAGTACACGGGAACATAATGTTCTTCTCAGTCTACATGTGAGCAGAAGGCGGGGGTGGGGCGGGGGTGGGGGTAACCTTGGCCCTGTGGGAAAACATTACTTTTCTAGGATACAGCATTCAAACAATGCCTGATCATGGAAGTGTAGTTTCAAAGATGCTGCCTGCTTGCAATATCCTCTCTCTACAACTTTACTCTTTCTACCCTTTATTTGTTGTGGCGAACTCTAAGGAGATGTATGAAGGAAGTAATTGGAGGACTGGAAATAAATGTATATATGTTTCAGCTGAGAGTTCTAAGCAAAGTTAAGAAAGAATCTAATTCAATTTAAATCAGACCACATCAGGGTAATCTTGATTGCAACTTTCATGCTAGTGGCAGCCACTGGAATTTTCACAAAGACAACACTAGCAGATAAGGCAGAAACAAATCAAATAGTAGCTTTCTTAATCCATCATGGAAGGAAATTCCTACTAAAAATGGGTGAAAATCTTCCAGTGACTCATCTTTCAGAAAATAATTGATAGGTATCAGGATGGTGAAGTGAACATACTGTATATCAGTTTTTGCAAAAATAACATTGGCAGAAACTGATAAAATATTTTCAAAGAAATAAATGCTGTCTGGTCCTTATTTTTTTCCTGTATATCCCCAGAAAGTTGTCCATCTTTTAAAGTATCCAATTGAAATTATATTCCTTCTTTTAGTGACAAATTAAACAAGTAGATATAGATTTTATATCATTCATGTATTAATTAATTCAATTTTGATGCTGCCTGGCTCCAACTGACTCTGGGCAGCTCACAACATTTACCTATTATGGGTTCTACTCAAAAGTGCTGATAATGGCACTTTGCCTTTATTTTAACTAGATTTATAGCTCACTTTTCCAACTAAAGAAAGCTTATACTTCAAGTAACTAACAATCAAGGAAATAAATTATTATTATTATTTACTGGGGTTGATATGCTGCACCAATCCCACAGGACTCTGAATGGCTTACATTCCCTTTTACAGTAAAAGGGTTAAAACACAGCACCAGAATAATAAAAGAAAACAATAATACAAAAGGATAACAACAAAAATTACTAATGAAGAAACTGAAGGCTGCTCTCCCCCGACCCCAATCCAACCACTGGATGGACTAACTTCTTCTAAATCCCCTCCTAAGGCTTTCTTAAACTAACAGGCTTTCCCAGCTCTTAGGGTGAAACAAGGTGAGGGCTAATCTGATCTCAGGTTATTGGCTAATCCAGAGAAGTGCAGCAGCAACCATATATTTAACTCCTGGGGTCCTGAAGGTGACAGTCCATAAGGGAAGGGACCTACCCTGCTTGATCTTATTGGATGCAGAGCAAAGGGACTAAAACCAGAATTAACATAATAGTTACAGATATACAACTTTAAACAACAGTAATGGCATATTAAAGAATATTATTAAGGAAGCTGAAAGTCTAAATTGAAAAGGTAAATTTCAAGTTACTTGGAAAGAGATTACATTGCAGTAACAGGAAGTCACCATGACTTCCTTTCAAAAGACCAAATACATGTCCTTTTTGCAACTCAAAGAGATGGAGGATGTGGAATAGTATTTTTTGAGGCACGGTTACAGGTGGGGTTATGCTAGGGAATTTGCAGAAGCTTGGCATTCAGACAAATCATTCAGACCTGGATGGGAATGGGAACAGCTCCTCCTGGGGATGGCTGGTGCCATAGAGCCCTTTTAAATACAATCTTATCGCCTCCTGGATTTTATATATACTCCCCCTTGTGGGGGGAGATGGGCGGTGATATAAGTTAGAAATAATAAATAAATAATAAATAAATATTTAATTTATTTGTATTTATATGATGATTGTGTATTGTATTACCTTTTATCTATTTTAATTATTGTCTCTTTGTAAACCACCCAGAGTCCCCTTCGAGGGAGTTGGGGCAGTGATAGAAATCGAAAGAATGAATGAATGAATTAATTAATGAATTAATGAATAAATAAATAAATAAATAAATAAATAAATCAGCCATCGCTAAGAAGGAAACAAAAAGACCAGAACACCTCCTTGCCAGCAATCAATACCCAGATAAGCAAAGATTAACACCAGGATTAACACCAGATGAACAATCAAGCAGTATACAATACCCTAATCAAGGAACTATTAACTCAGTCAGTCAACCAAGCAGCAACCAACAGCCTAATCAAGGAACTACCAAGGAGAGAACAACACCCCCACCAACACAAGCAGGGCAAGCTATTGTTTATAAATAGAGAGCAAACCTCCCTTCTTGCACTGAAGATGTTGCCTAGTCGGGCAATGAAACATCTGCAAGAAAACAACCAAGCTCAGAGAGCACCAAGGACTCCACAGAAGTGGATTCTCTGATTCTCTGCTCAAAATGATTCTCTCCAGTTCTTCAAGATTTGGAAATCCTAGAGACTTCCGGTGGTGACATGGCGGACTGAACAGCTGTGCCCGCAGGCTCAGTGGGCAGAACTGACAACACGACAGTTTTTTCAGGCTTAGGCAGGTTTTTCCTGAAGCCCAGGAGTGTTTTTCCAGAAAAAGGAAAACACCTGGAATCACCCCATCTGTCCTCTGGACGGCTGCTTCCAGCCAGAAGATTGCAAACAACGTTCACATTCGACTGGTAAGAGCAGCCGGCATGCTGGGACATCACCATTTCCAAGCCGCGCTGTAGCCTTAAAGCAGGGGTGGGGAACCTTTTTTCCGCCAAGGGCCATTTGGATATTTATAACCGGGGACTGGGGGCATGGGGGGCAGGGTTTCTGGGATTCCCGCGGACCAGGGGGTGGAATTTGCGGGCGGGAGCCAATCACAAGCACTGGGGTGCGGGGTTTGCGGGCAGGAGCCAATCACGTGGAAGGGGCAGGGTTTGCGGGCGGGAGCCCCACAGGCCTTAGGCAGGAGCCCAATGGGCCTTATATGGCCTGTGGGCCTGACATTGCCCACCCCTGCCTTAAAGGGACACTAAGACCGGCCACCGCATTTCCTTTTTTTTTAACAAGAATTTCATTAGGTTTAAAGCAAGAGTAAAAACTACAAAAAAGCAAAAAACTACAGAAAGAAAAAGAAAAAAACTAAAAAGGTGTGAAAACATAAAAAGATTTTTTTTTTTAAAGATTACATAAAGAGGTGACTTCTGACTTTTAATAACAGGAATATACAGCATGTCTATGAAGGTTCTCAGTCATCCAGGTGGAATTGTCTGTAGCTTGAATCATGTCAACTGGATTTCTATTTTCTCAGTGGAAACGTTTCGCTCCTTATCCAAGAAGTTTCTTCAGTCTGAGTAAAGTTTGTAAGGGAATCCTTAAATATGTTTCAACCTCAGATGCAGACAACAGAGGCTCATCCCGAGAAGCCTACGCCTGCAATCTACAGTTAAGGGTCACAGAGCACACCAGATCCTGCAGCAGGCACAAAGACATCTTCTGAATGAAAGAATAAGGCAAGTCCACTTCACCATTGATGCCCTGCAATACAATTTTGAAAACCTTCACCAGGAACTCACAGCCACCCTTCCTGACCCAGTCCTGGATAGAGTTATTCAGCTTGGCAATAAAGTACAGCTGGCCCAGCATCACAAGGCAAAGGAGAGGCAAACTAAGAAATTTGACATTCTTCTTTCTCGCAGCAAGCAGAAACAAGGAACTGGAGAAACCGCTGGGAGGAACAACAACAACAGGACCACAGAGGACAAAAAGAACATGTGGGTGAAAAATCTCTCAGACAGAGAACTCACCCAACCAGAGAGAGATGTCCTAGCCAAAGGTCTTAATTTTGCCATTGCTCCCAAGCAAGTTCCGGTTGTGGAGCTCATTACAGCCACAGAATCTGCCATCCACAACAACCACCTACCTTTTGAGGAAGCAGAACAACTCCGGCTTAAAATATCTGCAGCTCTGTCCAGTGCTCAACCTCCTCCTCCCAACCTTACCGTCCAAGAGAGGAGAGCCCTGACAGCCCTCAGCAAAGATGAAACCATCACCATTTTACCTGCTGACAAAGGAAGATATACAGTGGTTCTAAACACTGCAGACTATCACAATAAAATTACCTCACTTTTGGAGGATCACCATACATATGAAAAACTGAAAAGAGACCCCACCAACAATTACAAGAAAAAGGTAATAGACAGTTTGAAACAATTGGAACATGATGGCTCCATCGATAGGATTACCTACCACCGTCTGTATCCTGGAGAAGCCATCCCCTGCATCTACGGACTTCCTAAGATCCACAAGGAAGGAACACCCCTCCGACCCATAGTCAGCAGCATTAATTTGGTAACATACAACATTGCCAAACACCACTCTACCATACTAGCACCTCTAGTTGGACACTCTGAACTCCACATCCATAATTCGGAAGAATTTGTTTCCAAAGCAAAGATCCTGAAACTGGATACAGATGAAACTATGGTCTCCTTCGATGTGTCCTCCCTTTTCACCAGCATCCCCACCACTCATGCTCTGTCCGCTGTCAGGAAGAGACTAGAAGAGGACAGCACCCTTGAAAGGAGAAACCATCTCAACCCTAACCAGATCTGCCTTCTTCTGTGTCTTAACACCACTTATTTCTCATACAGAGGTGACTTTTACAGACAAAAACATGGCTGTGCCATGGGTTCTCCTGTGTCACCCATTGTGGCCAATTTATACATGGAAGAAGTGGAGAAGAAAGCACTCAACACATTCCAGGGAACGGTGCCCACCCACTGGTTTAGGTATGTGGATGACACCTGGGTCAAAATCAAGGCCCAGGAAGTACAGGCCTTCACGGACCATATAAACACTATAGATGCCAACATTAGGTTCACCAGAGAAGACACCAAGGACAACAGACTGGCATTCCTAGACTGTGAAGTCCTCATTGGGACCGGGGGCAAGCTAGAAATAGGGATCTACAGGAAACCCACACACACAGATCAATATCTGATGTTTGACTCCCACCATCCACTGCAGCACAAACTAGGAGTCATCAGGACATTGTCACACAGAGCAGAAACCATCCCCACCTCCATGGATTCCAAAAAGAATGAAAATCAGCACCTGAGAACAGCTCTGAAGGCCTGTCGATATCCAAATTGGGCCTTCACTAAATCTAAATCTACCAGACCTAAAACAGCGACAGATAGGGCTGAGACTCAGAGTAAACGGAAGAACCTGGTCATTCCTTACATGGCTGGCGTGTCTGAAAAGATAAAACGGATATTTGGCAAACACCACATACCTGTATATTTCAAACCCACCAACACACTGAGACAGAGGCTTGTACACCCCAAAGATCAAACTCCAAAACACAAGAAAAGCAATGTAGTGTATGCAATCCAGTGCAGTGAGGAGTGCTCTGAACTCTACATTGGAGAAACCAAACAACCTATGTACAGGAGGATGGCCCAACACAGGAGAAGTAACACCACAGGACCAGAGTCAGCAGTTTATCTTCATCTAAAGGAAAAAGGACACTCATTTGAGGACATTAATGTTCACATTTTAGACAGAGAAGATAGGTGGTTTGAGAGAGGGGTCAAGGAATCCATTTATGCCAACTTGGAAAATCCTTCCTTGAATAGAGGTGGGGGCCTCAGGCACAATCTTTCCCCTATCTTCCTCCCTGCTTTGTCTTCTGTGCCTAGGAAGATTAAGACCATTTCGCAAGCTCAACAGCAGCATGGTGATCTTAACGATCCTTCTTTAAATGATAAACCGCCCAGAGTTCCCTTGTGGGGAGATGGAGCGGTATATAAATTGAAGCATGCATGCATGCATGCATGCATGCATGCATAAATAAATAAATGGACTTAGAAATAACATCTAAAAAAAAAATAACCATGACCTAGCCCCAGGTGTAAGGTCACACAGCAACATATTTTAGGATTCCCTTACTAACTTTGCTCAGACTGAAGAAGCTCCTTGGATAAGGAGCGAAACGTTTCCACTGAGAAAATAGAAATCCAGTTGACATGATTCAAGCTACAGACAATTCCACCTGGATGACTGAGAACCTTCATAGACACTGTTTACTGACGTTGTTCCAGAGGACAGATGGGATGATTCCGAGGATTTTCTTTGTCCAGAAAAACACTCCACAGCATCAGGAAAAACCTGCCTGAGCCCAAAAAAACCCTGCCGTGTTGTGAGTTCTGCCCGTGGAGCCCGCGAGCAGAACTGCCATAGTTCACTCTGCCATATTCCCACCAGAAGTCTGGCCACCCCATTTCTAAATCACCCAATTTATTTTTCTTTTAAGTACATGTACCCCAAGAGAGGCTTTCTACAGCAAGGAGAAGCAGGTTCTCTTGGTGTCTATTGTTATTTTTGGGATTAATTTTTTTTAAATTTCTTTTTAAGTTTTGGACTTTGTTTTCCCTCCAAATATTAGGGAGGATTGAGAGTAAATAATTGTCTCCCTGTTATTATTTCTGTACTAAATTTGAAGATATTAGCATTTTCCTACACGTTGAATCGGCTGTTTTGAACTTTCAGTTTTCTGCTTCTACTTTCCCTGGGGAATTGTCTGCATATCTCACTTTCACTTGTGTGAACACATTCCAGAATCCTTTCATATCTTTGACTTTCGCTGGTTAAGCTCCTAGGGGGCGCCATAATCTACTGTGTGAAACATGGAGGATTTTAAACAGACTTTCTCTGACTTCCACCAAGATTAAACAGATTCTTTCTGATTCCTACCAAGTTTTTATGCAAGGCATTCAGGACATTGGGGAAAATATGAGGTGTAAATGTGTCATCTGGTTGGGGATGTTGTGGATAAAACTGAGGAATTTAACAGTGATAGAAATGTCTCTTCTAAGAGTGAGATCGGGATTTCTGTTGAAATGCTGGAGGAAGATCAGATAGTTGAGTTGGAGAAATTTAAGGGAGAGATCGAGTTGCAAGCCATAAGTGAAATTGATCTTCTGGTGGAGTGCCATGGAAAAGAAGGGGTTATTATGTATGGGAGGTCTCCTGAAGAGAAGTTTTTGAGGGGGGCAGTTGGGCTGTTTGTTTTTTTTTAAGAAAAAAGCTCTGTGCGCATTGTGGGGATGTATAAATGCTCTGGTTTATTTTGAAGTGGGATAAGGGTTTAAGAATATTTACCTGGACTGATTTTAGGGTTTGGCTGATTTCATTTATCTTTAACGATTTGTATTAAGATTATTAAGGTATAATAAAAAAATAAATAATAAATGTCTATCTGGATGGTTTTGGGTTTAATATGACTGATTATTAAAATTGTTGTATTATTAAGTACAATGGCAGACAATTGATATGTTTTTTAGTTTGATCTTTATTATAGTAGACATGAATGTATAGAATAGTAGTAGGAAGGAAATAATTAAATAAATGTTATCTTGGGGGGGGCGAAGTTGATTAGGAGGTTTATATATCTTTTTTTCTTTTAATATAAGTGGAGGGAATAACTGTATTTAGTGATTTTTATAATGTGCCAATGGAATGATTTATAGAAATAACGTGATTTTGGTTTAATATAGAGTAAGGGATTGCTTATGGAAAGTTTTTGGATATCCTTGCTGTTAAAAGTCAGAAGTCACTTCTTTTTGTAATTTTGAAAAAAAATTATCTTGTGTTTCTATACTTTTTAAGTTTTTTCTCTTTTTTTCTTTGTAGTTCTTAGTTTTTCTGTAGTTTTTATCTTTGCTTGAAACTTAATAAAATTCTTATTAAAAAAAAAGATTTGAAAATCCTAGGGTATTTCTAAGTATGCTCTTATGGCATACTGTATAAGAATAGCCAATGAAGCTTGTCATAGCTTAGAAATATATGGGCAGTGTGGATGAAAACTGACATATTTACATATGCCCCCTAGTCAAGAACTGGTCATTCTTTGAGTGTTTTGCAATTAGCTGGCTAGATTGTGTCCTTATTTGTGAGAGTTGGGCCATGAGGCGGGCCACTTACCTATCTGCCGCCCGATCCGGAAGAGTCCGATCCGGAAGAGGAGCCAGCCCCCGGAAGCAGCAGGCTTGGCACGAACCCTGTGGAAGAAACGGAGATGCTGATTGGCAGAGGCTCAGAAGGAGGGACGCCTCCACCAATCAGCACGCACCAAATTTCCATGTCAGTCTTAGTCAGAACAGGACATTATTATACCAAAAGCAAATATCTGCATATCACTAGAGCTTTCTATTGTGGCTGGTCCTCCCCCCACAGCTCACACTAATAGCTCACCTCTTTGCGCTTTGTATAATAGAAAATGGTTCCTCTGAGTGTGCACAGACTACGTTATCATCAGCATATTGAAGTTCTATAACAGAAGTTGTAATTACCTTATTTTTTGCTTTCAGCCTACTAAGATTAAAAAGTTTTCCATCTGTTCGATATATAATAATATATCGTATAAGTATAATAAAAATATATAATATAAAAAATAAGTATAATATAAAAAGATTGTCACCTTGTTGTGGTGAGTGGGCTTGTGTGTTCCCAATGAACCCTGTGAGCGAAGCCGTCGGGAGTCATGTACTCCTGGTAGGGTCACCCATGGCGGTAAGGTCCAGGGAGAGGAACCAGACAAAGAACGATCCAAGAAAGTCCTCAATGGCAGAACAGGCGGAAGATAACAAGGTGTATTGTTACAACGGCTGCGAAGGCGGATGAAGGCTGCAGCAGAGAAAAGGTCACCAATCGTCATGGTATCCATGCCATTGGATTAGAGCCTTTTTCTGTGAAGGTTGTGTGCTGATCGTTGTGCACCGATCTCCACACATAAAACAAATTCACGCACAGGCGTCTTCCAACCACACCAAACCCAAACCAACCAAAAGTCCCATGGCGATTGACGAATGGCAACGGGGGCAGGACTGTGAAATCCGGAAGCCCCTAGTCATGGACCAGCACATGGGCGGTGGATTTATTTAGGATCCACTCTGCTCACCCCATATGGGGAGGGGGCTAGAAAAGGCGCTCTAAACATAGTCTGCCTCATTTTCTCCCTGACTGGATTACCGCGACCAGTGGGGTCACCATCTAGCGGTCGTAAAAGACATATGAATTTTGGAACATGGAATATACGGACACTGCAAGACAATATGGATAGTGAACGACCTGAACGTAGGACTGCCATTATTGCAAGGGAGCTGAGACGTTTTAATATTGATATAGCAGCACTCCAAGAAACTCGAAGAGCAGGAGAAGGACAGTTGAAGGAAGAAAAAGGAGGTTATACCTTCTTTTGGAAAGGACTGCCTGAACAAGAACGACGAATACATGGGGTAGGCTTTGCTATCAAAAACGACCTTGTGAAGCTCTTGTCAGAAGTTCCCACTGGGATTAACAAACGACTCTCAATTCTCCAAATAAAACTCACCAAAAACCAACAGGCAACTATCCTAAGTGCTTATGCACCAACACTAGATGCAGATGAGGATATCAAGGAACATTTTTATACCCAGCTGGACACCATCTTATCAGAGATACCAAAGGAGGATAAAATTATCCTCCTGGGCGATTTCAATGCAAGAGTTGGGCGTGACTTTGATTTGTGGCTGGGGATCATTGGGAAAGAAGGAGTTGACAATAGCAACATGAATGGAATCTTACTTCTGACTAAATGTGCAGAGCATAACCTTGTCATTACTAACACACTCTTTCACCAGAAAAATAAATTTAAAACATCATGGAAGCACCCACGGTCGAAGCACTGGCATCTTTTAGATTATGTAATTGTCCGTGCTAGAGATCGCCGTGATGTACTTCTCACCAGAGCCATGATGAGCGCTGATGACTGCTGGACAGACCATCGATTAATTCGATCCACAATGGCCATAAAGATTGTCCCTCATCGTAGGCTCCAAGGAAGAAAACCAAGGCATAAAATGAATACACTGGCCCTTCAAGATTCTACTAAACGAGCTTGCTTTCAATCAACTCTCAAGGAACATCTGCCTATGGAACTTCCTGAAAATGTTGAGGAACACTGGATTAAATTGAAGACTTCTATTATTTCAGCCTCTGAACAAACTATCGGATACCAAACTAAGAGACATCAGGACTGGTTTGACGAGAATGATAGTGAGATTGAACATATTATTGACAAGAAAAGGAAAGCCTTCCAGATATGGCAAAAAGATATTAACTGTGCCGTTAAGAAAAAAATCTACGCCAGTGCAAAGGCAGAAGTCCAAAGAAGAACTAGAGAACTTAAGAACATATGGTGGATAAAAAAAGGCCAAGAAATCCAACATTTTGCAGATGCTCATGATGCACGGGGCTTTTTTAATGCCATAAAGGCCATCTACGGACCAACAAACTATGGTACAAATCCCTTACGCTCAATAGATGGTGCCAAACTTCTAAAGGACAAAGAGTCTATTGCACTGCGCTGGAAAGAGCATTACTACAATCTCCTTAATCATCACTCTACTGTGGCTGATGAAGTCTTCTTGCAAATCCCGCAAAAACAAATAAGAGATGAGCTTGCAGTACCCCCTAGTTTGGAGGAAGTCAGTAAAGCCACTAATCAAATGAAAAATAACAAAGCTAGTGGACCTGATGGGATTCCTGCTGAAGTCTTTAAAGAAGGCGGGCCTGAACTTACACAACAACTTCATAAGCTCATCAAAAAAATCTGGATGCGGGAGGAGATTCCAGCAGACTTTAGGGATGCCATAATTATCACTCTCTTTAAAAAGGGTGATAGAACAGACTATGGAAACTATCGCGGCATCTCCCTTCTAGCTACAGCAGGCAAAATCCTTGCAAGGATCCTCGCAAACCGTCTCCTATCTATATCAGAAGACATCCTCCTTGAAACGCAAAATGGCTTCCGCCCTTCCAGGGAAACAGTGGATATGATCTTCACTGCACGACAGCTTCAAGAAAAATGCAAGGAGCAAAACCGCCCTCTGTACATGGCGTTTATTGACCTGACTAAAGCTTTTGATACTGTAAATCGTACTGCTCTCTGGACCATCCTTCTGAAAATCGGATGCCCTGATAAATTTGTGAACATCTTGCGGCTACTCCATGACGACATGATGGCAACAATCCTGAATAACAATGGCTCTCAAAGCGACCCATTTAAAGTGGAATCTGGCGTTAAACAGGGATGTGTTATTGCTCCAACCTTATTCGCTATCTTCATCGCTATGATTATATACCTTGTTGAAGAGAAACTTCCTACTGGTGTAGAAATTATATATCGAACAGGTGGAAAGCTTTTTAATCTTAGTAGGCTGAAAGCAAAAAATAAGGTAATTACAACTTCTGTTATAGAACTTCAATATGCTGATGATAACGTAGTCTGTGCACACTCAGAGGAAGATCTTCAAACTATCCTAAACATCTTTGCAGAAGCATATGAAAAGCTCGGCCTCTCGATTAACATTAAAAAAACCAAAGTGCTTTACCAGCAAGTTCGAACCAATCCCTCTGCAGCGCCATCAATCCAGCTTAAAGGTGTGTTACTAGAAAATGTCGACCACTTTTCTTATCTCGGCAGCCATCTATCTACAAAAGCCGACATCGACGCTGAAATTCAGCATCGCCTGAGCTCTGTGAGTGTAGCTTTCTCCTGAATGAAGCGTAGAGTGTTTGAGGATCGGGACATTCGCAGGGAGACCAAAATGCTTGTTTACAAAGCCATTGTACTACCAACCCTTTTGTACGCCTGTGAAACATGGACCCTCTATAAACGCCACCTCCAACTTCTTGAAAGATTCCATCAGCTGCCTCCGAAAAATTCTGCAAATTACTTGGGAAGATAGGCGGACCAATGTTAGCGTATTAGAAGAAGCGAAAACCACCAGCATTGAAACAATGATCATCCAACATCAACTTCGCTGGACCGGCCATGTTGTTCGAATGCCTGACCATCGTCTTCCAAAGCAGCTACTTTACTCCCAACTTAAGAATGGAAAACGGAATATTGGTGGACAGCAAAAGAGATTCAAAGATACTCTCAAAGCTAATTTAAAAATTTTTAATATCAGCACTGAGAACTGGGAAGCCCTAACTCATGAGCGTTTCAATTGGAGGTCAGCCTTTATTAAAGGCGCTACGACTTTGAAGAAGCACGCGTACAGGGCGAAAGGGAGAAACGAGCTAAGAGGAAGGCACATCAAGCAAACCCTCATCATGACCGTCTTCCACCCGGAAACCTATGCCCTCATTGTGGGAGGTTGTGCGGATCCAGAATTGGCCTTTACAGCCACTTACGGATCCACTGTTAAGATTTTACCCTTGGAAGACAATCTTACTCGGCTACGAGTGATCGCCAAGAAGAAGAATATAAAATGGAAAATGTTACTACTTTTCTAACATTTAAAATGTTCCTAACTTTAAAATGGTTACTACAGAGCATACTGTAATTCTGGTGTCTGAGTCATACAGCAAGAACTTTTTATAATGTCTCATGTTTGCTCTCCCCACAAATGATTACATTTTTTGAATCTCAAGAAGACATCTGAGATTCATTTCCTGGTAAGGGATGAAGGTGCTACAGACCATGCTCATTCTCTCAACAAATGAACCTGCTACAAATCTTCTGCTGCTGAGTGTCATTCGCATAAACATACTTTGCATCTAGGGCAAGAATGTAATTACATGCAGCGGGCTCTGCATGATATAGGAGAGATGTTTCTTGCCATGTAAGGAATGTACAACTTGGATATAAGGGAGCTCATTTGAGAACACAAAACAGTTCCAAGAATGATCTAGCAATGAGTATCAAAAAGCGCTCTAGGAAAGAGCTGGCAAAGAGTTTTCTCATGCAACAAATTGATAACCATAAGTAAAACAAGCATAAGTAAACCTTATCCTATTATTTGCTTCTTATTGGTGTGATGAAGCTGTCAGCCCACACTAGATGTTGCACTGAGCTAGCGAATGAAAAATAAATTGGCATTGCTGATAAACACATATTCTTCATGGACAGAAATGACACAAACCTACTTTGTGAGAATTATGTGAGAATTAAGCATATAGAGGATTATATGCCAATTGCCCCTGCCCCCACACGTTTGGTAGCCATATCTTCCAGCAGTAGCTGTGTCAAATGCTAACAAATTATCATTGTATAGGATTTGTTATGCTTTATGCTTCAGGGTGGCACAATGTTTTTGGCAAAGGATCATATTTATCCTTTGAGTGGAGGCACATTTATTTATTTATTTGTCCAACTTCTATCACCGCCCATCTCCCCCACAAAGGGGACTCTGACATGGAGTGATCACTAGCCCACTCACTCCAAGCATTTAAGAAATCTTTAAAATAACAAAAATGAGAAAATAATTGCATAGCTTACAGTACTTTGTATTCTTTTAAGTTGTTTGTTGTACTTCCTATACCTTAAAGGTAACTGCTGCTATCAAATAACTATCAAATTGCTCTCAAGAAACAGAAGTCAGCCAATCTCTATCTGTCCTTGCTCTTCTATGTCATTCTTTTTGAAGGCAAGTTGTAGTAATTCGCTCTTGGTAAATGGAATAAACACTATTTTGCTCCAGTCAAACGAACAAGATGGCATGGTATCTGTTAACCTAAGAAACTCAAGTAGGGTAGACTCCTTCATAGAATCACAAATTTTGCACTGGGCAGTTCCGTTTGATCCTCCATCACAGTGGTTTTGAGATG
Organism: Charina bottae; assembly: GCA_023362775.1. Lineage (NCBI taxonomy): Eukaryota > Metazoa > Chordata > Lepidosauria > Squamata > Charinaidae > Charina > Charina bottae. The sequence goes on from JALMGJ010000039.1 coordinate 4,811,264, forward strand.
AAAATTTAATTTAGGGAATGGTCCAAGGTCAAAGACTAATAGCCTGAGGTCCTTTTTCATAAACTCTCATCTAAACACACTTAATCTTGCAAACACACACATCACATAAAAGCATACCCACACAACAAAACAAACGAGCAGGCTTACACATACTACCTGAGAATAAACATGACGTTCTCCATCATGATCTCAGCCCATGCTGATGAAGAGTCTTATCTCTCTCTCTCCCCCCCCCCCTTCCTCAGGAGTCTTGGATTGGTATGACAGCCCTCTCTTCTCCTCACGGCCCAGCTGATCCATGCCAAGAACATGGCATGCCCTCATAGGTGTGCTGTGCTGACTGCTTCCAACACTATCAGCTTGGCACTGTAGGAGGCAGGCATGAAATGGATTCACTGTAATTAACTGCAGGTACTTTATCTTAACATATAGAACCCCAAAGTGCTAAACACTTTAACAGTTTATTGTATAGTCGAAGGCTTTCACAGCCGGAATCCGACGGTTGTTGTGGGTTTTCCGGGCTGTGTGGCCGTGTTCTGGCAGTTCTGGTTCCTAACGTTTCGCCAGTCGCTTGGGCACAGAGAGTTTGGGCACAGTGCTTGGGCACAGAGAGAATCTTCTAGCTGTGCTCCTGTCCTCTGAAGATGCCAGCCACAGTGACTGGCGAAACGTTAGGAACCAAAACTGCCAGAACACGGCCACACAGCCCAGAAAACCCACAACAACCAACTTTAACAGTTCATAAGATCAAAGGTTAAACAGAGCCAGTTTGGTCTAGTGGTTAAGGCACTGGGCTAGAATCCAGAAGACTGAGAGTTCTAGTCCCGCCTTAGGCATGAAAGTCGGCTGGGTGACCTTGGGCCAGTCACTCTCTCTCAGCCCTAGGAAGAAGGCAATGGCAAACACTTCTGAAAAACCTTGCCTTGTTTGTTTTATACAAAGTGACTATAACATTTCAAAGATTTGGTTCGTTTATGCCAACTGCTTTGCATAAAAATAAAGTAAAATTGAGAGCCAGTTTGGTCTAGTGGTTAAGGCACCAGGCTAGAAACCAGGAGACTGAGTGTTCTAGTCCCGCCTTAGGCATGAAAGCCGGCTGGGTGACCTTGGGCCAGTCCCTCTCTCTCAGCCCAACTCACCTCACAGGGTTGTTGTTGTGGGGAAAATAGGAGGAGGAAGGAGTATTACGTATGTTCGCCGCCTTGAGTTATTTATAAAAATAATAAAGGTGGGATAAAAATAAATAAATAAATACATAAATCCCACCTGAAATATGTATTTTCTCAGTGGAGCTACTTATTCTGAGTTTCCTTGGCATGCTTCACAACTTTTCATAGGCTTTCCAATTTTATTCTCTGCTTCATATATTAAATCAGGTCTAAGTTGCTCTCAAGTGACGGCATTACTGTATCATTCTTTCTCTCTTAGCAAAGATAAACAACAAGTTTCCTCTTCCAAATCACAGTTGAATTGCGTTATAAGGGAGTTTATAACTACAAGGTTAAGGTATGCAAAATCAAAATTCCAGAGACATAGCCTTGTCTGCTTTTATGAGCATCGCAAGCACAGAAGTTTCATGAGGATGCTCTTAACCAAATGTCCAGCAAACCAGGGCTGCAGGAAACAAGGGGGAAAAAAGGAAGGGATCAACATAAGATACTGATCATCTAAAGAAAAAGAAAAAGAAACCCACACCAGTCACATATTTATCAGGAGGCAAGAAAGGGAAAGGAATTAAAAGAAGATTGCCAAACAAAATAGCATTTGATGCAAAATGCAGTCTCCAACAATAACTTGCTTAGTTTTTTGATGTGGCAAATGTATTGCTCTTCTTGATCTCGGCCTGAGAGTTGTGGCTACTTCTGACTCCAGATTCCATTTTACAGGGGTTAAGGTTAGGTGAGCTGACTGCATTTGATAGGTCTAGCCTGGAAATGGAAACTCTCTCAGTTGACATATTTGAAAATGTTTTCAGATGAGAAATATTTGCTAACATAACTTAATATAGCTGGGAGAAATCAATCTTAGGACCACTACCTAATTCTTTCAGTTGCAGTAATACAAAGGGAGAGTTTGGAAGTTGGCTCTAGATTCAGTGTCATGTGATGATAAGATAGATAGATAGATAGATAGATAGATAGATAGATAGATAGATAGATAGATAGATAGATAGACAGACAGACAGACAGACAGACAGACAGACAGACAGACAGATTGATAGATGATAGATAGATAGATAGATAGATAGATAGATAGATAGATAGATAGATATTTAAAGAAGTTCTTGGAACCTCTGGTTTAGTGAAGCTGGAGAGAATATGAACAAGGTTGTCACACAGTGGCACACAGCGCAGATCCTTGTCTCCACTGCACTCAAGTTGAATACATTACAAAGCCGAACAAGCATTGTATCCAGCTTTGCTTAATATATACAGTATAGCATTTGTGTTGCAGGATCTGATTTATTTTGGCATAGAATCCATGTCTCCTTGGCACAGCATACACATCCAACTTTGGTTATGTCTTGAGCTGAGTCATATCCTGTACCATTCATGTTTGAAATAGTGATTACATCATTAGCATTTTTATATAACTAGTAGTATGTTTTCTAGAAGGTGGTTATATACACTTTCACATTGGCAGCAGCTTTGGGAACCAAAGTGTTAAGTGTAGTGGTTCTAGAAACCAAGCTATGCTGAAAACAAAAGAAGCTGTATAGGAAGGAAGGAAGGAAGGAAGGAAGGAAGGAAGGAAGGAAGGAAGGAAGGAAGGAAGGAAGGAAGGAAGGAAGGAAGATCAGGCAATATCTTTACTAGAACCAAGTAAAATATTACAAAATAATGAGAAAGCATCCAAAACTCATGGTTAAATAAAGTGTGAGTGAGGTATGAGAAAAGAATAAAAGCTGGCTTGATTTAGATGTCTTCATTTAGTCACTGTATGAGGAAGTATGCAAGATGATAGCAGACTAAATTAAATTATTTATTTATTTATCAAATTTTGTCACTGCCCATCTCCCCCCTCAGGAGGGACTCTAGGCAGTTTACAATAAAAATGGTCAATTAAAACAATAGCTATACAATATAAATACAATATATAAAATGCAAATACAATTATCAAATAATTATACAAATAGGAATAGAATCCAAGTGGCAGAAAGGTCTCATTCAGTCCATGTGTGTGAGGAGCACTCTAAGGCACTAGCCATCCCCAAGAGTAACTACTCCCCTTCCCGCCCCAAGCGAGATGGCAGAGCCAGGTCTTCAACTTCTTCTGGAAGGCCAGGAGCGATGGGGCGAACCTCACCTCTGGGGGCAGGGTGTTCCAAAGGGCGGGAGCCACTGCAGAGAAGGCCCACTTCCTGGATCCCGCCAAACAGAATTCTCTTACAGACGGGGTCCGCAACATGCCCTCTCTGCATGATCGGGTGGGACGGGTCGATGTTCTGGGGACGAGGCGGTCCCTCAGGTAACCTGGCCCCATGCCATGTAGGGCTTTAAAGGTGATAACCAACACCTTTTAGATTAATTACATTACTCCCTAGTCCTGGGCAGTTTCAGATTGGGCTTAAGCTGCCTCTCAGGATTGCTGAGGCTTTGGATCATACAGTAGTTTCCCCTCCAAAAATATAAACTCTAGCTGTTACATGAATTTAGTTCCCTGTGTAGGTTCCTTGGTAAGTATAAAACAGAGATCAATTATGCACTACCTTCACAGTAAGAACAAAAAAGTAACCAGTATCAAAAAAGTCAGTAAATATTTGTTACACTTAAAATGTTATTCCAAATAAATTTTATTTGTATCAATGTGTTTTTCTACTGCAGCAGCAGGAAAACATTTTCTCAAATACGCTGGGCATTTTTTCAATAGGTATTTCTGACTCAGGCCTCCTACAGTATTCATCTCCCTTTTTTACTTTTGCAAATCCAAGAAGCAACTGTGGATTTAAATTGCCGTATTCAAAGCTAATCTGCAAAGGGAGGTGGGTTGCTAGATGCTACTCCATGTTAACAGTTCTGGAATGGGGAAAAGATCCAGAACTTAACTTCTAGGAATGATCTTGTATATTGATTGGCTTTCTACATAGATGAACAGCTTGTCTGTATTTAATTTTTAGGCTTTTTGGCTGGAATCCCAGGACTCACATTGTACTAAAACGTACCATTTTGATTGTCATACTTGTAGACTAGACAATGTAAAAGGCAAAGCACTGTAGAAGGCCCAAAAAGAATTATATGTCAAACACAATCATTTCAAGGTCATCTGAGAACTCCGGCCTACAAATTTAAGCAGTGAAAAAATATGGTAGCCACTACCCAGACATTTCATGTATTAGGCCACTTACCTATCAACAAGAACAAGGACAGATTTGAACATGTTAATTTTGGTTTATAAATGCACAACACAAAATAGTATACAAGTAGTCCTCACTTCGTGATTACAACTGGGGCCAGAAACTCCGTCACTAAGCACTGTGGTCACTAAGTGAAAAATCACGTGATCACAAAGGGCTTATGACCTCACTTCCCTTTTGGTTGTTAAGTGAAACATCATGTGACTGTGACTTACGATTTTACTTCCTCCTTCTCTATTAATTCTGCTGGTCGCAAGCCAGTTGTGAAGCACACAAATGGCGATCATGTGACCTCAGGATGTTGCAATAGTCATAAATGTGAGGATTGGTTGCAAAACTTTTTTTTATACTGTCGTAACTTTGAACAGCCGCTAAATGAGGCAGTTGGTAAGCAAGGACTACCTGTACAGTACATCTGACCATTGTGGAGGAGATTGGGGATGAGTGAACTGTCTGCCTGCTCAGTCTGTTATCCAGCTATTGACTGGTGATGCACCATTTGAAGATCCTGTTCTATTTCCTTGATTGTGATTTTGAAACAGGACTTGAACAGGATAGAATTTCAAATAGTAAAGTCTATTTAATCTACTATCCTCCTTCTGGTCTGTGGTGCTGAACTGAACCAGGTCTGCAAAGCCTTTCCTTTCTAGCAACTCACCGTGGCACAACCCACCCACCCCTTTTTCTGCCATGTTTTCATGACGTTGCCTTCATCTGATCTCCATCCACACCTCTAAGTCTTACCACCTTAAATTGTCAGTTCCTGTGTTTTTCTTCTTATTCCAATACATTTTTTTGCCATTGATATAATCTGACATGCCTTAGGTGGAGGTGGGATCAACCAGTTCCTATTGGCCAATTGAGGCTGGTGTAGTTCCCTCTGGCTTCTGTCCTGAATGGCCATTCTGGCTTTGGCATCAGAGAGTCTGGATCTCTCCTTGTACCAATCTCTCAGCTGATCTCTGGTGTGGAGACCTGGCTTTGAAAGAGGGATCAGCTCAATGGGATGCTGCCAATTTGTTAACGAGGGTGACAGAGTCTACAGGAAGTCATAATCATTCTGATGAAAGCAGTATAGCAATGTTGCAATGCAAGCTTCACCTCTTTTGGGTTACACATATAGAAAAGGAGTGGGGCTTGTACAACAACACCATGATGCTTATGATGCCAGTCTGACTCCTTGCCCCCCATGGATGCCGCAGAACAAGGGGCTTGCTCCATCCTCTCAAAAGCTCTGCAACCAAGCTGCTGATTCTCCAGCCACACGTAGTGAGTGGGTGTCAGCCCGTTGAGGTAGTCCAGAGCAGGGAACCAAAGTTATGACTGCTAATACTACTTTTATTATAAGGTTACAGTAACAGAACCTTGCAAGTCTGAACGAGCCTCTCCCCTCCCTGCCTTTATGTTCAAGAGAGCTAGGGAGGGTCAAGTCTGAGATACATGCCTGCTTTGGAGTCAGATTTCTCTTATCGGACTGTTGTCTTGGTTGTGGCTCTTCTTCCTGTTCCTCAAGGTTGTTCTCACAGCCTATTACAGTGGGGGAGGGGGGCCAGAAACATTTTTTCTTGCCAGTCCTGAAAACAAAAATCCTGCAGTTACTCTAGAACCAATTTAGTCAAGAGAGATAAGGATAATTAATGCCATCAGGTAATAATGTATAAACCCTAACCCTTTCTTGGGTCTTCCTCAAGTGCTCTCCTGCCTGGCATCCCTCACACACATTTTAACTGCAGTCCTTGGTAGTACTTGCTGTAATGCCTTCAATCCTGTGGATACAACCAAGTTCCTTCCTCAGCGCCCCTCTCTGCATTGTCTCACCGGTAATTTTTTTTAAATAAGGGGCTCTGATGTTCTCCACAAATTAAACAAGGGGCATTGGGGCCAGGATGTTAGTTAATCCTTGTATGTATGTTTTATGATACATTATGAGCAAGTTTTCTTGGAGGCTTGGTCATGTGGTATTCTATTGTATTGCATTGCATTGTGTTTATTTTGCTCTGTTTTATGTTGTTTATGTTGTTATATATTGCTACCCATTCACAGTCACTAGGCTGAGATAGGCTTTAAATTCTTTAACTAACCAAATATATATTCTATTGCTAGACCTTTGCCTCACAACACATGGACAGACTCAACCATACTTTCAACTGGGAAACTGTGAGCATCTTAAACCCAGCCAAATCCAAAAACGCTAGAGAATGCCTGGAAGCTTGGCACTCAGATAAAGCAGCCATCAACAGACACATAGAGGTAAACAACATTTACACACCATTTATAAGAGACAATAGAAAAGCCAAAAGACCAGAACACCTCCTTGCCAGCAATCAACACCCAGATAGGTAAAGATTAACACCAGGATTAGCACCAGAGGAACAATCAAACAGCACAAGATACCATAATCAAGGAACTATTAACTCCAAGTAGCAAACAACAGCCCAATCAAGGAACTCCTAAGTGGAGAACAACACCTCCACCAACACAAGCAGGACAAGCCATGGTATATAAACAGAGAGCAAGTCCCACTCCCTTTTCGCACTGAAGATGTTGCCTAGTCTGACAATGAAACATCTGCAAGAAAACAACAGGGCTCAGAGAGCACCAAGGACTCCACTTTGCCTTTTGATCAAGGGTTTGGGGAATTGTTTTTCCTTTGGTTTTAAGCTAACAGGGCCCATAGCCAGAAAAAGTTTGAAAAACGCCTGATCTGTATAAATTGCTCTAGTGTCTGGAATGGGCTAGGGTCAAGGGGGAGGGTATGCCATATGATGAGTCTTTGAGGTAACTATCAAGGTCGCATGGTAGATCTGTCTATTCCTGTGGCCCTGTATTAAAGAAATTGCTTTGCGTAATGCAAGATTTAAGTTCTGGTCTTCCTGTCCTGATTTGGTATCCAAAATTACCGCTACTGATAAAACTTCAGTTATCTTTATCTCGCAGAGGTCACTTGAACATTTTCACATGCCCTGCTCTAACTCAGTTTCCCCGTATCTCCTTTCCCACCAAATGATCTGATGCCTCCTGGTGCAGCTTCCTCTGACCTTTTGTAGTGGTGATTTTACTTCCTCCCTCCCCCACCCCTTACTTATTATTTCCATCTGCATCTTTGAGGGTTTGATTCCATCCAAAAAAAAAAAAAAGTGCAAATGTTTACAGAGACTTTTAAAATTAAAATTTTGGGGGGTGGCAGGGGCTGCAGCAGACAGAGTCCCATCCTATACAAAGTGAGAGTTTTTTCTTGGCTTGGGACAATTTAGGGAGGGAACTCTTTTTTGAAATAGCAACAACCACAACAACACTGGTTTTCTACCAAGGCATCGGGGGCGGGGGGGGGGGCAGGGAGGGGGTAAAGAAGTCAAAATGGTAACTATGACCATCATCTCGACTTTTTTAACTCCTGCCACTGGGCGCCCCTGTTTTCTACTACTGTTTTTATGTATTTCCCACTCCAAAATGTCAAGAAACCAAGACATCCTTTGTCAGCAACGGTGACTGAAAGATGCTGCAGGGGCCACAGGGCCTCCTCCTCCTTCCAGGTATCTGGATGGCAGCCAACGCAGCATCTTGCCGCCGCCAATTCCATATTTCAAACCCAGGGAGGGAAGCTGAAGCTCCGCTATGGTTTACGCTCAAGACTTCCTTTTGATATTTCTAGAGAGATTCTTTTCTTTTTGCCTCCAGGTGCAGGGGCTGGGACAAACCCTGGCTATGCCCTTGTATAGAAAGGTTAGTGCATCTATACATGCCACATGCTAGCTGCAGTGGTGAAGTCAGTTTCTAGCAATGCAGTGAATCAGAAATGATATGTGTTTATTTGTAGCAATACATGGCACTGTTGAGAAATTCTCCTGCTTCAGCTAATTGCCCAATTATTTTAGATTTATGGCTGAAACAGTCCATTGTATTTAAAACCCTTATTCATGTAGGTTTTTGGCCCACACTGAAAAAGCACAGCAGTGTCAAATTTGCTCGCTTATTTTCACTGGGGGTTGTATATCCAAGGGGAAAGCCTTGCCTGTAGTACTGGCTAGGATGCACTCTTAGCACATTGACGTTTATGAACTAATACAAAGTTGCAGATGATGTACAAACAGCTAAACAAAAGACCCCAGTGTTGAGCCTAAATCAAGGTCCTAAATCATGAGCTGCGGTGTGACAAACCGCACAGCCTTTGCCAGTACTTTTAAAATGGTCCTTTCTTGCCAGGCAGAGAATCCATAGAGCCCAGCCAAAGAAAACAGTCAGTGGGAGCCAGGATTCTCTTGATCTTGGCATCCAATCAACAATAGTAGCTTTGGACGAGATCCATGGAATGGAGCACATGCTCCTCAAGGTCACTTCAGAACACCATAATTACTCGGTATTTATTTCAGGAGTTTTGCAGGCAAAAACAAAGTGGGCAGCAGCACCGTCTAAGGACCAGATCACTATCCCAGGACCCTTTGCCATCCCTCTCTCAACCTGGAGAACAAGAGCCAGATCATCACAGGCAGCTCTTGGTATCCTTTTTTATTCAAACAAGGGAATGTTGGCAAGAGACAACCTGGAAGGTTGTAATGCAACAAATTTATAGCACTGCTAACGAATCGCATTATGTCAAGTCATATCAATGAGGACTATGTGAAACTTCAAATCTCCAGATCAGATCTCCAGATCAAATCACCTTTCTGAATTGAACTAGAAGAACAAATTGAATCATTGAATACCATTGGACTCCTTTGGACCGCAGCGATCTGCAATCTGATGATCTGGCAAGGATTGTGTACATTCCAAAAATCAACTTGATTTCCCAAATCTATTTGAATTGTAGAATGAGGTTGGATTAACAACTTGAACAGAATCATTAATTAAAATTAGATCATATCAAACTGCACAACCTTAGTATCAGTGCTTTGAGTAATCCTCTTGTTTTGAACGTATTGAATCTGACTCCAGCTAGATTTTTTGCCAAGAAGAGACTGACAAACACACTCTCCTGATTTAATCTTCAGTCTCCCCTGTAAATTCTTTAGTTTTCTTCTGCATCCTACTCAGGCCTACAAGCAAGCCTAACCTTCTTAGGCACTCCTGTTCTGTAATTATGGCCATGGTATGGGGACCTCTCGATCTTGTGATTATCTTTGAAACAGGGCATGTAGAACTCGAGAGCTAAGGGGGACGTGGCTGTGGGATGCTGAATGAATGAGAAGTGTAAATGAAGTGGGCACTGCTTAAGATATTCAAGATACACCTGAAGGGAAGATCTCAGCACTTTGGGTTAGCTTTTAAGAGCTGCAATATTCAAAACTGTATTTTGGGGAAAAGAGAAAGGTCATCAGAGAAAGCTACATAATGATTTTTCTATACCTGTTATAGGGGTTCTTGCCACTGCTGATACCACCATCACTATAGACCTTCTATGACAGTGGTTCTTAAACTGTTCAACCCGATTACTTCTTTTCCTTATCTCAAATAATGTCATTACCCCCACAAAAATCCAGACTCAGTTGTTTTATACAAGCATCTCAGCAGTGGCAGTCCTAAACCGGATCTTTGGCTCACAAACAGGCAATTACAAATGGCTCCATTACTCGCAGGACATCCCCAAATTACCCCCTTGGTAATTACACCCCATTTAAGAACCACTGTTCTGTGACTTCTGTTCTCTGATACAAGTAGGTGTGTCATTAATTCTAATGTTACTCATAATCTATCAACCTGATGCCATAGCACCCAACCGTTCTGCAATTTTCCACCCAGATGCAGATATGGAAAACTCTGTAAACGTAGATGATCATCTAGTCTCCCTTTCAAAATGACTGCTTGCTGAAATAGCCCAGAGGGTAGAAGAATATGGTTCATCATCAAGAGAGATTATAAAAAACAAAGCATGATTCATAAGAACAGATCTGCATTTGGGTACTTCCTCACTGTGGCTAAGAAGCTGTTATTGCCAAAGAGATTAAATGCTTGGGAGAGCCACTAAAACTTCAATTAAACTTCCGGGATTGTCTTCCTGGAAAACTGTTGGTTTTCCCACTCTGAATTTCTAAAGTTACATATTTTATTTGCAATGCAACTAGTTTTTCAGCTCACACTTTTTAGACATGCATCATTTTGCGACACAGTAATTCAGTTTTACTAGCAAACCAGAGGTTAAACTAACCCCTTATAAGAGATACAGACACATACATAAATTGTAATCGCAAAAAGTATGGGGACACAACATTTCTCATGAAAACCTTTCATTTATATTTTTAAAAATATATGATTTGTAAGATAATAACATACATTTCCAAGATTGTTGTCATTTATGAGTAACAATATGTAAATATGTGCAAGAATTTAAAATTTTTGAATAACACCAATAACTACTTACCATCGTAATGAGATGTATGAGGTTGATGGGATGAACACAGCTTTTGAATATTTGGTGGAATATTAGATAAAGACACTCACATTTCGTCATCAAGCATTTATAAGCTTCCACGTTTCAGTGTCTTTAAGTTTGTCATCATTGAAAAGGATACTTCACAAATGTATGTAGTAGAAAACTGTAGAAGATTTTAAACGCATTTTTACCTATGTTTGGATGCATTTTTGAAACGCGAATCCAAAAGCTGTCTAAGTCATCCTCTTCATACATCATTAACAGACTTGGATCATTTTTTATTTCATCTAATTGTTCTTCTTCAATAAGTGAAAAGTTACTTAGTACCCCTTTGTAGCAGGGCAAGGCTTGGACAGATCTCCCCTCTTACAGCAGGGCACAAGGCAGGCACTAGGACCTGCGCGGAATCCTGGCAGGGCTTGGAGGCAGCAGCAGCAAGACGCGGTTCTGGCTTGAGGCTCTGAGCGTCGGCAGGGCAAGACTCTGGCGTGGTGATCCAGCTGTCAGCAGGACAAGACTCGGGAGCAGCAGCAAAGTCAGATTCAAGGGCGGTCTGAGGCTTTGGTACAAGGTAGTCAGAACGGTTGTCTCTGACAACCGGCTTTCATACCTGGCATCCTTTTATGCTTTGAGTTTCCTGCTGCTGCTGAGCAGGAGCCAATCGCTGCTCTTGCTGAGCAGCTCTTTTTTCTGCCCTTCTGGCTCGTGTGCTGATTGGCGGCAGGGAACTCCCCCTTGTCTGGCTACAATCAGCTGGTCAGCTTCCCCCTCGATCCTTCCTGCACTTTCCCTAGAAAGTCCTCCTCCTCCAACTCGACCTGCACCCTAACAATTTCACATAGACTGAGAGGTTTCCCGTTATATTCACGCGACACAGCTACACTCTGGGTCAGTGTGGTGGTTGTGTCTTCAGATGTTGGGCTAAATATCTCAAGCTGGTAACTGCCACTGCTGGTTTCTGTGCAGTCTTCATCAGCATGCCTCTGGCAGCCTCTCTCCCTTTCATCGAAGTACACCACTCTGCGTGTGCTTACTTTTCCTGTCTTCAGGTTCAGGATTCTGTATCCCTTGCTTCCTGGAGCATACCTCATCATGATGCCTCCTTCAGCCCTGGGGTCTAGTTTGGATCTCTTTTCCTTTGCTATGTGTGCATAAGCCTTGGATCCAAATACTCTCAGATGCTTTACACTTGGTTTGCATTCATACCATAGCTCAAAAGGTGTTACCTTGTTGGCTTTGGTTGGCAGTCTATTCTGTAAGAATGTAGCTGTTAAAACAGCATCTGCCCAGTATTTGTTAGGCAGATCTGCTTCTAAAAGCATACATCTTAACATGTCCATTAGTGAGTGATTTTTCCTTTCTGCAACTCCATTTTGTTCTGGTGTGTATAGAGTGATTAGTTCTGTTCTATACCTAGCTGTGTTAGGTATGTTTGCATGGTTTGTGAAATAAACTCACCTCCTTGGTCACTTTGGAGGGCTTGAGGGGTTCTGTTGAACTTGTTGGTCATCATGGCTACATACGCTTTCAGCATGTCCGCTGTTTGGGATTTCTCCTTCATTAGGTAGGTCACACAGTATCTGGAAAAATCATCTATAAAGCGTAAAACATATTTATTTCTGCCCACTGATGCTTGAAGGGGTCCATACAAATCAGTGTGGATACGTTCGAGTGGCTCAGTTGCCCACCTTTCCCTTTGTTTGGGTATGTCTGGTCTTGTTGCTTTTCCTTTGATGCATATCACACATTTTGATTGGCATTTATCATGGTTGCTTATTTCAAAATCTCTTATTGTGCCTTCAGTTTTCATTCTTAAAATTGTGTTAAAATCACGGTGTGCAAAACATCTGTGCCAGGTGGTGGCACTGTTGTTCTCCTTTTGCTGCTGATAGGCAAGGCTGACATCTGGTGGTGGTTGTTTGCAGTGCACCTGATAGATGCCATCCTTTTGAAAACCTGTAACATAAATCTTTTCTCCACTGGTGACTTTACATTTTCCATTAGCATTAAAAATCACATCAAAACCTTTGTTATTCAATGTTGAGACACTCAGTAAATTGGTTTCTAAGTCTGGTACATAGAAATATCTGTTGTCATAAGATCTTTGTGTTCATTTCCATTGATGCATCGCAATGTCACACTTCCTTTTCCTTGAATCAAAATTGAATTGCCATCTGCTAATGTTATGCTTCCTTCTGTGTTTTCACTTAGCTCACAAAAGTCATGTTTATTCCCACATACAGTAGGTGCCTGATGGCCCCCGAATCTATTACCCATTGTCTAGGACATTTATTGGTATCAGCTTTATAAACAGTGTGTAAAGCCTTCTCACCCTTAAATTTTTTTTCCTTGGATCTGTCCTTGGAAAAATCTTTCTTTTCTCTATTTCTGCAATATGTCCTGGCTTTTTATTTATTTATTTATTTATTTATTTATTGGATTTATCACCGCCCAACTCCCCCGAGGGGGACTCTGGGCAGTTTTACATGAATTACAGACAATGGCCCTTTTGGGTTTCTGATGAGTCACTGATTGCTCTGGCTCATGTTTACCCTTTGTTGCTAGGTAACCAATGTCTCTGCCAGGCTCTCTATTGGTTTGCAAATTCTTTTGCCTTCAACATTCCAATCTGATTGCTCCTAGAAGCTGAGAAAGATTTTTGCCCTCTAAATTCAGGCCAGCAACAAATGGGAAAAATTTGTTTGGTAATGTGCTCAGCACAAAAGACATCTTAAGTTTTTCGTTCATGATATTCTGGACTGTGCTCATCTGATCAAAGATTGCCTGTATCCTGATCAGGTGGTCATTTACATTTCCACTGTTTTCCAAATTGCATGCATGCAGTTCTCGTAACAAAGAAATCACTTTCTGATCATCAGTTTCTGAATATATGGTGCATAAATTCTCAATCATTTCCTTCGCAGTAGAAATATTTTTATTCTCTGCTAATCTGTGATCTGGAAGAGATCTAGCAATAAGAATTTTAGCTCTCTTATCCTTTTTCTTCCACTGTATTTTGGCTTCCTCCCCATCCTCTGGTTTAGGTTCAGGTAAATCCAGAACATCCAAACAATCTTCAAAATCTAGCTGCATCCTTAATCTGAACAGCCATGCTGAGTAATTATCCTCAGTCAATTTTGGTATGGGGTCCATTGTTCAGAGAGAGCATTTTTTTCCCCCTGAACTTTGCTTTTCAAATGTGCAAGCGGCTTCCATTTTTGGCTGTGAGGCCAAACTAAAAACTTTTCAAGAAATCAGTTCTTGGTCAGTATACTGGACTGTGCTGGGCTGCACTGGTTTGTACTGGTTTGTACTGGGCTCATAACCCTTGATGGAGTTTTGAAGGTTAATAAAAGAACTCCAAGCAGCTAACAACAATCTTGCAAAGTAGAAGCATGAACCAGAAGGGACTTGCACATTACACTTAATTACATTCAGAAATAAATTCAGTCTTCACATAGTAGTTAGATGAATAAAAAATAGAGATAGCTTACATTTATTTAGTAGAACTGGATACAAGTAGATTCTTAGTAGATCTGTGTGCAAGCGAGATGAAAGGACGAGAGCTGCATTCTGCAGCCCCTCCTGCTTGCAGGTGTGCCCAAAGAGTAATGGAGATTGTTGAATCCCCCAAACTTAAGAAGGAGAAAGGAAATGTAAATCAGGTGACCCATGTGACATCCCACAAGCACAATAGAGATGCATTTACTAGAAAGGACCCCCTTATGCTTATGAGACAATGCTGAGTTGACCCCTGATAATTCCAACATTCTTGTGGTTAGCTGTTTTGATTATTTCTTACAATGGAAAGGTGGGGGAGAGAGAGAAAGAGAATTGTTACACACTTGAAGATAATTCAGTAAGAGCTGGAAATGCTCAGTGGTCCTGGAATGCAAGCTGACTTTCTGGTGTTTTTTTTGGGGGGTGGTGGTGGTGGACAAGAGTACCCATACTGTTTAATACACTAACAGTATTTTCTATTTTAGAAAGAAAAATGTAAATTTTATTGCTGCATGCAAAAGTTGTGACAGTCAAAGGAACTGAAATTATCGAAGATGTTTGCAATGAATTTCCACTAATTGTATTTTTCTTTTGTGGAATGTCTTTAAAAAAAAGTTTCAGCCCAAGACTTAAAAGCTTCCAAAGTGGGATTTAAAGAAAGGAAGAAGAAGGGGATAAAATATTTAACTTAGACAACAATTTGTTAACATGTGTTTGTATTTAAAAGACCTGGCTGCCCTAGCGCAGTCTCCTTGGTAAAACAATGTCACAATTTAGTTTGCCAGCATAAGCCTTCCAGACTTTGCAATGCAGTAGAACTAATGAAGAGAGAAATAAGAGCTGGAAGCCAATAATCAGATTCAGTCTGTGTCAGGCAAACCACACCTGTTTGGTATCTCAGGAGCTAAAAACAACACTCAGTCTGCTGCAGAATCTATGCCAGATCTATTTTAGAATGAATCATATTCTCCAGTCTTATAGAGAAATACCATATTAAAAAAAAGCTCTGCTGGCTTTTAGAAGAACCTTAAATACTCTTTACACTTTATTCAAGTATGCCTTGGAATGATTTTATGATTTTATCTTAATAAGCATTTTATCACCAGGAGTCAAGTTTCTCTCAAGGCCGACTTGACATAGGCTCATAGAATCAGAAAGTTGGAAGGAATCTTGGAGGTTTTCTCGTCCAACCCCCTGCCTAGTGCAGGAATCCACAGACCATCCCAGACAAATGGCCATCCAATCTTTCCTTGAAGAGCTCCAGTGGTGGAGCACTCACAGCTTCTAGAGGCTGCTGTTCCACTGCTTAATACAGAGCTTTCCAAACTCTTCATGTTGGTGACACACTTTTTAGACATGCATCATTTTGTGACACACTCTTACAGCAGGGCACAAGGCAGGCACTAGGACCTGCGCGGAATCACATCAGGTTTGGAGGCAGCAGGGCACAAGGCAGGCACTAGGACCTGTGCGGAATCCTGGCAGGTTTGGAGGCAGCCAGGCACAAGGCAGGCACTAGGACCTGCGTGGAATCCTGGCAGGGCTTGGAGGCAACAGCAGCTGCGACACACCCAGACACTGCAGCCGACACACTAACGTGTCCCGACACACAGTTTGGAAAGCTTTGGCTTAATAGTTCTCACAGTCAGGAAGTTCCTTCTTATTTCAAGTTTGGATCCCTCTCTGTAAAGCTTGCACCCCTTGGTTCTTGTCTTACCCTCATGTGCTATGGAGAATAAATCCTCTTCCCTGTGATATCCCTTCATGTATTGGAAGACTGCTATCATGTCTCCCCTTAGCCTTCTCTTCTTTAGGTTAAGCATACCCAATGCTTTTAACTGCTCTTTGTAGGATTTAGCCTCCAAGCATCTTCCTAACTTTGTTGCTCTTCTCTGCATTCTTTCCAGTTCCTCAGCATCCTTTTTGTATCATGGCAACCAGAACTGGACACAGTATTTATTATTTTCCAATATATTATCCAGTATTTATTATTTTAAGATGTAATAGTTTGAACATACAAAAGTTACCTAAAAATACACGGGGACAATGCAGACTGGGAATCAAGATACAAGTAAGAGTGATTCAGAATCTTATGAGGTTAAATAAACCAATTAAAGTAGAAGCTTTTGTGAACGAACTGGAATCCATGATGTTGTGACAATAGATTCATTAGATTTTACTAAGCCAGGAGATTATTCACTGTTTTTGCTGCTGCAAGATAATACTTTGGGGCCAATGTGTGTGATCATATCTGCGAAAGAGGGCAGAGTTGAGCCCATGTTGAGGAAGATAGATATGTGTGGTGGCATGTTGATATGACTAAAACAGAGTTCTGTGCATGAAAATACATGGATATAGCTGGCTTGGTACATCTACTAAACATCCCACTCAGTGAAAGTACCTGTTGTTAGAAATTTATGGGAGTATATATTGTCCCATTTTCTTCTTGCAATAATTCTGGGCGATAGATTACCCTGAGAGATTCACTAGGCAGATGGTATTCAGTGACCTTAGTTCAGTCCTCAATATCTCTAGGTAAAGGAGCAGGTGACAGATGATGGGAAAGCCTTTTACCTCAGATCCAGGGAACCAGAACCAGTTTGATTAGACAAGAATAGACTAAACTGAGATATAGACCTCCAATATTGTTAATACCACCCATCCACTTTGTTCCTACACTTAGAGGAATGAACCATGGAGCTCAAACATTCCAGGGCAAGCTTGCTACAGTTTGGAATAAATAGGAGTAATATACATTGGTTTTTAAGAGGGCCCAAATAAGACTATTAAGGCCACGTTGTATTGGTTTTAGAAAGGATGTTTATCCTGTAGTGAAGTCATTGCAATTTGAGCACAGTTTTTCCCATGCTCTAGATACTGGCAATAGATACTGTGTTTCCCCAGTTATGGATGCTCTGTTCTTAGTGCCCTCTCATTCTGAAGTGCCGGATGGTGGCCACAAAGGACAGGCTTTCTCAGTAGTGACTTCTCGGTGGTGAAACACTTTCCCTAGAGAGACCACCTGCCCCACAGAAATATATTTCTTTCCCCATGGTTTTGAATCCTGAATCGATCAAATCAGGAGGCTATGAAACTATTCAGAAACCCATCAAATATGCAGATCGACAAACCTGTCAAGGAACTTGAAATGATGCACTGATGTACAAGCAGGGATGAAATTAGATAAGTCTAGGGTGTTTCCAGATGGATGGTGCCTTCTGCCATTGGATACTGTGAAGCTATAATGATTTTTCCTTCCCCTATCCTGCTCTTTAGTAAGAAAAACAATGAACAAGGTTGGGAGATAGAGTTAAAAATGGAAGATACCTTTAATTGGAATCCTTATAAATTTCTTCAAAGGAGGAAGTGTGATTATAGAAGAAGCATCCCATCTAAAAGCACCAATACACTCTGGACTTAATGGTCTTATGGGGTAAAAAAAAAAAGGTAAAGGTTCCCCCCGCACATTTGTGCAGTCGTGTCCGACTCTAGGGGCCGGTGCTCATCTCCGTTTGTTAGCCGAAGAGCCAGCATTGTCCAAAGACGCTTCCACGGTCATGTGGCTGCATGACGCGCGCGGAACGCTGTTACCTACCCACCGAAGTGGTACCTATTCATCTACTTGCATTTTCATGCTTTCGAATTGCTAGGTTGGCAAGAGCTGGAGGTAGTGCGGGAGCTCACTCCGCACGCAGGGCTAGGGATTCGAACCTCAGAACTTGCGATCTTCCGATCAACAAGCCTGGCGTCTTAACCGCTGAGCCACCACGCCCCTTATGGGGTGCTCTATTTAAATAGTAGTGTAGGTTATTACCATGTATCTCAAAATGTGACAAGCCAGCCCTATTGTATTTGGGGTCTACAGTTCATTCCTCTACAGCTTTTCCCCATCATCTATCTCCTGATTCTTTTCCTGGAGGTACTGAGGACTGAACCTACACCTTCTGCTTGCAATGCATGTCCTATCCCTGAATGATGGCTGCTGTACAGCACGATGATGCAATTAGCTTATCAGTCCAATTCTATGTTAGGGTATATTGGAATCCAAACTCCATATCCATAGCTAATGGCAAAATAAAGCTTCGTGGAGGCAAGCATGCCATACCCATGGCTGTATGGTTTGACAATGGGCAGATCTAAAAAGAAATCCTAATTGCTTCATCATTTTGCATGAACAGGAGATTAAGACCCAACCAACATCACAGTGCAGAACATCTAGAAGCTCTGCAAATCAATACATTTCTTAGGGCCGGCATTTCCTCACTTCTCTGCTGAATGCTGTGAATATGCCTAGAAATGGTTAACAGAAATTCTCTACAACATGTGATTCCCACATGTGGTGATGCATCCTTTTGTCCCAGATGCTTCAAGTGATAGGAAAGCATGCAGTGGGAAATTAAGGCTATGATTCAGATGAGGAAGATAAGGAGTAGCATGAAATTGACGCTTGCTGCCCTAAGACTGCAAGAGGAAATGTGAGCAGGTGGCTTTTGGGGTGGGTGGAGGGGAGGATGGCTTGCATGGAACATCAGGACCTTGAAGCCTGCCTGAGTCTCAGAGGCTAGTTTTGAACTCAGTGGAGCCTCCTGAGAACCTGGATCATAACTCCAGACATCAGGCCCATTATAATTTTGTAATGTTTGCACAAATAATACATGTTAGCAATTGCATATTTTTGCAAGGCGAGAGAGAGAGAAACAAAGAAGCACTTTTACCGGGATTGGCAAGAAGTGAACCCCAACATGACTTAGTTTAGAGCTGTTCATTTGTGCACACTCCTACCCATTAATTTCCCATTAATTTCCTCTCACTTTTTATACTTGACTCTCAGCTGTAAGTAGATGCTATTTGAGTAAAGATACTGATGAAAGAAAAGCTCTATAATATTCAGAGAGCAAAAGAGAGACATAGACATAAAGAAATCCAGCTAGAGAGGCCAGTATTTCAAGGGCTCCATACCAATTTAGATAAAGAGACCAGATTCCATTTTAACAAAAATTAGTAGCATTGTCTGGAACAGCTCAGTGTTCTATGTAAACAGCATCCAGAGTAGCCAATTGGGTTACAAACTCATTCACTATTTGGGAATTCTAGAATAGGTGGTGGCTGCTTTTGAAGAGCATTTTAAAAAATTTAGCTATGCAGCAAGATTATTATACGCAGAAAGGTGGAAAGACTTGACATTACCCACAACGGAGGAATGGATGGTGAAGATGATGGAACTTGCTGAGATAGCCAAATTGACATCTCTGATTAGAGAAAAGACATTAGCTAAGTTTAATGCTGACTGGAAACCCCTTCTAGACTTTTTGTGTGAAACAGAAAAAAATGAACTTATGATATATGGTTTTAATGATTAGAAAAAATATATATAGAAAAAATGAAAGTTATGCTGTAACCATAGAGTAAGAGGTTAATTTACACTTATAACTGCTGTAAAAGAAAATTGGAAGTTACTTCTTTATATTTTCTTTCTTTTTTTCCTGCACTTTTGACTCTTTCTTTCTTTCTTTCTTTCTTTCTTTCTTTCTTTCTTTCTTTCTTTCTTTCTTTCTTTCAATATTAGTTTCTGTTAGTTTTTATGTTTCTTGTTTAAAATCCTAATAAAGTTATTTTTAAAAAATTCAGCTAGAGCACAATATGTGGTATGCCTAGAGCACACATGGACCAATATCAACTGGAAGCTAAATACAATATACCACTTCTTATCTTTCAAGCTCTAAAAGCTTAATGAATACTGCCTTCTGCATGACCCTCTTTGGCACTTAATATTTTCTGACTTTTGAATCTTGCTCTAGATTACATCTTATGGATGGTGTGGTCGTTTGGGGAATTTTTGGGGTCAGGCTGCCCCAGTTTTATGAAGTTCCATTTCGAGGAAGCTTAAAAAATCTTTTTGTTGGCATGCCATGTGTATGCAAACATACATTTTAGCTGACCAGTGCTCTACCATGACTCATTGTGCTTATGATTGTGTAGTTGCTTTTCCATCATAATGTATTTTGTGATTAATAGTTGAGTATCTGTAAATTGCTATGGAATATAAGCAAACCAGTAGGGAAATATCAGATAAAATAATTATTAAGCTACAGAGCTTCTGCTTAGTCTTATGGATCTGGAGCAGTGCAGAATGTGTGTGTGGGCACGCGCCTAGGCATACAGTAAGTGTTCACGCACTCGCCTTTTCCTCCAACCGACTTTGATATGGAGGACTGAAAGTGGTTTCATTGTTTTTAAATACTGCTTTTTTCTGGTCTAGTAACACTAGACGTATTTTCTTATTTATGTGCCTTATGGCATTTAAATTCACCCACCCATGGTTTTCAGATACCCTGTAAGGAGAGAGAATGTGATTTATGAAAATCAACATCAAGCCAATGTAGCTCTTGCATATTTTGCTTCCTTCAAATTACTCTTCCAGGATCGTTTGCACAATCCGTTCAATCTTCACTGCCGTGGCGCAAGACTGTTTTGAGTTCATACACGGAGCTGTGGCAAGGTTTAATTAACAACCAGAAACGGAAAGGGACATGCCAAGTGCCATTTGCTGCAGTAGCCACTGGTGCTTTCAGCAATGTCCCATTGTTCCCGAGTATAAGCTTGCATTATGCAATTTTGTTTTTGTGCTCAGTTAAGAATTGTCCTTCGTTTGACATAAAGCATTAGGAATATTCAAAAAGCAAGTAAGCAGCTGTGTTTAAATAACGTTCATAATGATTTGGGTTTCTGCTTGTTATGTGAAACCAGGTCTAATGTAGATTCTTCTAGGTTTTAACTCCTGCCACCAAAAATGACAATTCTGACTTATTAATAAGGACTGAGGTCTACAGTTTAGTGTGTGCAAAAAAAATTATAATGCTTTTGTATATATGGATATTCACAATATATTTTTTGGCAATAACAACAACAACAACAACAACAACAACAATAGTAATTTATATGCCACCTGACTCCCAGCAACTCTAGGTGGTTTACAATTCTTAAAACATTAAAAAAACAGAGAACAGTACAAAAAACACAAAAACAGTACAAGACAAAGGAACAATGATGGCAAAGAAAATAAACCAGAGCGGAACAGAAAGGAAGAAAGGGGCATCAGTTGTCCTTGCTAAAGGCCTGAGCGAAGAGCCAAGTCTTTAAGGACCTTCAAAATGCCAGTAGGGTGGGAGCTGTTTGAATCTTGGGGGGATCCTCATTCCAGAGGGCAGGTGCTGCTACAGAGAAGGGGCACATCCAGGGTCCCAAAAGGTAGCATTGTTTAATCGATGGAACCTGGAGCACAGCAACCATGCCTGATTGAACCAGTCAGGCAGATAGTATGGGAGACAGGTGGTCCCTCAAGTTGTTGGTGTGTGTGTGTTTTCTTGCACATGCGGAGTATCAGAAAACGTTTAGCTTCAGAGACCAATAAATGACGCTAGTCATTTCTAGTAAATCAGTTGCAGTTATATTAGTTACTCATTCAAACAGATACTATTTACAGTTCTCTTCCAGATCCCTGAAAGTGTTACAAATCATTGGGAGGTAGATTAACTAATTTCCAAGTTTTATTTTCTTTCAAGGAATCTAATTCCTGCTGCATTGCATCATACCAGCATTTTGCAATCTCAGGTGGCGTATCATTTATTTGCTGTAAAGACTCTGGTTCAGAGTATACGTGGAAAGCTTTAACCATATCCACCTCAAAACGTTGAGAAGGAATTCCTTTATTACTCCTCTGCGACCTGCGAAGTATTACAGGGCTAACAACCTGTCTTCCATCCCTTTCCTGAGTAGCATCTGTCTCATCAGACAGATTTTCAGCTTGCTCCTCTTGTTTAGTGAACTCATTTGGTGAAGAATCTTGCGAAATGTTATCAGCAAGTTCTTGCTTTTGCCCTGGTTTCAAATCAACTTGCGAACTGGAATTTATTTTTCCCCAGTTTTGTTCTGCAAATGAAGCACTTTTGCTTATAATTAATTTATCGCCTAATATGAACCTGTAGCTTCTTTGGCTTTGTTCATACCCAACAAAAATTGCTTTCTTTGTTTTGGAACCTCCTTTTTTCCTCTGTTGTTTTGGCACATGAACCCATGCTGCACTGCCAAAAACTCTGAGATGGTTCACTTTTGGTTTCACACCATGAAACAAATGAAACCGAGTATCCTCAATCACACAATTAAACAGTCTGTTCCGAAGATAACAGGCAGTTGATACTGCTTCACCCCAAAATTTAAAAGGTAATTTTGCATCTTTAAGCAAACACATCATAGCTTCTTGAAGTGTTCTACCTTTCCTTTCAGTTCCTTTCAGTTCTCTTCCAGATCCCTGGAAGTGTTGCAAATCTACATACCCGAAAGATAAGAAGTAGAAAGCAAGCAGGAGTAGAAGCAGAAGGAGGAAGGCAGGGCGGGGCAGGCGGGCAGGTAGGTTCTTTTATACTCCTCAACCTGGATCACGTGCTGCCTGACCTTTAAAAGTTTGCAGGTGCTTACCTAATAAGGCTTGTGACTTACTCCTTGATGAATAATACACCAACACAAGTAACCAGGGCCTATGCCATGTAGGGCTTTATAGGTAGCGACCAGTGCCTTGAATCACACCCAGAAGCAAATTAGCAACCAGTGCAGCTCACAAAGCAGAGGTGTTACATAGGCACATTGAGGCATGCCCATCACTGCCCATGCCACTGCAGTTTGGACCAGCTGAAGCTTCCGCGTGGCCTTCATTGGAGTTTATCATAACACAACTGGTGAAATATAATTACCATTAACATTGGAAAATGATCTATTGAAAGTAGTAAGCTTACTTCCAAGTAAACAGGCAGAGGACTTTGTGGCATGGTTGTCAAAAATGTATTCGAATAAAATATGGCATGCTTTGGATTTTTTTAAAGATGATTTTTCCCAATTCATTTTTAGATTTGGAATGTTGTCACATGACAAGTAAGGTTACTTACTTGTGGAAGTGATGTTGATATGTCTGTCAACAACTGGCTCTGCTGGAGAAAACAGATGGGGCAAAATCAGGGAGTGCTGGCAAGATATGTAAATGTTGAAACAACTTCAGTTTTGGCATTTTCTTTCTTTGTTTGGCAAAGGAGAGCAAATGAACACATTCATCTTCAGTGACCTAATATTTTCCTTCTCTGAGCACAAAGGTATCCTGCATGAATTCCGATTAATGAAGAAAATGAGCACGATTGGAAAGGAGAACAAGCCGGATGGTTAGTAAACTCCTATTATTTATTATTAAGTAATATACTTATTATTAAGTTAGGATTTCTGGAAACTATCTTGCAAGCCAAAATATTATTCCCTGCACTCCATCAACTAGGAGGGATATGCAGTGAACTGATGCACAAAAAGGATACACTCGGTATTGGGCTACCTTCCCTTTTAATTCTGTGACATTCACAAGCAATGTTATACCATCCAGAGAAGACTGAATCTTAGACTCTGTGTTTGATTTTCTTTCTTTAGCCTCTTGACAAAGGTGTTGCAAGGCACTCACACTCTCTCATTGTAATTGAGAAATTTTTATTACAATGTTCTAATTTCACAAAAGGAAGTACAATATTAAACTCCCAACACATTGAGCAGAGTAAATCCATGAATTTGCCATATTCCTGGTCTGCTTAAAGCAAAGGGGCTATGTGGCTAGAAGTGATCAAGCATGTTTAAATATATATGCCCAAAAATCATTGGCTCCCACAGGAGAGAGTGGGGAGGGAGCAAGTGACATCATGAAGCAAACCCTAGGACTTAGGTATTTATGTCCATCAACAGGATGCAAATAAAGAAGGGCAGAGTTTGCATCATGACATCATAAGGCACTTTTTGCCATTTTTTTTCATTATTGTGGCTAGCAGAGGACTTCCATGGCAGGAACTAAAGCACATGTGGAACTGCACACTGATTGAAATGAAGAACAGTAAGAATAATGTATAGTCAAAGGCTTTCATGGCCAGAATCCAATGGTTGTTGTGGGTTTCCCGGGCTGTGTGGCCGTGTTCTGGCAGTTTTGGTTCCTAACGTTTCGCCAGTCGCTGTGGCTGGCATCTTCAGAGGACAGGAGCACAGCTAGAAGATTCTCTCTGTGCCCAAGTGAAGGGTGTGTCTTCCTGCTGGTGTTTATATCTGCTGAGAGGGTGTGTGTCTTCTGTGGGTCATTTACAAGAGATTAGGAGAGGGTTTATTGTGGTGATTAATCCCACACACGACAGCACCACACCCCCTAATCACCACAATAAACCCTCTCCTAATCTCTTGTAAATGACCCACAGAAGACACACACCCTCTCAGCAGATATAAACACCAGCAGGAAGATACACCCTCCACTTGGGCACAGAGAGAATCTTCTAGCTGTGCTCCTGTCCTTTGAAGATGCCAGCCACAGTGACTGGTGAAACGTTAGGAACCAAAATTGCCAGAACATGGCCACACAGCCCGGAAAACCCACAACAACCATCAGTAAGAATAATGCTGATTCCACATAGAGTCCTAAAACTAAACACTATATCTCAATTACATCTGAATCCAAGAAGAGACATGCTTATTTTCTTATCAGTAAACTATCTTCTGTCTGCCAGTGAGAGAAGTTGTAAAAACAGCATGTCTCTTCTGCAGGGCACAGATACCCAGGATGCATTTACAGCCCAAGGCAAGCTGAACAGGTGGTTCTGTATTGCCAACATTAAGTATACATAGAATTGGTATGAAAAAAAATGAAGCTTATACAGTACATATATATTATTTGTTTTTTGGCCTGTAACCTTTCAGTTGTAGCTTTCAGACTTTTCTTTATGATTATATTGACTATAAACAAACTAGTAACAGTGAAACTGGGTTAGTCATGATTCCGAGAACTGAGGTTTTCAGAATGATGCCATATATCACAATAAAATGGTGAGGTCTGACTGCCCGTTGTAAATTTGGGCTTAAACCAATCATTTTAATGTCAGTTTATGGGCAGTTTCTGTTAGACAAGCACATTGTTGCGTAATGATCCCCTGTCAGAGATGCCACAGAAGACAGTTTGCCATGCTGAACACATTAACTGGGATGGACGTTTCGACTAAGAAAAGCAGTCATGCGGAGCAACTGCTGGCTGGCCTTGTTGTGATCTGAACATTACACTTTCAAAAGAGGCTTTGCATTTTTAGGAGAACAACTGGCTCATCAGTTTAAAATTGCATCTAGACTCTAGTCTAGAAGGTAGAGCAAAGACGATGAGTTGTAATATGCTGGTTTCAGTGTCTCTGTGTGTACTGAAATTATTTTATTTATTTATTTAATTTTTATCCCGCCTTTATTATTTTTATTATTTTTATAAATTATCTATAATCTGTCTGTCTGTCTGTCTGTCTGTCTGTCTGTCTATCATATCTATCTATCTATCTATCTATCTATCTATCTATCTATCTATCTATCCATCCATCCATCCATCCATCCATCCATCCATCCATCCATCTATCTTCTTCTTCTTCTTCATCATCATCATCATCATCATCATTATATCCATCTATGGGAGAAATATTAACAACCTCAGATATGCAGACGATACCACCCTAATGGCAGAAAGTGAAGAGGAACTAAAGAGCCTCTTGATGAGGGTGAAAGAGGAGTGCGCAAAAGCTGGCCTGAAACTCAACATTAAAAAAACTCAGATCATGGCATCTGGTCCCATCACTTCCTGGCAAATAGAAGGGGAAGAAATGGAAGCAGTGACAGATTTTATTTTCTTGGGCTCCAAGATCACCGCAGACGGTGACTGCAGCCATGAAATTAAAAGACGCTTGCTCCTTGGGAGGAAAGCTATGGCAAACCTAGACAGCATATTAAAAAGCAGAGACATCACCTTGCCGACAAAGGTCTGTATAGTTAAAGCTATGGTTTTCCCAGTAGTAATGTATGGCTGTGAGAGTTGGACCATAAGGAAGGCTGAGCACCTAAGAATTGATGCTTTCGAACTGTGGTGCTGGAGAAGACTCTTAAGAGTCCCTTGGACTGCAAGGAGGTCAAATCAGTCAATCCTAAAGGAAATCAACCCTGACTGCTCATTGGAAGGACAGATACTGAAGATGAAGCTCAAATACTTTGGCCACCTAATGCGAAGAGAGGACTCACTGGAAAAGACCCTGATGCTGGGAAAGACTGAAGGCAAAAGGAGAAGGGGACGGCAGAGGATGAGATGGTTAGATAGCATCACCAATGTGATGAACATGAACTTGAGTAAACTCCGGGAGACAATGGAGGACAGGAAGGCCTGGCGTGCTATGGTCCATGAGATCACGAAGAGTTGGACATGACTAAATGACTGAACAACAAAATCCATTTATCTCTGCATTTTAAAAGGCTGGAGGTGATTAGTTGCACAGTGATTATACTATCCCTTATTTTATGTAATGGCCTATGGCTATGCATATTTAATAAATAATCTTGAAACTAAATTCAGTGGCATTACTATCATCATAGTCAATCTTGCTAAATCTGGCATCACCTTCTGAGATGATGCCATTAGTTGTGGGGTGAGAAAAACACATAGTGCTGTTACTTGAAGAATGTAATAATAGAGCATCCACGGAGCCAATATTTTATGCAGATACTTGTCCCAGCTCAGATATGCAAACTGACAATGTTCCTTCACAAAGAACAGACTAATCTTTTGGGTTTAATGTTGTATTTAATCTAGAGGCATAATACACTTTGATTCCTGCCACCACCACCACCACCCAATTACTGCAGTGTTTAGCTAACTCACCAAATCATTGTCTTCAGGCTGTGTCTGCCTTTATATTTATTTGTTCAAGTCAATTTTACATGTTTTAATAAGTATTGCTTTGTGTGTGTTTTCCCTATGCAGTAACTAATTTTGAGGTACTAGCTTAATATTATTAAAACTTGTATGAATGGAAAAGGGTATTATCTGTTAAATTGATTTAGCAATGTTTTCTCATTCCATTTTTCAGTTCCCTTATGTTTGTGATTGAGATGTTTAGTAACTTAGTACTAAAATTATAATTAATTTTCCTGTGTTTTTCAGTGTTTTGCAACATGCAGCAATTTCTGTGGTTCTTATGGTAAAGATTTATGCATGTGGACTAAGCTCATGGGTATTATAACTCAAGTGAATTGGAGTGGCCACAACTTGCAAAAGAAACTGGGCAACCAGCGCTTCAGGAGCAAAGAGAATTCTATTATTTATTTATTTTTATTGCTTTTAAGATAATAACAGGAAAATAAAAAAAAACAAAATACAAAAATACATACATTGTCAAAAAAAATAAATATATAACAAGTGCTTAAAAAGTAGGTGAAAAAAATACAAGAGAAAAAGCAAAGAGAATTCTATTAAGGTCCACAGTGTAAGGAGTGAGGGCACATCAAGATCACAGATAGACAACTTTGTTATGGGCGTGTGTGTGTGTGTGTGTGTGTACAACAATTGAAGGCTTGGCAGTACAACAATGGAAAGGCTTTTCTTCTATACAACCTTCTATAGCCTTCAAGTCAGTGTTGAAGCCTGGCAACTTGGACAAATCCCTGCAGTTTTCTTGGCAAGGTTTTTCAGAAATGGTTTGCCCCTGCCTCCTTCCTAGGGCTGAGAGAGAGTGACCGGCCCAAGGTCACCCAGCTGGCTTTGTGCCTAAGGCGGGACTAGAACTCACGGTCTCCCGGTTTCTAGCCTGATGCCTTAACCATTACGCCAAATTGGCTCTCTATGGGCCTTTGGTTGGATCAAACTACCTAATCTATGTTAAACGTAGACAAATACTATATGCATTAAACCAATGAGAGATAAATATCAAGTTCATTTTTAAAACATTCATGTTGCAATGTAAGGTAAAAGGTAAAGGTTCCCCCCACACATTTGTGCAGTCGTGTCCAACTCTAGGGGCCGGTGCTCATCTCCGTTTGTTAGCCGAAGAGCCAGCGTTGTCCGAAGACGCTTCCACGGTCATGTGGCTGGCATGACGCACACGGAACGCTGTTACCATCCCACGGAAGTGGTACCTATTCATCTACTTGCATTTGCATGCTTTCAAATTGCTAGGTTGGCAAGAGCTGGAGCTAGTGCAGGAGCTCACTCCGCACACAGGGCTAGGGATTCGAACCTCCGAACTTGCGATCTTTCGATCGACAAGCCTGACATCTTACCTGCTTAGCCACTACGCCCCTTATTTTTATTATTTTATTATTTTATTATTATGTTGCAATGTACATGCAATCTATATTGTCTTCAATAGTTATGAAACAGACAAATATACAACCTTATGAAATTGATTGAATCAGAATGTGGACAAGTTGGTAGTTCACAAGTGGCCAAGCTCTCCACCTTCTCTGAGATAAAGAAATGTCGTTAGCAACTATTCATCATTCCTTCTATTGACAAGGAAGCGATTATAAAAAGGGAGTCCACTAGTAGAGAAAGTCTCCCTCCAGATTATATAAAATTCTTTGAACGAGCACATAAACTGCAACATCCTTTGCAATCCATCTGTAATTTCAGTGAGAACTCCAGAAAAGCTTCTTGTCTCCATTTGGAGGGTGAGGAACATCTGCAAGTGCTGGCAAAGGGAGCAACTGAACTGTAGCAGGGGAAAATATGCTTGCCAGTTCTTTTTGGCAAATGGTGAATGTTGCACTTGGCTATTTTTTTTTTTTTAATGAAGGGGGGAAGGGAGGGAGGTCGACCAAATCTAATGAAAGCTGGCTGGGATGAATGGCTGGTCTGTCTGGAGATCCCCTTGTGTGCTTCTTGTTCAGGTGCTTTCTCATCTGCAGAAGTTGATGCTTGTCACCTGTGCCGGGGGGGAGCAGCTGTCTGGCTCGCAAGTGCCTGCTGATACGAATTTCATCCTTCTCCATTTGTTGGCCTCGGGTCAAGCTGGGGCTTCCCTCGGGAACCATTGTAATAAAAGGCCCTTCACATCACCCGCACAGCTGTACAAACTACAGCCACCTTAGCCCCTTGCTTGCTTGGCCCGGAATGCAGCTGGGATTTGGAAGCTGTGGCTGAGCACTGCCTTCTGAGAGACCGGATGGCTCCTTTTAGTCTTGTTGATCTGATCTCTGCTAAGGTCACTTTTCAGAAGGCAGGGAACAGAGAGCATCCAGACAACCCTGATTTGTGGGGACAGAATAAGTTGTCTCAGTACTTCTAACTCCTGCGGCCCTCACATGAGCAGAGTGACTGTAATGTGGGTTACAGGCTCTGCCTAAGGAAGCAAAATGGATGGCATACATTAAGGTCAGCAAATTTTGAACAAATGTTTGTATCAAATCTTTGCTTTAGGCCTTAACCTCACCAGCTGCAGCCTATGACAGTTGGGGGTTATTGAGGCAGCAACTCTAAAATAATGCTGGGCATTCATATATAGGTGTAGAGATGTTGCTCTGTAGTGATACAGTTGCCCAAAGAGTCACCCTACATCCTGGTCAACAAGTAAGTGAGAACCATTTGGAAGATGGGTGGTCAGTTCTGCCATCACCAGCATGTGGACTGCTGGCAAATTCCAATGCCAAAGCTCCTATTCTATCCTGCCCCTCTTCTTTATCTCTTCCTGAACATTGGGGAGAGAAGAGCTGTATATAAAATCCGTGACCGATGACCTCATTGTCAGCCCCACTAGGGAGACCAGACCAGGAAATCAACACCACAGGAAGGCCAAAGCATATTTTATTAAGATTGGCCATAATAAGAGAATCTTGCAAGTCTGATTGAGCTGTACCTCCTTCCCTTTCAAAGAGAATATTTGTAGCTCAGGGCTGAACTGTGGAGTCCTTGGTGCTCTCTGAGCCTTGTTGTTTTCTTGCAGACGTTTCATTGCCAGACTAGGCAACATCTTCAGTGTGAAAAGGGAGTGGGACTTGCTCTCTGTTTATATACACTGGCTTGTCCTGCCTGTGTTGGTGGAGGTGTTGTTCTTCCCTTAGGAGTTCCTTGATTGGGCTATTGTTTGCTGCTTGGTTGATTGACTGAGTTAATAGTTCCTTGATTCCTCCTTCCCTTTTTATACTACAGTGAATCGGGGGGGGGGGGGCAGGGCAGAGGTATCTGTCTGAGATGCTTCTGAATATTATCTCCTTTCTCAGGACTTAAAAATGTTTCAGCCCCTTTTGCCTAGGTAAGAGTTCTTGCATACATCCATCAAGGTCATCTTCTTCACTCTCTACAACCATAGAGGGTCATCCCAGGGTATTGCTATGGAAAAAGGAGGCAAACTAGGAGAAGGGCTATGCATATAGGATGGAGAAGTGGCTTTTGAAGAAGCAAGATCAGATCTGGGAAAGTTGCATCTTAGCCTTTTTTTTTAAGCTAAAAGATCAAAAACAGCTTTGCTGCTAAATCCATGCTGGACCTCTGAAGTTCCCACATTTAACCGAGATCAATGTGGAACAGCTTGTACTTTCTAGTTCACAAGACTAATTACTTCTCAGTAGAGATGGGATGTGACTCTTTATATTACATGCTACAGTCCATCAACAGTTGATATCTGATGTGAGAAGAAACTAATGCACCAGATTCAGAAACTAGTACAAAACCATTTCAGTCTTCCAAGACTCACTGCGGCTGATCTGAAAGTTTTTCATCACATACATATCAGTGGTTGACTTCATTATGAAATAACTGAACTTGAACTTATCAGAAAGTCTGACAGTGTGTTTAGTGTGTTTAACCATACTTTCATACAGTGTGTTTAACCATACTTTCAACTGGGAAACTGTGAGCATATTAGACCAGGCCAAATCCAAAAATGCTAGAGAATTCCTGGAAGCTTGGCACTCAGACAAAGCAGCCATCAACAGACACATAGAGGTTAACAACATTTACATACCATTCATAAGAGACAATAGAATAGCCAGAAGACCAGAACACCCCTGGGCCAGCAATCAACAACAAGATATGCATAGATTAACAGCAAGATTAGCAGCAGAGGAGCAATCAAACAACACAATAGACCTTAATCAAGGAACTATTAACTCAGTCAATCACCCAAAGAGCACACAACAGCCCAATCAAGGAACTACCAAGGAGAGTACAAGACCCCCACCAACACAGGCAGGACAAGCCAGGGTATATAAACAGACAGCAAGTTCCACTCCCTTTTCGCACTGAAGATGTTGCCTAGCCTGGCAATGAAACGTCTGCATGAAAACAACAAGGCTCAGAGAGCACCAAAGACTCCCCAGTTCAACCCTGAGCTACAAATATTCTCTTCGATTGGTACCACATATGGGCGTCAAACGCTCCAGATAGCACGCAAATGGGAGAAATTTGCAGGTAGGCAAACTTCCACCAAAGAACAGCTGTTTTTTCTGCATGAATGCCTACAACAGCATACCCTGCCCGCCAGTGTCAGATACAAACCTCCAATCAACTGCACAGCTGGATGGAAGATTGCACAACAAAGTGGGCGAAAAATGATACGGCTAATGATCATGGACGCCCACCTTAGATTAAACAAATATCAACACACAGTGGACAGCCTCAAAGAACAACTAGAACAGACTATGACTCCTGAACATATCAACAGGCTGACTACTACAATCAAGACCACAGCTCTGAGACAAGCAGAAAAAAGGAAAGCTAAACTTCAAACTAAACTACTTAAATTAAACCCCAGAAACAAAGAAGTACAGGAACAGGAATGGGTGGTCAACATGTCCAGCCGCCCATTATCCACTACAGAACACAGTATCTTGCAGAGAGGCCTCAATTATAACACAGAGGATGCAAATAAATTAGAATTCTTTGCAGCTTTCGAAGCAGCAATGAAAACTACAGGACTTACTACAGAAATCCAAGAGAATGTAAGACAAATAATCATACCACAAACCAGAAGGACATGGAAACAGAACCAACTGAAAGCAGAAGAAAGAGTAGCCCTCAAAAACCTAAAGATGGACCAAAGTATCATCATCCTCCCAGCAGACAAAGGCCGCACCACTGTCATTATGGACAGATCACAATATATACAAAAAGCCAAAGATTTACT
Source organism: Charina bottae (assembly GCA_023362775.1). Classification (NCBI taxonomy): domain Eukaryota; kingdom Metazoa; phylum Chordata; class Lepidosauria; order Squamata; family Charinaidae; genus Charina; species Charina bottae. The sequence continues at coordinate 4,843,467 of JALMGJ010000039.1, forward strand.
GGAGGACAAAGAAACCTACACCCCAGTAAACTCCAATCCGATACAGAAACTTGACAGCCAGGTCAAAAGAATCCTCAACGACCTAACCAAGAAAGGTCAAATCAGTAAAGAAGAACAGAGGCGGATGAAAAGCAGTGGACCTATCATCCCACGCTTCTACGGACGCCCCAAAATACACAAGCCTAACATACCACTCCGTCCAATTGTATCATTACCAGGCACCCCACATACAACATAGCTAAAGAACTTACAAGAAAACTTGGGCATCTCACAGAGGAGAGTGAATACTCTATCAATTCCCCACTACAGTGCCTCCAGAAAATCAAAGACATAAAAATAGATGAGGATGAAATTATGGTGTCATTCGATGTCACTGCACTCTTTACATCCATAGACCAAGCACTAGCGATTGAATCCATGGCAGCAGTTCTACATAACACACCTGACCTAACAAGATACACCTGTTGTATATATTTTTTATGTCTGTAGAATATGTGGCTGAGTTTTTAAAAAGCCAGGCCTCAAAACTTTTTTCCTGTTTGGGCTCAGAGAGCACATGTTCACCCCCCACTCAGGAATGCTAATTGCCTTTCAGGTGCCGGCCAGTCTGAGAGTTTTGACCAACCAGAATTAGTTGTTTGAGCTTTGCCCATATTGGGAATCTGTTGCCTAGGTGTTTTTGGTCACATGTTGGATTCTGTCCACTCAGAGGCTGGTCAGGTAAAGGTTTAAAATGTAGATGCCTTTTGTTCTTTTGTTCGCTCTCTGCATTCTGCTCTCTGCTATCTAAATGGCTATGTTAATCAACCATGCCATGCTTTGGCTAAAGAAGAAGATTCAAGGTTTGTTCCTATGTTTTTGTTTTAAATAAAGCAACGTTTTTACTACAAACTTATCTCTTGGTTTTTCCATAACTCTGATCACAAATTTTATAAAAATACAAAAGGTTCTGTGCCCAGCAATTGCTTCTGGATCAGAGACAAAACTTATGGAAAAATAAAAGAGAGAAGAAAGCTGACCTGGTTTAATTTGCATCTGGAGAGGCTTCTTTTGTTTTTTGAAACTTGCCGGCAGTTACAGGAAGTTTCCATTGGAGGCGGAGTTTTGCCTCGTGTTTGCAAGCCTCGTGGTGTTTTTTGGATTACTACAACAGGGGAGAGAAGGAGCCATGGCTGCTGCTGCTACAGCTTCTAATTTTCAAGGTATGCTCCTGGAAAGGCTTTCTAATTCTAATTATTTGAACTGGTCTTTGAAAATGGAAAGTTTCTTGAGGAGAGAAAATTTATGGTCTGCAATTTCTGAACAAATTCCTCAGAATCCAGATCAAGCCTGGTTGAGGAAAGATGAGAAATGCAAAGCCTCCATTATTTTGGCTGTTCAGGATGATCAGCTTATTCACGTGAGAGGCAGAGAAACTTCTAAAGACTTATGGGACTATTTGTGTGATTTATATGTGAAAACTAGTCCAGGCAGCAAGGTTATTTTAACGAAAAAACTGTACAAGGCTCACTTGCCTGAGAATGGAAATTTGCCTGATCATCTCCACAAGCTTCAGAATTATTTTGTGGAACTTCAGGAACGTGGGATGGAGTTTACCCCCCTGATGAAAGCCTACATTATGCTTTCTTCGTTGAATGAGTCCTGGGACACTTTAATTTGCTCCATGGAGGGAATCCCAGAAGATGATCTAAATCCATCGTTTGTGTCTACCCGGTTGCTTGCTGAGTGGGAGAAGCGACAAGAAAAAGCTGCCTCCATTTCTACAATAAAGTCTTCTCGTGGCCAGCAGAGGGAGCAGAAGAGCTCTGAATTTCAAGTTTCTGCATTATCCAGCAGGCGATGCTTTACCTGTGGATCCTCTTCTCATCTCCAAAAGGACTGTGTTCAAAAGAAGAAGACTTCTCGCAAGAAAGAAGAGACTTCTGGAAAGAAGATTCTTCATGCAAAAGTTGTTGAGAACTCTGATAATTAAGATTTGTGGGTTCTTGACAGTGGGGCCAATTCTCACATTTGTCACAATAAAGATTCTTTTCTGTCTTTGTCTAAAACTAACAAACAAAAGGTTTCCTTAGCAGATGGATCTGTATCCAAGATCGTGGGTGAAGGTGAGATCAATCTTCCATGTTTGGGGGAAACTGTTAAAAATGTTTTGTTTGTGCCTAATTTTCAAAGCAATCTCTTGTCTGTGGGGCAGCTAGTAGCCTCAGGTTATGTTATAACTTTTAAGAAAGAGGGTTGTGATATTAGAAAGAATGGCAAAATAGTTGCAAAGTGTTTGCAGAAAGATTCTCTGTACATTGTACAAAATGCTGAAAAGCAGCAAATTGCTAAAGCTAAGGCTGTTTTTGAAAATAAGCCCTTACACGACCAGTGCATCCATTTATTACATAGGAGATTTGCTCATGCTAATTTTAAATACATATCTCAAATGCCTAGTTATTCTGCTGATTTAAAATTGAAACCTTGTGATAAATATCTAGACTGTGCAGTTTGCAAGGAGAATAAGACCACAAGGGCTCCTGTGAAAAAATTTTCTGATAGGTCCACCTCTAGGCCTCTAGAGATAATTCACTCTGATGTAATAGGTCCCTTTTCTCCTAGTCTTGGGGGAGCAAGGTACATTTTGACCTTCATAGATGATTTTTCCAGGTACACATTCATTTATTTGCTGAAACACAAAGATGAGGTCTTTGATAAATTTAAGGCTTTTGTGGCTTGGGCGAATGGAAAATTCCCAAGGCCAGTGTCTGCCTTGCAATCAGATCGAGGTGGCGAGTATCTATCCTCAAAGTTTAAAAACTTTTTGTTAGAAAAAGGGATAGAACACATTTTGGCTAACCCTTACACTCCTGAACAGAATTCTGTTGCAGAGAGAAAAGGCAGAACACTGCAGGAAGCAATGATGTGTTTGCTGAAGGATGCTAGTTTGCCTTTTAGGTATTGGGGAGAAGCTGTTACTACAGCGTGTTATGTGCAGAACAGGCTGTTTAGCAGTGCAATTCAGGATGTCCCTTTTCATTTGTTCTATGGTGTCAAGCCTAAAGTAAGCCACCTCAGGGTGTTTGGAAGCACAGCTTGGGTCCACATTCCCAAACAGCTGAGGCGCAAGGGGGCTTCCAGAACAAAGAAAGCAATCTTTGTAGGGTATGAACAAAGTCAGAGAAGCTACAGGTTCATACTGGATAATCAACTGATAATTAGTAAAAGTGCTTCTTTTGCTGAGCAGAATTGGGATAAAATAAACTCTAGTTCTTCAGTTGATTTATCCATGGGGGAGCAGCAAAGTCTTGCTGATGGTGATTTGCAGGAATCACCTAGTGAAGTCAATTATCAGGAAGCTGACTTGTCTGGAAAGTCAGAGGTTTCTGAGGGCAATGGTGGGAAACAGAGTGTAAGTCCTGTCCTACCTCGCAGGTCTGAAAGGATTAATAAGGGAGTTCCTCCTGATCGTTATCAAGTAGATGTTGTGAAGGCTTTTCACATTCACACAGAGCCTGAGTCTCTGGAAGAAATTAAAGAAATGCCAGCTGAAATAGCTAAGTGTTGGCATGAAGCCATGCAACAAGAGTTGGATTCCTTAAAGGAAAATAAAACTTGGAAACTAGTAAGTTTGCCTCCCAATCAGAAGGTTTTAGGTTGTAGGTGGGTGTTCAAACTGAAAAAAGATTCTGATGGCAAAATTCAGAAGTACAAAGCAAGGTTGGTAGCAAAAGGTTTTGCTCAAAGAAAAAATGTGGATTATGACAAAACTTTTGCTCCAGTGACAAAAGCTGAATCTATCAGGTTGCTTTTAAAGGTTGCTGCCATGAAGAAACTGTCTGTTTATCACTATGATATTCAAACTGCTTTTCTGTATGGTGACTTGGAGGAAAAATTGTTTATGCAACAACCTCCTGGTTATGAAAAAGAAAAACATCTTGTGTGTGAGTTGCAGAAATCCATCTATGGTTTGAAACAAGCCGCGCGTTGTTGGAATATTAAAATGGATAATATTTTGCAAAAATTTGGGTTTCAGAAGGGAATTGCTGATCCTTGTGTGTATGTAAAAAATGATAAGCAAGGTGTAATGTACTTGTGCTTGTATGTGGATGATTTGTTGCTGCTCACTTCATCTGATGAACAGAAGTATTCCTTTGAGGTTTGTATGAAAAACAATTTCACATTGAAATGTCTTGGAGCAGTCAACAATTACTTAGGATTAGAAATTCAGAGGGAAAAAGATGGCAGTTTTCTCATAAGCCAGAGCAGCAAAATTAAGAAGCTGCTGGAGGATTTTAAAATGCAGGACTGCAAGTCTGTCTCCTCCCCCATGCTTCCCGAGTTTCTAAAAGAGGAGGGGGAGAAGGGGGATGGTGAGTCATCTGAAGGAGATAGTTTCAGATCAGCCATTGGCAGTCTTCTTTACATTGCAAACAATAGCCGTCCGGACATTGCTAACAGTGTGTCCATTTTGAGCAGGTTTGTGGAAAATCCCACATCTGCTGCAAAGTCTGGGTTAAAAAGGCTGTTTCGTTATTTGCAAGGCACCAAAGATTTTTGCTTAAGGTTGTCTGCTACAGACACAGAAGAAAAGTTAGAATGCTGGTGTGATTCAGATTGGGCTGGAGATCTCAGTGATAGGAAGTCTACTTCTGGAAGTGTAATTCAATTTGCAAAGTCCACTATTGCTTGGTTTTCCAGAAAGCAGACTGTAGTAGCCATCAGCACAGCTGAAGCCGAATTTTATGCTTTAGCACAACTGTGCAATGAAGTACTTTGGTTTACTCAATTGTTGCAAGACATTGGAGTCATTTTAAGTCAGCCTGTCACAATTCATGAAGACAATCAAGCCTGTATTCATTTGGCTTTATCTGAAAGTTCCAGAAATCGCACAAAGCACATTGATGTGCGTTTTCATCTTGTTAAAGATTTTCTAGCCAAGAAAAAGGTTGTTTTGAAATACTGTGATACTAAATTAATGTTGGCTGATATCTTAACCAAGCCTCTAGTTGCCAGTAGGCACAATGAGTTAATTTCCAAGCTGGGTTTGTTTCCATATTCTTTCTAGTCATAAAAAAAGGGGAGTGTTGTATATATTTTTTATGTCTGTAGAATATGTGGCTGAGTTTTTAAAAAGCCAGGCCTCAAAACTTTTTTCCTGTTTGGGCTCAGAGAGCACATGTTCACCCCCCACTCAGGAATGCTAATTGCCTTTCAGGTGCCGGCCAGTCTGAGAGTTTTGACCAACCAGAATTAGTTGTTTGAGCTTTGCCCATATTGGGAATCTGTTGCCTAGGTGTTTTTGGTCACATGTTGGATTCTGTCCACTCAGAGGCTGGTCAGGTAAAGGTTTAAAATGTAGATGCCTTTTGTTCTTTTGTTCGCTCTCTGCATTCTGCTCTCTGCTATCTAAATGGCTATGTTAATCAACCATGCCATGCTTTGGCTAAAGAAGAAGATTCAAGGTTTGTTCCTATGTTTTTGTTTTAAATAAAGCAACGTTTTTACTACAAACTTATCTCTTGGTTTTTCCATAACTCTGATCACAAATTTTATAAAAATACAAAAACACCAAGATCAAAATACCCAGAATCATGGACCTCATCAACCTCTGCCTCACCACCTACTTTCAGTTTGATGGACAAATATTCCAACAAATCAAAGGAACACCTATGGGATCACCACTCTCAGGACTCATAGCAGAGATAGTAATGCAACGTCTAGAAAGGATAGCACTCCCACACATACAACCCAAAGTATGGATCCGGTATGTAGATGACACCTTCGTCATAATAAAAAAGGATCAACTGGAGGAAACACATGAAGCCATCAATAACATCTTCAAAGGAATAAAATTCACAAGGGAAGAAGAAAACAACAACACACTACCCTTCTTGGACATCCTCATCAGTAGAGGAAATGATGGCATTCTAGAAACACAAGTCTACCGGAAATCTACCCACACTAACCAAGTGCTCCACTATCAAAGCAATAACCCAACCTCACACAAGAGGAGCTGTGTAAGAACACTATTCAGACGAGCACAAACACACTGCAGCAACCCAGAACACCAGAAAAAGGAAACAGACCACTTATATAGCATCTTCCAGCAAAATGGATATCCACACTGAAGCAGGCAGGCCAGAATCATTCAGTTTTCTCTAGCTGCTAGGCCTGTGTTCTGTTCTATTCCACTCTATATCTAATCAAATTAAATCAAGCAGGTATCCTCTTGGCAAAATGCTCTTACCCACATCCTGACCTTTGTAATAGAGGCTAAATGCTTTTACCCACATCCTGACCTTTGTAACAGAACACCATGGACTCTTGGAAGTTCCTTAAAATGCTACAGATGGTGTACGATAAGTTCCCCTTTTGTTATCCTGTTTTTATGTTCTAAGTATAAACTGCTGAGCTTGTGACACGTAAGATGACAACTGCTGATCCTGTCATATCCTGATTGGCTGAACAATCTGTCTGAACAAGCTGAGTTATGATGTTTTAGATACCACCTGCTAATGTTGTCATATCCTGATTGTATTGATTGCAAAAGCCTATAAAAGATAGGCTCTGGGTGTGACCCGGTGTTCAGAATTTGCCAAGTTATTACTCTGAACCTTGCTAGCAATAAACCTGTGTTCTCTACCTTGCTGGTCTCGCGTCCTGTTATTGGGAAGGTGAGTTTTCCCACTACAACACAACTTTATCAAAAAGTGCCTGACCACGCAACCCACCACAGCAAAACCAACAGAAGCTATGAAAATGATTACACTGCCATACATCAGAAACATCTCAGAAACTACTAATAGACTGTTACATCCACACGGCATCACTGTAGCACACAAACCAACCAAAACCCTTCAGAACATTGTAAGTAAACCAAAAGACCCAGTAGCCCAAGAAGAAAAAACAGGAGTTATCTACAACATACAGTGTAAGGACTGTAACAGCCACTATGTAGGACAGACTGGCAGAAGACTAGCAGAACGCATCCACGAACACCAACTAGCAGTCAGAAGACATGATGAAAACTCCTTAATCTCACAACACATGGACAGACTTAACCATACTTTCAACTGGGAAACTGTGAGCATATTAGACCAGGCCAAATCCAAAAATGCTAGAGAATTCCTGGAAGCTTGGCACTCAGACAAAGCAGCCATCAACAGACACATAGAGGTTAACAACATTTACATACCATTCATAAGAGACAATAGAATAGCCAGAAGACCAGAACACCCCTGGGCCAGCAATCAACAACAAGATATGCATAGATTAACAGCAAGATTAGCAGCAGAGGAGCAATCAAACAACACAATAGACCTTAATCAAGGAACTATTAACTCAGTCAATCACCCAAAGAGCACACAACAGCCCAATCAAGGAACTACCAAGGAGAGTACAAGACCCCCACCAACACAGGCAGGACAAGCCAGGGTATATAAACAGACAGCAAGTTCCACTCCCTTTTCGCACTGAAGATGTTGCCTAGCCTGGCAATGAAACGTCTGCATGAAAACAACAAGGCTCAGAGAGCACCAAAGACTCCCCAGTGTGTTTAGACTTAAATCACAACAATGGTTTTCTGTATCAATGCAGGCATTCATTTTATAGCAAAACTGGGATGACTGGTATTATCAATTACTGTTGCTGTGAATTTTAATTAGGCAATTTTAATTTTGTTTGGTGGACATTCCCTCTTTAGACTGTAGGAAATCTTTCATTCTATCTACAGGGTTTTGAAAATTGCAAATATAGCCTAAATGGAAGCTTCTCTCCAAGTAGTTTCAGGGGGTCATTTTGAGGGGATCACCATAGCACAGAGCTTTCCAAACTTCTGCTGTTGGCGACACACCAACGGCGGCGGCCTTGTGTGTCGTGCTAAAACCCGGAAGCGCTCATGGTGCACTGCCACAGCCGCCACACGCACCCCTGCTGCTGCTGCGCTTGCCGTTGTGGGGGCGGCGGCGATGAGCCATCAGCACTTCCGGGTTTTGTCGCGACACACTACTGTGTCGCGACACACAGTTTGGAAAGCTATGCCATAGCAGGAAAAGGTCTCCACATGAAGTCTCCACTTCTCTATAGCTCCTCTGTTATTTATAATACTTAAAGTAAGGTCTATAATTGCATTTGCATATTTACCATTCTAAAGTGGTGGACTTTATTTAGCTACCCCTTTGGATATTAGTACTATTAAAAATACCTTAGATTAGCAAACAGTGTTTTGCTTTGAGGCTTTAATACATCTACAGCTTTCGATGTCTGATAAAGCTATTAGATAATTTCATAAGTGACTTGGCTAAAGTCAAGGCTTTAAAAAAATGACCAGAAGCCTGATTGATAACTTTTCGTATGACCAGTTGCTTAAATCAGGTTTTATCTTATCTTGTCTCCCTCCCTTTCTCTGCTGGGCCCTTGGTTCATGTGGCTCCATCAGCCACTTGGTCTCAGTTCTGTAGGAAAATTTACCATTTGGATTTGACAGGGACCATCCATTACACTGCTGTGCAGCTGTTCAAGTGAAGACAACTCTAAATGCTTCCAGAAATTGTTTGCATTCATCTGCAGACATTCCTAGCTGGACCAAGAATGAAGGAGTCAGAACTGCCTTCTTTTTCCTTGGCAGAGATCATCAAGCTTCTATCACCTGCATCACTGCCGGGTTTGTTCTCTGACAGGCAGGGATGTGGTGAAGACTAATTTTCTTCTTGTGCCCTGCACCACTCACCCTGACATCAATAAGGTTGTATTATGCAATACCTGAAATCTTTTTCCACTGCCATTCATGAATGGCATGCAGCAATTGCTAATGGATTCCCACCTCCCCTCACAAAGTAGGACTTCTCTATTTTAGCAAGGCAAAGTCTAGACAAGTAATTTCTCCTAAGTAGAGGGTGATTTTTCATGTTGTTTTGGCTTGCAACACAACATTCTTAGTGAACACATCTAGCGTTTGCTCTTACCATATCCAAAATTAGCATTGGGGAGCCCAAGTCATCTTGCTTTCAGAGCCAAAGCAAATTAACTCCCTAAATTTTCAAAATTTTCCTTTACGGCTGTTTGTGTCAACCGTTTTCCATTGCTCTTAGGAGCAAAAATAGCCTCTGTACATTCCCTGAATACTGGATATCTATAATTGTCACCTAAAAGATATTTTGCATTATTGAATAGTAGATAAATACAATTGATTTTTTTGTTCATTAAGAGTATTGATAATTGATGGATAATGTCTTCTTCTGATTGGGATTGACTCTGGTGAATTATTAGATTGATATTGATTGGTTATGTGCCATCATGTCAGTGTCAGTTTCTAGCTACCACATAGATAGACCTTCTCCAGGATGATCTATCCCCATTTTGTCCTTTCAGATGCCCCCGCTGCTGCTGAAATTTAATCCATCCACCTTATTGCTGGTTGTCCTCTTTCCTTGCACTTTTTACAGCATCACAATAATTCTGAAATTCTCTACCTTCAGGTTAATTGTCAACACTGATATCTGCCCTAGAATCTTTTCATTAGTAGTAGATTGCCAAATAATTTGCTGCATAAAATTATGGGGCATTTCTTTTGTGGTGCATGCTCAGTTCTTCATAAAGGGCAATGAACACTGCCCATTCTGAATAGAGCACAAGCATAACATTTGCTGTGACTGCATGTCTCAGAAAAAGATCAGTAATGGAGACCAAGCTGTCTATCTGCATTCCTTTTTATGGAGGAAATCCTGATTAACTTGCAAAGAAGGTTCCTGGAAAATAATTTCCAATGCAGAGAAGGGTACATCATATTTGACAGTATTTGATGGAAACCAATTAAAGCTTGCAGCAGTGTACATTAATCATGTCTACGGCACTTTTTAATAGAAGAAATACTTTATAAATGTTATCAGCTTCCTTGCATATTTGGAAAACTGCCAAATTTTTCTTGCTAGCAAACTGAGATTTTCAGTGAGCAAATGGAATAATCTGATATTTCTGAAGTTTATTTTTATATAATCATTCATTCTTGTTTATATACATTTTAAAACTTTCCTTCTGGCAATCTTTTCCCTGGGGGAGTGATGACAATGTACTAAAGATGAATATTCATAAGAACTTGATGTAGCTCATGAAGTATGATGTAGCAAAAATGTCAGCACTTCCAATTTTTTCCCTACATCTTTTTTCAATGTGAGTGGATTGTTTGTCTGCAAAAGTGGGGGGGGGGAATACCCCCCAATGTTTAAGTTCCAGTGAAAAACTCTTTAACCCAAGTTTTTGACAAAAGAAGGAAGAAGCCATTGGGTCTGTGGAAGAACGTTCTCCACAATAAATGCTGAACTGATTACAGACAAGGATAGCAGAAGCAGCATTGATCAAAGGAGCAGTGTCTCTGTGTAACTGTTCTTTTTGGTACCAATAGGTAAAAGGTCCCTGATGAATAGTAAGGTTAGTTGGTCAGAGGCAGTGGTGGAAGTAACCACCTTGACTAAATAATCTGCAAGGAAAAAATATAGTACTTTCACTGATGTGTGTACTTAGTTTTAAACAAAGTGTTTTAAGCAATTTCCACACCAGCATTTTGGAACAAGTAATGCAATTAACCTGCCATTGCTCTGGCCACAGTCAGCAATGCAGAGAATTTTTATACCGCCACAGCAATGCCTTTTAAAAACATGTTAAAACTGAGGGTGGGTGAGGAAGGAAGCCTTGCTGTGTCTTGGTTCCTTCCAATTTCTTGGCAAGAACTTGAATAACATGATATATATATATTTTTTTGCTTGTAAAAATACTTTATTATATAAAATTTACATATAACATATAACATACAACATATAACTTACATACACCTTAAAACAATTAAACAGGGTGTGGGGAAAAGAAGGAAAGGTGTGTAAAAGGGGAGACAAACAAGGACATGATATTGTGGGAGAATTTGGAGGTGAGCAGATGGAAAAAATGGTTGCTCCTTCTTTGTTCATAATGAAAATACAAAACTGTTTGATTTATTTTCTGAATTGAAATTGTTAGTAATTTCATTTGTCTGGTCCTGGATTTGATTTGATTTGATTTGATTTGATTTGATTTGATTTGATTTAATTTAATTTAATTTAATTTAATTTAATTTAATTTAATTTAATTTAATTTAATTTAATTTAATTTCTTTCTTTCTTTCTTTCTTTCTTTCTTTCTTTCTTTCTTTCTTTCTTTCTTTCTTTCTCACACCATTACTAACAAAAATGGTTGCAGCACCTTCAAGGGCACCAATTTTATGTTGCTGTAAGCTTCCATGGAGCATAATCAATTTCATTAGATGCATGGAGAGATGAACGAGACTTTCACTCTCAACCGTTTAAGTCACCATACCTTTATTAGCCTTGCAGATGCCACAAGGGACTTGCTGTTTTGCCTCTAGCAGACTGTCTTGTTTACCCCTCTGGAAATAGCACATTAGTTAAATGATAATAAAAGAGGCTATTACTTTCCAGCAAAGTAATGACATGATGCTATTGACAGATCCATTTTTAAACCTTTATCGTGGGGAGGGAGAGACTGTGTGGACATAAGAGAACAAGAGGCCAGGGTGTTATAAAGACGATTTAGAGGCAATAATATTTGAGCAGCCGCTTCTAGCATTTGTACTCTCTGTGGACATACTATAAAACAGGACTGTTTTCCTAGTCAGATTTAGCAATTTGATATTGTGGTATCAGGTATTTTTATTGAGGTTGGGAAGGGAGATTTACTACTGCTAATGCCTTTTGATTCCTTCCCTTTCAAGGCTCCATCAGTCTCCCCACTCCTGCTCAACCCTCGCTCCATCCTCTTGGTCCTTTGATGGCCACTCCCAAGCCAGCTTCCTCCTCCCTGCCACTCTTCTTTACTTCCCAGTCTTCTTCCTTGACCCCTTTCTCCCACCTCCTCTGCTCCAGTCTTCTTCCTGCTCATTTGCTCATCACTTTCAGCCCCTCCCCTACAGATGGCAGACCCTTTTCATTTTGAGTTTAATTTATGAAATTATTGGTAGGGCAATTATTTTAAAAGTAGGTACATAGATGTCTAGGGGGCGCAATGGCTCAGTGGTTAAGACGCCAGGCTTGTCGATCAGAAGGTCGGTGGTTCAAGACCCTAGCCCCACGTGACAGAGTGAGCTCCCACACTAGCCCCAGCTCTTGCCAACCTAGCAATTCAAAAGCATGAAAATGCAAGTAGATTAATAGGTACGACTTAAGTGGGATGGTAACAGCGTTCCGCGTGCGTCATGCCGGCCACATGACTGCGGAAGCGACTTTGGACAGCGCTGGCTCTTCGGCTAAGAAACAGAGATGAGCACCGGCCCCTAGAGTTGAACATGTCTGTGCAGGGGAAAACCTTTACCTTTACCTACATAGATGTCTATCCCCCTTGTATACCACAACTGATCACCTGTGGCTAGTAAAACATAGCACATCCTTATGGCAATGATGGTGTTTATTTTTCCCAGTCCAGAGCACTGGGACTCATGTAGAACAACCAACCTGGACCTTCTGGTGCAAACATCTTATGCCATCCTGTGAATGTATTGTTTATTATTGAGCCATTACTCTGTATCCTTCATCATTTACACCACAAACCATTATAAATGAAGTAATATACAGGATTCTGTCTATGGACAGAGGTGCACACTTTCTGTAATTCATGGGAAAAGCCCTTCCATTTATGCATGGCTAGCCTTTAGAAAGATTATGAGCGGCTGCTCTCTCTTTGCTTTACTTGTCATAATGATCTGGTAGAACAATTGACTGGTAAGAAGAGGATTCACACATTGCTTAAAAGCACCGCTTATCTATGTATGTAGATATGCAACAGAGGTACATTTTCCCCTTTAATACACAGACTGAGTGGAAGTGTTGCAGGTCTTCCTAGAAGAGCTAAGTCACTGCCATGGCCCAATTCTGCTCATGTTTCTTAAGCACCAAGTTTCTGTGAAAGTTCACTGAAGCCTTAAACTATTCTGCTTTTTTCTACCACATACATCTCAGAGAGTTAATGCCCTAGACATAAAGTCTAGCCTCCAGGAGCAGAAAGAGGTGGCCCAAGGCAAGGAATTTAAATAGTACTGCCCTGAATTACGTTAAGGATTGTAGGGACAAAACAGAAGGAAAGCCAGATCAACCAGTGGGGAAATTTCTGATACAGAGTGCACACTTTTTTCACTTTACCAAGATTGCCAAGGAACAGATTACAATTTTCAGATCTTGCCCCTGTTAATGAATTAATAGTAAAATTGTTGTGTTAAACCTGAGGAAGCTTATTGTATTCTGATTCTTCTTTTAAAACAAAAGTTGTATTATCATAATTTGGTGGTTTGTAACCTAAATTTGCTACTGTGCTTTTGGGTAACAGATAAAGGGGGAAGGGAACAGGGAACAGCATACATTTCCTCAGATATCTGTGTGTGCCTTAAATACTCAGTAATTTGGAATCCTTTAATGATATCTCTGAATTAGTTTAAGGAAGACAATTAAAATAGATATGGCCTGCACAAATATGAATGACCACTAGATGGCAGAAAAGAGGTACAGAGACTCTAAATCAGTGTTTCTCAAACTTGGCAACTTTAAGACGCCTGGACTTCAACTCCCACAATGCCCCATGGCTGGCTGGGGCATTCTGGGAGTTGAAGTCCACAATGTCTTAAAGTTGCCAAGTTTGAGAAACACTGCTCCAAATTTTTAGGAAAGGAACCACAACTTCCAGAACACGGCCACACAGCCCGGAAGACCCACAACAAATTATTGCTGCTACCTAGCGATCATCTGGATTTATGTACACCCAGATCTGGTAACCCTGATTACAGCCACAGAGTTGAAAGGGATATGAGAGGTAATCTAGTCCAAAGCCCTGCTCAGTGCAGGATCCACTAAAGCATATTTAAAAAGTGACCACCCAGACTCTAGTGAAGGAGAACTCGCTACTTCTTTTGGCAGCCTCTTCCACTGCCATTGGTACATTCAACCAATTCCTCCCAATATCTAGCCTGAATCATAAGTTCACTCCCTCTTCTCTGTGAAAGCCTTTCAGAAATCTGAAGACTCCTATCTCCTTTCAGTCATCTTTTCTGTAGGCTAAACACATCCAGATCCTTTGTTCCCAAACCCTTCACCATCTTGGTAGCCATCTTCTGGAATTGCTCCAATGTGTCACTGTCATTTTTAAACAGTGTTGCCTAGAACTGGACACTGTACTCCAAAGGGTCTGACCAGGACAGAGCAGATGGGACAACCATTTTCTGTGATTGTCTGGACTCCATGTTCCAGTTCAGGCATCGTAACAGAGCGGTGGCCTTTTTAGCAGCTGCATTGGACTGCTGCTCCTATTTAAACTGGGGTTGTCAAGAATACCCAGGTCCCTGTCACATGTAGTACTGTAAAGTCGGGTCCCCCTCATTCCATTTGAATATACAATAGGATTTCTTCCTTTATTTCATTTTTTTCTTTCTTTCTTTCCTTTTCTATTTTTTGTTATTTTGTTTTGTCTCTGTGTTTTGTTTGTTCAGTTAAAGAGCAATTAAATAGTCAGGAGCCACAAAGCAGAGTAGGAATAAATTCATTCACATATTTAAACTATATTGATCTGTGTAATACATATTAAAAACTTGCAGATATTAAGCTAAAATGGGATATTAGTGAAACAAGTCCATTTTCCTCACCCATTTTCCATTTCTAGCATAATGGGATTGATAACCAACTCTTTTGCAACGTTCTCTGAGGTGTCCAGAACATGAAGGAAAATCTATTTTGAATTAATCTCATCTTAATATCAAAAGAAACACATTTCATATATTTAAAAGCCTTATTAATTGATTAGTAAATATGGGGTAGTCCAAATAACTAACGTCTCCCTAGTAATATACGTTAATTTTAAAAAAAATACTCAAATCGCATACCAACCAACACTGACAGTGATTCAGGAGTTTTACATGTGACTAACCCAGGTTTATAGATACTAAAAGCCTTCTGGATATTAAGATACCAAATTATCCAGGAAACTTGGTTGTCAAAGGGAAGTGTTGAAGTTGTGTGTTAATTCAGCAAACTGAGTTTCCATGCACCGTTGATGAGAAGAAGTGTTCTTTCTTTGTATCCCGCAGCTGCTCACCAGGCTTCTGTCCTTCCATTTTGGCTGGCCTCAAGCATATGTAGCATATAACACACAGGCCATTCCTTTTCCCGACTGACTCTCAGCAAGGCCATTTAGATAGAAGCACAAAAGCTGTTGGAGTGAGGGGATGAGCTAGCAATTGATGAAATCCTGCTACCTCAAATCAGACAAAAGATGCATGAAGATGAATTAGGTGTCTGACCCTGGATCCTTAGACAAATTAAAACAGTGTGTTTCGGAGAGCAATTTGCTCCTCGTAACTTTAGGAAAATAAAGCTCAGTCTCAAATAGAAACAGATCTATCAAATTAAGGATTTTTTCCCCTTTCAGTGCACTGGAATCCCTGGCTCACACATGTAGCATATGACAAATTGTTCTGTTTTCTTCACAATATACTCCAATATTTTTCAGACCACTTTTATGACTTGTATTTATTGCAGTTTCCAAATTATATCAAGCCTTGTAGCAACCGCACAATATTGTTCTTCATTCCTGTGGTAGTATCAACAAAGTTGTAGAACCCATTTGCAACAGTTTCCCTACCATTATCTTTGACCTGAGGCAGAAGAAAGCTTATGAAGACAGGACAGTTCTGGTTGGCCTGGCCTACAATTTCTCCCCCTTCATAAGAGGTGGGTCATCAGGGATTATTGTTTCAGCAGGAGAAGCTTATTCTCAGAGTGCAGGTACAGATAGCTGTGTAAGTTTTTAATTTTAAGCCTGCACCTGTACATACATTTCCTGAAATGTTCTGCATGATCTCCCATCTCTCCTGCTATGGTCTATTTATGGCATGAATTTCCATTATAAACTCCAATGATAAGTGATCTGAGATCTTTCAAAGTCTTCCTTTTTCCCCTGCAGTTCTAACTGTGGGCACTAGTGCATGACACTTCCAACCACAAAGGGTATTGGGTGGTATTCATTAACATGATTGCAAAGTAGCAAAAATATATCGGGATCTAAAGGATTCCATTATAGGCCCTGCTCTAATGAATTGGATTATTTTTGGAGCTAACGTTCTCAAACCTTAATCTAGTGAGCCTCCATAAATTAAGATGAGAATTTGGATTTCCCAAAATGTACCAATTCTCAAACTAGAGTCAACAACAATCCCTTATAATAATCTGCCAAACTCTGGCAACCAACTTTTCTTCTCCCTTTGAGTAATATAAATCCACATAAAGAATGTGCCACTCATCTGAAATTACCTGCATGAGAAAATAGCTGCATAGACTTTGTCCACCCCATCAGTATGGTACCATTTCACCTTCAAGGGCTTTTGCTTGTAGGAAAGGTATGGGGGCAAGACAGCTAGGATCTTTATGAATGTCTTCTTGCATAGCTTCCCAGCAGAGCAAAAGGGATGTGGGGATGATGTTAGCAAATCTATTTTATTTTATTGGATGGGGGGTGGGGAGCACAGATTAAACAATATGGTTTGTACTTTCCTGTTGGCCGGCTGGACAGACTATAATTGGTTTATGGTTTTCCTTGAGTACTCAGCATATTGAGGAAAGCAAAAGTAAAGATGATTGGTTGGTTGGTTTCAAACTCTTTGGGGGGATTAAGGAGTGGGGAAAGTCAGGATGTAGAAGTGCCCTAAACAAACCATATTACAGAAACCCATTGTTCTTGCTTTGCTAAGGCTGAGGCTGCAACTTGCCTGGAATCAGGGTCATTTGGAGGCACCAGGTTGCAGAATAGTGTTACACATGCTTACCTGGGAGGAAGTGCATGGATTCAGTAGCTATTTAGGAGTAGCGGGATATAGGATTGTGGTGCTAATATTTCAGAAATTGAATTAGCTGCTCCTACAGTTTCCAACTGTATGGATGCCAAAGAATGCGCTGGTTGGATGTAATCAAAGCAGACACAGGCCAAAATTTAAAGCAACTGAAAGACGCTGTACAAGATCGGAAATCATGGAGAGAGCTGGCTTATGGAATTGCCAAGGGTCGGATATGACTGAATGGATAATTCGATTTCGATTCCACAGTTTCCAAGCAATAGTAGCAGTGGGTTCTCCCTTTCCCTTTTCTACCTTTTTAGGGAAGAGTCAGCTGGTCAGGCCAGAGAGATTATCAGTCCCAATCAAGTCAAGTATCAATTGTCTTTGGCTGTGATCTGGCTAAGTTTTTTTTCTTTTGCAGCTGCTGCCTCTGTCTGAGACTTTAATGTCAGTATGGCTACAGACAAGTGACTGAAGAAGCCTGCATATTAATCTGTATCCAGCCTTGGCCTGAGGTGCAGCAGAATAATAACTGAGGTCTGGAATTTATTTATGAAATTAATACATGTCTAATACTTTTAGCCTGCTTTTCCCTGACAAGCAATCCCTAAATGGGACTGGCCTCCCAGAATAGATGGGAAAACATGCCAATATTATTTCTTCATTGGTCCTGCCCTATTTTAGATAAGACTATTTGCTATATTTTAACTAGCAAGCAAGATAACCTTTCCATAATCAAATACTGATCTATGTTAAAAAAAAAGTCATTTCAAGAAAAATGACTCTGATGGAGCAATCCATCTTCAGTGCCACATCTTAATGAGCTGAGCGGCAAAGCTTGGCTGATGTATAAGATGGCCCACGTTCAAACCCTACTGTTTTCAGATAAGACAGAGGAAGACTCCAGCCTGTTACATTAGTCAATGCTGAACCAGTCTGATTTGATGTTTCTTGGAGAAGAAGGCACGTTTCTCATAATTACTGGTTTCAGGAATGTACGTTAAAAAAAACTGACTGGACGTAGGAGTCCCTGCCTGTAAAGTTACCTAACTTTCATTTGCACTACATGAAGCCTAGAAGTCAACATGGTAGGACGTCATCAGCTTTAAAAAAAGGAGGAAGGATGTAGACTGGCACCTTTACACAAGGGCAACCAACTGCGCATCCTGACTACTCCCCGTCACCAGCTTTGGCTTTCTGCAGACACTTCTTCCACCCTCCAATCCTCTGCCCCAAAACAATAATTATACTAATTATTGATATGATTTATATCAACAGTGATTCATTATGTAAGCATAATAGAAACATAATTAGATTCAAAATGGTAAAACAACTTTGGATACTGAGAATGAGATGTTTCCCCTCCGTTCTTATAACCCTCTTCTTCTTCAGCGTATTATCTGCCTCCTTAAGGAAAAAAAGGTAGATGAACTAAGCCTCCCTATTACTGATTGGAGGGAGGAGGGGGACACACATGTGATGCTTTTAAAGCATGATTAATTGGTAATCACGGTCCAGTTCTCTTAGTACATAGTGATCCCAGTTTAAATTGCAAAAGGGCACTAGGCTATCAGTTGTTTTTCAAGTTGTGCCAGCTTGCTTGGGGTGGTTATTCTTAAAAGGTTGTGAGCCAATATAAATGCCTAAAGCACCATGGGAGAGAATCCTTTTGTTTGTGACTTTCCCTCTGGCTATCAACACATTTTATGCTTCCCAATATAGATATAGTGATAGAGATACGCACACACATACACATATGCACACCAGCAGAAACAAGCTATAAGGATACAGCATATGCCCGTTCCTTTAGGCGTGTTGAAGGCCCTGTTATGACTAGATGGGGGGAGGGTGCTAACCCTCCACTTAAGCCCATCTGCTTTGATAAATCAATTCCCCATTTATTTGTTAAGGTTATTTGGTTAAAGCATTCTATGCAGAATTAAACGCATGGCATTTTCTTCCACTGTGTCTGGCCAGAGAGTGGAAAAATACAAGTGAAAACAATCTACATTGTTTTCCGCATTGTAAGTTTGGTTCTCAAAACATCTGAGACGTAGATGGCAGGTGCTGAGATATCTCTAGCTAGACAAAATAAACCCGTAATCAGAATCGTTCTCAAAACAAAAAAAAAGGCCAATACACAACACTGCCATCGTGTGACGCTTTATAGTAAGTACAATTACTACCAGAAATGCTATACTAAAAGAGATGCTCATGTTTAAACCAATCACATGTGAGCTATGAACCATGGGTAGTCCTTTATACTTATGTTCTACACATATATGTCTTCTGTTCTTTATGTAGACTGCTATCTGCATGTACTTGTATCTGAACTGTAACCATGCCTGGTCTTTGCCTGGTCTTTGCACAGACCATGATGTTTTTTTTTTCCTCACTTCTGGTGATGGAACTCTGCTTATGCTTTGATTTTACCTTTTTGCAATAATGCACTATACATCCATTATTGCCTTATGCTATCAATAAAGATATTGTTAGCCTTACAACACGTTGTTTGGATTACTTCATTGCCTGGAACCCCGCATAGTTAACCATCACCTAACAGGTTATGGTGGCCCAGAGAGTAAACGTGTTTTTCTTTGAGTGGTCAGCATGGCTGCTGCTGCAGGGCTAACCAGTCTGCCCTTTGAGCGTTTGAATGGCACAAACTATCGGACCTGGTGTGTGAAGATCAAGTCTTTCTTCCTAAAAGAAGGTTTGTGGAAGTATGTGAAAGACCCACCTCCAACCGGTGCTATTACTGAAGAAGTGCAGTTGTGTTTGGATCGTGCTTATGGCAACTTGATTCTGGGACTAGAATCATCACAGCTACTGCATATCAGTAATTTGGAGACCGCACATGCCTGTTGGGAAGCTCTTAAAGCCCTTTATTCCAAGCAAACCTCTGCTGCCATTGTTGGTATATCACGTCAGCTTTACAACTTGAAGCTGCAGCCCGGTGGAAACGTGATGACCCACCTCCATAAAGTCAAGACTTTGTTTCTTGAACTTGAGGACCGGGATGTTGTGATCCCTGATACCCAGAGAGCTTGTATCATCCTGTCAAGCTTGGACAAGAGCTTTGACATGCTCATCGAGGCAACTCAGACGTTGAGGCCCCAAGACCTAACTGTGGATTATCTTACAAATCGCCTGCAAGAAATCCAGCAAGCTCGTGATTTGGAGAGGATGCAGAGTAAGTCATCTGTTGCTGTTCCTGAGGCTTCAGCTCAGCGTTTTCCAGTTGGAACAGAGGCTGCGTGTGCTGTGAGGAGATGTTTCCGGTGCAACTCGACCCAACACTTCATGAGAGACTTTCCCCAGCCACCTCGCCCAGCCGGTGGAGCCAGTGGAAAGAGGTTCGTACGAAAGAAGGGGAAACAAGCGCCTAGACAACGTACCCAGGTGTCTGCTTTGCTCACGGCTGTGAGTGGACGTTCCCCAGAGACTTGGCTTTTGGACTCAGCCTGTAGTCAAATCATTGTCAACAATGAACAGTTGTTGTTATCAAAAAGCAAGCCTAACGTCCAACAGGTTGCTCTGGCTGATGGATCTATGGCTGATGTGTCCTTTCAGGGTGAAGTATACATTCCTTGTTTGGGGATAAATATGCAAAATGTGTTGTGTGTACCTACACTTGACTTTTCCCTCCTTAGCGTTCCAGCCCTGGTAAAGTCTGGTTATACTGTTGTGTTCAAGGGTACTGGATGTTCTATTGAAAAAGATGGGATAGAATGTGCTAGGGGGAAGTTAGTGAATCAATTGTATGAAATGCTTCCTAAGCAGGGGATTGTGTCAGGAAATTGTATTTCCAATGTTCCCCCACATAACAAATGCATTCACTATTATCACAGAGTTTTGGGACATCCCGGGTGGGGAAGTTTGTCCCAACTGGCCAAGGTGTATCCTGAGTTAGGATCCAAAAAGTGTGATGACTTTCTTGATTGTACTGTGTGCAAACAATCGAAAATTAAGGCTGCTCCTATTGCTAGAAAAAGTGACAGAGTGTCAACTAGGCCTTTTCAGTTGGTTCATGGAGACTTAGCCGGCCCCAATGCTCCTAGTGAGGGGGGGGCGCGTTTCATGTTCCTTTTGGTGGATGACCATACTCGCTATACGTTTTGTTATTTGCTCAAATCTAAAGCGGAGGCTTTTGCTCGCTTTAAGGAGTTTGTTGCAATGGTGGAAAGAAATTATGGCTATCAAGTAGGTCAATTTCAATCGGATTGTGGAGGAGAGTTTCTAGGCCATGAGTTTCAGAATTGGCTTCGTAGAAAAGGAATCTCCCATAGACTTGCCAATGTTGGTGTTCCTGCTGAGAACGGAATAGCTGAAAGGAAGATTGGTGTTGTTAATACCATTAGAAATAGCCTGATGTTAGATGCCCAGGTGCCAGCCCGTTTTTGGGGTGAGGCTACCATGACTGCAGTGTATCTGACTAACAGGGTGTGGAATTCAGCTGTAAATGAAGTTCCTTATTTCCTTTTGTTTGGCAAGCGCCCTTCGCTGAAGCATCTGCGTGTTTTTGGAACATTTGCATATGTGCATATTCCTAAGTCTCAGCGAAGGAAGAACCAGCCAAAAGCACAACGCTTAAGGTTTGTTGGTTATTCATCTAGATCTAAGGGTTACCGTTTTTCTGCAGGCTATGGTCGTGTAGTAATCTCTAGAAGTGCTAATTTTGAGCACCCTACTGGTTGGGATAGGTTGAATGCTAGTTCAGAAGTATTGTTGCAATCTAGTGTACAGCCAACTGTCCATGCTCCTGTGGCTGGACAACAACCAGTTCAGCTGCCTTCTGGTTCCCAGTCTCCTAGTGTGGTGAGAGGATCCCCTCAGGTGAAGGAAGAGGAAATTTCACCTGAGCAGGTTCAGGATCTGAAGGGGGATTCAGGTAGTGAAAAGGCAGAGGACAGTGATGAGGAAGAGGCAGTGGTAATTCCTCGTAGGTCTGCACGCTCCACAAAGGGTGTGAAGCCTGACAGATTTGTGATTCAGCAGGTGAGAGTGTGTCAGATTACCTGTGAACCTCAGTCTTTCCAGGAGATGTTGCATCTGCCTGTTGAAGAGCAAGAGAAGTGGAACACAGCGATGGATAAGGAGTTTGAGGCATTAGTGAGTCAAAAGGTGTTTGAGGTCACTGATTTGCCCCCATCCCAGAAAGCTGTTGGTTCCAGATGGGTTTTCAGAAAGAAGCTTCTTCCTGATAATACAGTGCAGTACAAAGCCAGGCTTGTTGCTCAGGGATTTGCACAGGAGAGGTTTTTGAACTATGATCTCACATATGCACCCACAGCTAGACCAGAGTCTTTACGTATGGTACTTTCTCTGGCTGCACAGCGTGGACTTGTTGTCCATCATTTTGATGTTGACACAGCATATTTGAATGCAGAGCTCCCTGAAACTGTGTACATGAAGCAGGCTCCTGGCTATGCTTGTGACAATTCTCAGAAGGTGTACAGACTGCGCAAGGCGCTGTACGGTTTGAAGCAGGCCGGACGTTGTTGGCATCAATGTTTAGATAAGGCTTTGTTAGAGCTAAAGTTTAAGAAGTCTGTTGCTGATCCTTGTGTGTATGTAAGAGGTTCTGGAAGTGATTACACAGTGTTGCTAACGTATGTTGATGATTTTTGCCTAGCAACTGGTTCTTTGCACCTTGTACAAGAGTTTGCAACACAATTGAGACAGTACTTTCAATTGAAAGACCTAGGTGAGCTGAAATACTATCTAGGTGTTGAAGTCACTAGAGCTCAGAGTGGTGAGTTCTATCTGAGTCAGAAAAGAAAAATTGACCAATTGTTGAGTCAACTTGAAATGTCAAATGCAAAACCAACCAAAACACCAATGACTCTTGATTTCCTAAAGGGTGATGCATGTGAGGAACCTTGTCCTCAACCTGCATTGTATCACTCAGCTGTAGGAAGTTTGCTACACTTAACACAATGGACACGCCCTGACTTAGCTTACTCAGTTGGAGTGCTTAGTCGTAAGGTTGCCAAACCATCCATACGGGATTGGACAGGTTTAAAGAGGGTCCTACGCTATCTTAAAGGCACAGCTGATCTTTGTCTCAAAATATCAGCCACCAAGGCTGAAATGCCTGTGATTTATGCTGACAGCTCTTTTGCAGAAGAGAGAGACAGAAAGTCTGTGAGTGGTTTTGTTTGTTTGTTTGCAAATACACCCATTGCCTGGAGAGCAAGAAAACAAACATTAATTGCCGTTTCTACCTGCGAAGCCGAATTCTCGGCCCTCAGTGAGGCAATCAATGAAACGTATTGGTTAAAACAATTGTTTACAGATTTATCTGTAAATATAAATACACCAATAACAATGTATGAAGATTCCCAATCCTGTCTATCTCTAGCTGCTTCGGAAAATGTCAATAATCGCACGAAATACATCCATGTAAAATACCAAAATGTGAGGCATGCAATTCAGGAAAAATTTATACAATTAGAGTATTGTCCATCTGAACTAAATATCGCAGACGTTCTCACGAAAGCACTTTCTCCAACAAAACATACAACCATGGTAACCAGATTGGGATTGGAGCAAATGTGTCTGAAATAAAATCATTTGTGTCTCTGTGTGCTTTTGAAATAACAGTTTTTCCCCCACAGTGTTTCAAAAAATCCATGCGGAAGGGGTGTTAAGGTTATTTGGTTAAAGCATTCTATGCAGAATTAAACGCATGGCATTTTCTTCCACTGTGTCTGGCCAGAGAGTGGAAAAATACAAGTGAAAACAATCTACATTGTTTTCCGCATTGTAAGTTTGGTTCTCAAAACATCTGAGACGTAGATGGCAGGTGCTGAGATATCTCTAGCTAGACAAAATAAACCCGTAATCAGAATCGTTCTCAAAACAAAAAAAAAGGCCAATACACAACACTGCCATCGTGTGACGCTTTATAGTAAGTACAATTACTACCAGAAATGCTATACTAAAAGAGATGCTCATGTTTAAACCAATCACATGTGAGCTATGAACCATGGGTAGTCCTTTATACTTATGTTCTACACATATATGTCTTCTGTTCTTTATGTAGAC
Source organism: Charina bottae (assembly GCA_023362775.1). Lineage (NCBI taxonomy): Eukaryota > Metazoa > Chordata > Lepidosauria > Squamata > Charinaidae > Charina > Charina bottae. The sequence goes on from JALMGJ010000039.1 coordinate 4,867,351, forward strand.
TGCTATCTGCATGTACTTGTATCTGAACTGTAACCATGCCTGGTCTTTGCCTGGTCTTTGCACAGACCATGATGTTTTTTTTCCCCTCACTTCTGGTGATGGAACTCTGCTTATGCTTTGATTTTACCTTTTTGCAATAATGCACTATACATCCATTATTGCCTTATGCTATCAATAAAGATATTGTTAGCCTTACAACACGTTGTTTGGATTACTTCATTGCCTGGAACCCCGCATAGTTAACCATCACCTAACATTATTTGCAGGGGGTTAACCAGAACAGAAACAGTGGGAACCAATGTGGCAGGAATGATTTTATTTTGTGGCTGGTCCTGTGGCTATTTTATTTATTTATTATTCAAAATTATCCCCGCCCATCTCCCAATTAAGGGACTCTGGGCGGTTTACAGGACAATAATTAAAATCTATATATAAAATTACAAACAATATAAAATAAGTATAATCCAGATGGGTAAGATATTAGTTAAAAGGAAGGACATCAATTTTGGGATTAGCCATCTCCATAAGAGACTATCCCTTCTATCTGGGTAAACCATGGGGATGTTAACCATAAGTATTAGGTATATGGTTTCATTCAGATATAACATTCAGATATAACATTATCTATGTGTTATACAGTATGTATGGAAAGCCAACAACGAATCATGGCTACACAGTGTGGTTAGCTGCCCACAATTTAACCATTTCTAAAATATGCCTCAAGCTACACATGGGAAGGTATGGCTGACTGTTGTATGAACATGTCCAATATGGACATAACATGAGCAGGGATAATAATCTGTCCCCTGCAGGCATTTTGTAATACCATATCTCACAGTTTCCTATATTGTCTGAACTGGTGGAAGTTGATGGGAGTGGGTGTCCAAAATCTCTGTAGAGGACCAGATTATCTATACCTGAATGTTGGAGAATTATTTCATAAATGTGGTTAATGGAGATGTATGAACTGTGGTGGTCCAACGTTTATTAAGGGAAGTGGTGTACAGCTTTTCTGTTTCTGTCTGACATTGTTTTCTACTTGCAGGATTTCTTTTTAACATTAAGTGACTTGCGTCTATACCTACAACATAAAGAATGTTGTTACTTGTTTCTTTGTGCTTACAAATGAAAATGACTTGTAAAAAGGGATAGGTGAAGCCAGCAGTTTAAGATGAAGCCAAAGGACCTAGGTGTATTCAAGCGGGAAGAATGAAGCAAGTTATTACTATCTAACTCTGTGAAAGAAGATGACAAATCTAATGAAGTCTACTTCTTATGGCTATTTAAGACAAGACCAAAAAAGTCCCTACATTTCAAGGAAAAGGCAATTAGATATGAAACAAATTGATTTAGAAATGTGAAGTATGTGGAACTGTGTTGGGGTTGGGCAAGGGAAGCAATTGTGTTGGGGGCCACATCCAAAGAATTTGAAATGTTCAGATGGATCAATATCTTTCCTTCAAGGCAATAAAACTAGTAACGGAAATATAATTCCAAGACTTATTTCATTATTTTAATTTCCTTATACAGTTCAGTTGGATGGGCCATTGACTTTAGTGAGGAAAAGGGGGGAAATTACATTAACATTTGATGCAGAGGGAAGAAAATTTGGGATGGGCCACTGAACATTCTAGACCTGTCAGAGTCTTAAAAGGGTCCTTGTGTCTAGGTGGGCAGTCTAAGTGGGAATTGTAATAGAATTTCTCAGTGGCTTTCAGCCATGGGTAAATAAATTTAAAATATAATTTTCAGGAGCAATGAACTAAGATGTAATTGCCTAGCCCCATCAGCATGTAACCAGCCTATAACACAGTAGAGAACAAAGTAGGTATATATTCTCTTGAAAACAGAGAAATGGAGGGACAAGTGATATAAGTTATGGAAAGCCTTTCACTAGTATATGTCAGAAGTCCTACTTGAGTCAAGATTATCCAGCTTCATTTATCGGCGGTCCTATAGCTTTGGATGGGATTCTGGAAGGCACCATGTACGGGTTGTTTATGAAGACTCTTTAGAAACTGCAGCTACAGCTGCTAGATTGCTAAGATGAGGCATTAGAATCAAATTACACTAGTCTGCAGTGATCCTGTCTGTATAGACACTAAGGTCTTCATCTGAGACTCTTTTCTGAATGTCCCTATGATCTGTGGTGGGTGAAGGGTGGTTGCTTAGGAGAGGATGTTTCCAGTGATGGCTTCCCAGTAATTGAGAATCCCCTTTTGGCACACTTGACTTTCTGCCTACCCTGAGGACATCCTCCCTATCCTGACCAACCCCTCTGGCCTTCTGATGCAATGTGTTTACCTATGTGGCTATTGTTACACTATTATTTCTGCCACATATGTTATTTCAGTTCTGCCAATGATGTTATGTTGCGCTCTCTCTCTCTCTCTCTCTCTCTCTCTCTCATTCTCTCTCTCTCTCTCTCTCTCTCTCTCTCTCTCTCTCTCTCTCTCTCTCTCATAATAAGGACTTAAGCACTTTTCCTTGGCACCAAAAATGTACAGCATGCATTTTATGTCAGACTGACCACAGAATCAGAGAGATTAGGCAGCTTCATTGCTTTGGGAATGCTAAATTCAATCGTTTTTTGATAAAGGGAAAAATACAACAACAGCACAGCTCTTGTGGGTTAGTGACAATTTCAACATGTTTTTCATTGACTGTTGCATCTTCTGGGGTAGGAAGTGAAAACCACTGACACAGATTCAATTAAGGCCATATATAAAATCCCCTTCTCACCCTTAAGGGTGGTATGTGTCTTCCTCAACCTTGGGTCCTCTACCAGAGGCCTGGGAGTTTGAGGGTTCTGTGCAGTAGCTGTTCCTATCATTGCACTCTTCTGGACAGAGAGCTCTGACATTCCTGATGTTGCTGTCACTTGGCACTGCTACATCTATCACCACTACTGTCTTCTGTCCTTGTCTACTACCACAATGTCTGGTTGATTGGCGAGTACCTGCCTGTCCATCTGGATCTGGAAGTCCCACAGGATCTTAGCCCTGTCAGTCTCCGTGACCTTCTGTGGAATCTCCCATCTGGACTTGGGAGGGTCTAGCCCATACGCTGTGCAGATGTTCCTGTACACAATGCCAGCTACTTGGTTGTGCCGTTCAGTGTATGCTGTTCCTGCCTGCATCTTACACCCTGCCACTATGTGTTGGACTGTCTCTGAGGCCTCTCTGCACAGTCTGCACCTCGTGTCCTGTCTAGTGTGGTAGACCCCAGCTTCTATGGATCGGGTGCTTAGTGCCTGTTCTTGTGCTGCTGTGATCAGTGCCTCAGTGCTGTCTTTTAGTCCAGCCCTTTCCAGCCACTGGTAGGATTTCCCAAGGTCAGCCACCTCAGCTATATGTCGACAGTACATCCCATGCAGGGTCTTGTCTTACCATGGCACTTCCTCTGCTTGATCTTCCTCCCATGTCTGCTGCAGCCTCAAGCATTCTCTCAGCAGCTCATCTTTGGGTGCCATCTTACTGATGTACTCCTGGATGCTCTGGGTCTCATCCAGGACAGTGGCTTTGACACTCAGCAGACCCCACCTGCCCTCTTTCCAGCTGGCGTGCAGTCTCTGGGTGTTGGACTTGGGTGGAAAGCTCCATAGAGGTCTTGGCAGCCTCCATGTCCTCCTTTGGCCAGCTCACTATAGCAGCAGGGTATCGTATGATAGGCAGGGCATACGTGTTGATGGCATGGATCTTGTTCTTCCCATTGAGCTGGCTCTTCAGGACCTGTCTTATCCTTTGGTGGCACTTGGATGTTGCTGTCTTCCTTGCCTCCTCATCGTGGTTCCCATGTGACTGTGGGATACCAAGGTACTTGTAGCTGGTCTGTATGTCTGCTATGTGGCCCGCTGGTAGTTCCATCGCATCAGTATGAACTACCTTCCCTCTCTTCACTACCATCCGGCCATATTTCTCCAGTCCGAATGACATCCCAATGTCCTCACTGTAGATCCGTGTCAGGTGGATCAGTGAGTCGATGTCTCGTTCACTCTTAGCATTCAGCTTGATGTCATCTATGTAGAGGAGGTGGCTGATGGTAGTTCCACTCTTGAACTTGTATCTGTATCCAGTCCTTGTGATTATCTGCCTGAAAGGGTTCAAGCTTATGCAGAACAGCAGCAGGGACAGTGCATCACCTTGGTATATGCTGCACTTGATGGCCACTTGTGCAATCTGTCTTGAGTTGACTTCCAGTGTTGTGTTCCACAGTCCCACTGAGTTCTTGAGGAAGGTCCTTAGTGTCCTGTTGACTTTGTATAGTGCCAGGCATTCACAGATCCGTGTGTGTGGCACTGAGTCGTAGGCTTTCCTGTAGTCAATCCAGGCTGTGCTCAGATTGGTCTGTCTAGACCTTGAGTCTCGGGGAACTGCTCTGTCTATGAGCAACTGGTGTTTGGAGCCTCTGGTGTTCTTCCCAATGCCCTTCTGAGCTGTGCTCATGTACTGGCCCATATGGTCCTACAGCTTGGCGGCTATGATGCCTGAGAGGACTTTCCATGTTGTGGGGAGGCACGTTATTGGCCGGTAGGGGTTTTTCATGACCAGCTCTGTCCTTCCTTGTGTTAGCCAGTCTGGGTGGGAGCCTGCTGCTAGCAGCTGGTTCATCTGTGTTGCTAGGCATTCATGCACTACTGTTAGTTTCTTTAGCCAGTAGGTGTGGATCATGTCCAGGCCAGGTGCTGTCCAGCTCTTCATGTTCTTGACCCACTGTTGGATGTCTGCTACTGCGATGGTGACTGGTTCCTGCTCTGGGAGATTTCTGTGGTCTGCTCTCAGGTCCTGCAGCCACTTTGCACTGGTGTTATGTGTCTTCTCTTTCTCCCATATGTTCTTCCAGTACTGCTCAGTTTCTGCTGTTGGTGGCTCTGCTGTTACTGTGTTGTTATGTGGGCTGCATAATTTATGTGCTCCTTTATTTATTGGCCATAGACCAGAATATATATTTTATAAATAATTATATTATTTGCCTGGAACGAAGGAACTAATAGTTCCTCCTGGGGGTGGTTAGCTTAGTAATATCCTCCTTTTAAGAACATACCATCTTTTGGATTTGGATTTTTTTTATTTTTATAGTAGTTTTTAAATGTATAGTCTTTTAACTTTTTATATATTGTGATTGTAAACCGCCCAGAGTCTACCATGGTAGAGATGGGTGGGGATAAATTCAAATAATAAATAAATAAATATTAAATATTTTTTAAAAGCAGCAGAAATAATATAGTTAAGTTAAAAGAGAGAAAAGCCAGCAAGCAGCTGAGCTTTATAGCCAGCAGACATATTAGAGATCAAGCATGCTGTTGGTGGATGAAACCCAGCAACATCTTATAAGGATTGCTATGGCAAGCAAACTTTTATTCAAAGATTAATAATACTGTAGCAGCCAAGATAAAACAAACTGCAAAATAAAGTAGAACAGAGTCTCCAAACTTAGTTATAGGGCAGACCCACTATGTTCTGATGGCCACTGCTACAGCTAAAAATTTCACAGCCTTCCTGAATGATTCAGCAAATTGGTCTTGCAGCAATTGATCTGTAATCACTGTCTGAGGTAGGTGGGAGAACTTACTCCATAAATTCAAGATGCCAGGTATGATACAGAAGGCAACTCTGTGTGCTACCTATTCCGCTTCAGTATCTGAGCATGTGCAAAGGTGATTCTGGTGGTGAATATTATTATAGATGTCTGTTGACTCTGCTGACCAATTCATACCACTGTAGATACCCTTCTGTGTGAAGCATGAAGAGTATCATAAAAATATCTAAGTATATTCAAGGGAGCACATGCTTGATCACGATAATAAAGATGTAAAATTGTGAGCCTATCTTTTTGGATGTCTAGGTCTCAAACTTTCCATTTCTGCCATGGCTTTACTTGGACTCAACAGCTCGCTAGGAGTAGGGGATAGCCCTCAATAAGCCAGGTCAGAATCTATTTGGTGCTATTGAGATCCCATGACAACATTTTCATTATGAAGTAGTCAAGGTCCAATCATTAGGGCCTAAGTGTATGTGGGATGTGTGTGTGTGGAAGAGAAGGGAACTTTGCATAAAGCAGTTCTCAACAAGAGAAGTTGCTTTAGAACAGAATCTGCTGTAAAGTGAATTGCTGACCCAGATTCTCCTCTTAGTAGAAAAGAGAGAAAGAGATGCAGAAAGAAACAGTTGAATTTGTAGCTCGACATAGAGAGGTAGGTGTAACAGCTGACTTAAAACCTTAAAACCTAGAGCCAGTTTGGTCTAGTGGTTAAGGCAACGGGCTAGAAACCAGGAGACTGAGAGTTCTAGTCCCGCCTTAGGCATGAAAGCCGGCTGGGTGACCTTGGGCCAGTCCCTCTCTCTCAGCCCAACTCACCTCACAGGGTTGCTGTTGTGGGGAAAATAGGAGGAGGAAGGAGTATTTGGTATGTTCACCGCCTTGAGTTATTTATAAAAAAAATAATAAAGGCGGGATATAAAATAAATAAAATAAAAATAAAAATAAAAATAAATAAATATATCCACCTTTGTATTGTTGTTGTTGTTCAGTCGTTTAGTCGTGTCCGACTCTTCGTGACCTCATGGACCATAGCACGCCAGGCCTTCCTGTCCTCCACTGTCTCCCGGAGTTTACTCAAGTTCATGTTCATCACATCGGTGCTGCTATCTAACCATCTCATCCTCTGCTGTACCCTTCTCCTTTTGCCTTCAGTCTTTCCCAGCATCAGGGTCTTTTAATTATTTATTTATTTATTTATTTATTTCCAACTTATATCACCGCCCATCTCCCCCCACAAGGGGACTCTGGGCGGTTTTCCAGTGAGTCCTCTCTTTTCCAGTGAGTCCTCTCTTCGCATTAGGTGGCCAAAGTATTTGAGCTTCAGCTTCAGCATCTGTCCTTCCAATGAGCAGTCAGGGTTGATTTCCTTTAGGATTGACTGGTTTGACCTCCTTGCAGTCCAAGGGACTCTCAAGAGTCTTCTCCAGCACCACAGTTCGAAAGCATCAATTCTTCGGCGCTCAGCCTTCCTTATGGTCCAACTCTCACAGCCATACATTACTACTGGGAAAACCATAGCTTTAACTATACGGACCTTTGTCGGCAAGGTGATGTCTCTGCTTTTTAATATGCTGTCTAGGTTTGCCATAGCTTTCCTCCCAAGGAGCAAGCGTCTTTTAATTTCATGGCTGCAGTCACCGTCTGCGGTGATCTTGGAGCCCAAGAAAATAAAATCTGTCACTGCTTCCACTTCTTCCCCTTCTATTTGCCAGGAAGTGATGGGACCAGATGCCATGGTCTGGGTTTTTTTAATGTTGAGTTTCAAGCCAGCTTTTGCACTCTCCTCTTTCACCCTCATCAAGATTCTCTTTAGTTCCTCTTCACTTTCTGCCATTACCACCTTTGTATAGTCGAAGGCTTTCATATCCACCTTTCTTCAGGTTTGAAAAGATCAGTTTTGGAGCTCTCTGCAACCTTTAGCGATGTTATCATTCTGACTTGTAGGGCATTATCAGCAAAGGTGGCTGTTTCATTACTTACCCGCAACGCCATATAATTACAGAATGAATTATATTGACCATATATCCAACAGAGATTGTTCAGGATCTGCTGTTTACTTATTTCCTTTATGGTGAAAACTATGCATATATTTAGAACACAATTGCGCTGTTGAAATCAAAGCCTGCCAGAATTCCATCTGTTTTATCTCTGTGGTATTATATATCTATGCTTTAACTTTTTATTTATTTTTTCCTTCTGGTTTTCTCATTTTTCTGAAGCTGTTCCAAGTGATGAAGAATTCTTGTTCAGGTAGTGATGCCCTTATGGCAGAGCTTTAGGGTAGAAGTCCAGAATGAGAAAGAAATCCTCTAATGAATAGGTTGGACTTACCACACTTTGAAGTCGATTAAATGTTACCCTTAACCATCCTGTAGGGATGGGCAACTTATGGCACATCAGATGAGCCAAATACCGGCAGGCTCAAGCAGAAGAGCCAGTATTGAAGGATGCTGGGAGTTGTAGTTCAGTAAAATCTGGAAGTTTACAGGTTGCCCCATGTTGATCTAAAAGGTCCACCTGCATGAGATTATTAAAACTCACAGTTTAAAACTCCCTGCCTTCACCAATGCTCTGGAACTTGACTGCTTGTTTGTTCCTAATTCCAGAAGCAAGTTCAATGGAAGGCATTATTCTCTTTCCAGTTTTCTCTGGGATAGCTGTAGCTACAGCAGCCATCTCTGCCCTAAAGCCAGAAGTGAGTGCCCTCCAGTGGACATTAGAAGCAAATGTCAGAACATTGGACATACCTCTATAAAACCATTAGAAGCAAAAGAAGTTATTATAGTAAGGGTAATGTTAAAACACATCAAGGTTAATAAATAAAGTTTGGCTGAAAGTTCATCTAGTTATGAGGATCCATCATTGGAGTAGTATCAAAGTTGCTATATGTTTGAGACTGGCCATTGTCACCCTCTAGTGAGATAGCATTATGGCATATACATTTGGACCCCCATGGATCTGTGGAACTTTGGGGGGGGGGCTGCTCCCCTCCCACTCCTTCAAACAGTTTTGAATAATCAAAATTATTTTAAAACCATAAACCATTTAAACCTTCTTGACAAGCTCCCCATTCAGACTAATGTCATTTTCAGAGATCATGTCTAATTTCTCTGAGGTTTGGCTGAGCACCTGCTTAGACGAATGTATTCAAGAGAACAATTGCAAGCAGAGTGGGTGCAACTGAATGACATCTAAAGTTGAATAAATAACCAACACGTATAATATTTTTGCTGGCTAGGCAAGCTGTATGTCAGTATCTCTATGAGTGTTGTGCGTTAATGGGAAAATATGTAGTTATCCATATTTCAAAAAGGTGATATTTTGGGACCTGAAACTTAGTGATGGATAATGTAAAGATTTCAGACATGTCATTATAATATATGCTGATAACTAATGACATAGCAAGTCTTTTATGGGATTATTCTTATGACAGTGATAGGGATGCTTATGTCAAAAACATTGAGTTCTTCATTTCAGTAAGAACCAGTATAGCTATATCCAGATACCAGAAAGACTTACAAATCCATATTTTAAACAGGCCTAGAACCCAGGAAAGATATGGATGATCATAGTCAATCTCTGATCTGTTCTCGCACTGGAACCACTGAATCACTTATACTATCACTTATATCCGATTATGTGCATTGTTGTTCAAGATCCATAAATTCAACTGATGAAAGATGGACTAAGCTGAACCTACCATTCATCTCCCACATGGAAGTCCATGTGAAATCCCCTGAAGCCAGTTACCTAATACTGCCGGACAAGATGGGTCCTTCCTTTCTGGGTCAATGCACAGTCTATATCAGGACATCTTTGGCACTGCTGATGCAATGTTCCACCTCAGTTCCACCTCTGGAAGTCTTCCAGGCTAAGAACAGGCGATAGAGCAATTCTAATGACATAAGAGGCTAGATATAATCATGATTTGGAAGATGTTTCTTTGGTTTGAAAATAATCTAAGCCTTCCTTCCTGTCAAACACTATTTTATGGAGCTTATGAGATCACATAGATGTATCCCACAACTGCCCTGAATTATGTTTAGGGTAACTACATTCCAGGCTTCTTGTATGCCTCCTACTAAGGGATTTATCAAGGCTTCATTCTCTATAAATCTGTATTTTATGGGATGCATCTTAAAATTAGCTGGCCTCTCTGGTGGATTCTTCTGAGAGCAATTTTTATTGCCTTGAGATTGCCCTGGATGCTTTAATTAGCACTGACTCCATCGTGTTTTTTTTTAAATGATATCACCAATTTGTGGGACTGTTTATTTATACTGATGTTCTATTTATATATAAATAATATGTTTGCCTGTTTCTCATCAGTTCTGAGAAAAGCCACTGAATGTTCAAAACATCACTGTGATCCAGAAGCCATTTCTGAATTTCTTTCTGCACTCGGTTGGAGTTAATTTAGTTCTTTTGTCTGTTCTCAGATTGATTTTATTTACATAGAAGACTCCTGAGCACACATCCTTTTCTTCTTTTCAAGGGGACAAAAGACATTTCTTCTTCATAAATGCTAATATAAAACCAGATTCTTAAGTGTCCAGGGCTACAGTTGTTAAAAGTTATATGAGTGGTGGCAATTATTGCCCCTAAATAGACAGCAAAGATAAGGATAAAAGACAGAAGGAAGAGACATATTATTTACAATTATGTGCATTTTTTTCCTCATGTGAAGAAAATGTTAATTAATAAATAATTTGCATGAGAAATAAATGCACAAGGGAAGGAGACTAAGTGAAAACTATTACAATGGAAAAGTTATAATGGAAAAATTTCTGTCTTTAAACAAAATGAAAAACTGTTGGTTGAAGGACCTATGCCACAAAAGAAAGGGAAGGGATCGGAAAGAAAAGTGTGACAGTCTTTTAGCTTTTGATAGCAACTGATTAGTGGACCCCTGAACTGATAGAATTAATGTTCTGGTTTTTTTAACTCTCTTTTTTAAGTTATGCATTTTTGAAAACCAATTAGTATCTTTATTATTCAGCCAAAGATCATTAAGAAAACTAGTTCAACTGTTAGATAATTTTCTATTTGCTCAGGATAACTATTTGCTTAACTGGACTAAACAACAGTTAATCTCCCTTCAATAAATATAAATATAAATATAAATATAAATATAAATATAAATATAAATATAAATATAAATAATATAAATATAAAATACTATAAAGCTAAGGATTGTGCCTAAGAAGAAGGAGGAAGAGGAGCAAGGAGGACCTGCCTACTAATATCCTAGCAGGAGGTTTATATGATTCCTTTCCAAATGTTCTCATTGCAATGAACTCTGGACCTATGCTGATCAAGGGCTTATTCAGGCAGGTAATATGTAACTAGTGTAGCTAGGCTAACTGTACTATTTTCATTTGGAATTATACATACAGTATATGATTGATGCTTTCTCTTGTTTTTCTGTATTACCCTTTCCCAATAAATTTCTTTTTATCTTTAGAAATTTGACTTCATTAGTTCTAAGAAAGTATGAAATGAAATACTCTTTACTCAGCCAATGACCAGGAAAATTTGAAAATATACAACACAAAAGTAAAATCAAATGTGTGAGATAAAAAAACTAGCATAACAAAGAGTCTCTATAATAAAAATGCAACATATGCTACTATAATGGTGTGTTAATTACCTGTGCAAATGTAAATTTTAGTATTTATCATTATACTAAATTAATCTACATGCAAGATGGCACAGTTATAGTTACTGTTATAGCCCTTGTGTTTCAGGATTGGCACAAAGCCCCAAACTCATATTTTTTTCTAGATTGTGTTGAAGGGAGAAGTTTTCTTGAAAGGGCACAGCATTCACCAACTAGACAAGCAAGATAAGTCAGAAAGGTCAGCTTGGCTGCTGACTGCTTTTGATAATTATCTTTATCAGAGATCCCTTGGAAGAAGTGGTCTGCCCAAGTGACCATTCTTTTCAGCTCATAACAGAGAGGAATGAAAAGTTGGATGATTTGGAGAATGACCGAAGGAGGATCAAGTGAGAATGAGTGCAGTGAGAACTGGAATGATGACGACGAAAGAGTATATCTGTTCATTCACAAGAGAAAGCACCATCACATAGAATAATTCAAAATGAGAATCTGGGGGACAGTGAGGCATGATTATAAGGGAAAGTGAACATGCATCTCTATTTCTTCGTGCACACACATGATTTTGCCATCCTCATACAAAAAATTGCATTTGGGACAACCAATGGTGGTCTGACTACAGTGGTCATTTTGATTTGGGATGGACCTATGAATCATCAATCCAATACTGCCCCTGCCCTCCTAACTCCAGCATGGAGTGGGGGTAAAGAAGCCCCTTTATTATAGTTCCTTCTCCCTGGCCCAAGGTTAACCTTGACAGTATCTAATGCAAAAGCCCCACCCCTATTTATTGAAAATTTGGTGCTGATTATCCAGGAGGACTACTTATGTCTTTAAATCTCCTTTTTAAATGAAAATTTTAGGACACTGTAAAATTTAAAAGAGCCAAGCAAGTATTTCTCTCAAATATTGGCAGGCTTCATCCCCTAGAATGTTCTAACATAAAAATATTTTTTCCAATAACTATTAAAGGATTTTAAAATATATAATTAGGAAATATTAAAGGATTTTTAAAAGGATTTTAAAAAGGATTTTGCGAAAGAGTAACTTTTCAGCTACAGAACATGAAAACACTAACCTATTGGTTTACTTCTGTTAATAATGTTTATGTTCAGTTTGTGCCAATACATTCTCTCACATAGAGCGATCACAAGTCATACTTTAAAGGGGGTTGTTCTCTATTTGAAAGGGTTTGAGAAGCAACTTCCTCTTTGGAGAGGCCCCCAGTATCTTAACTGCAAAAAAAACCAGAAAACCACTGTATAGTGCCTTCTATTTGCTATTGTTGCCATCTAGTGGTCATCTGGAGTTTTGCAACCCAGATATATGCCTATGTTTCAAGATGACTGCTGTCAGAATGGCTGTCTAGTTATTTCAGGGATCAAGATCCATAAGAAGGGAAACCAAAGATCCTTGAGTTGGCAATTAGTGGTTAGGGCCTGGACGGAGTAGGCACATAGGTCTGTTGATCACAGTCAAATTTCATGTGAGTCTCGGTCTCTTTCTTGCATGTATAAATAGCTATCCTACTCACAGAAAATAATATTTTATGCAAATTTTAGAAGATCATTGCTATAAATGATGGCAATATTTCATCCATGTTCCATGGCCTGCTTAACTAGATCAGTGGAGTAAGGTGAAAGTGTTGTGGCATCACAAAACAGGGTTAATTGACCCTGCCAACTAACCCTCCAGAATTACACTAGGCAAAATAGACTCTATCTTGTCTAGGGTCCACACTAACTATACCCAGTCTTTTTGTGGGAATACCAAAACTCAGTGCATTGACTAATTCTGGCTAACTGGTCTTCCAGGAAAAAGAGCTGGAGAGAAAGAAAGGTTGGGAAAAGTCCTTCCATCATAGATTGTATCTCCTGAGCACTGAATGGCTGCAGTAGCCAAGCCATGCCAAGTACTGCTTGCTTAGACAATTGGGAAATAAAACTAGTGATACAATGAACCCTTGCAGGTATTCTCCTGGTGCAAGGGCTTGCAGCAAACTAGGTATTTCCTGGAGAAAAGAGATGGGATCTCTCACTAAAAGGATAACTCTGTACTACCAGAACTACTGTATGAAATTATGTTGTGTGAAAAGGTCTTTCAGGATAGGAGAAGTGCAGGTAAATTAGTTCATAAGTGCAGCAGAACATATTGGATTCCGTAATAATGCTGTTGATTTAGATCTGAAGTAGAATGATTGTTGATGGTTTCTGAGATGCTCAAGATTTTTTAGGCAACCTCTGTCCCAGCTTCCAAACCAGAGCAAATATTTGCCTGCTATATCTTAGTGATGAGGAGACAGACATTTCTACTAGCCAGGAAGCTAGTAATAGTGCCAGGATTAATTACTGACAACTTTTCACAAAGCTTTAGACCAGAGCTTTCCAAATTTTTCATGTTGGTGACACACTTTTTAGACATGCATCATTTTGTGACACCCTCTTACAGCAGGGCATCATTTCGTGACATACTCTTACAGCAGGGCACAAGGCAGGGACTAGGACCTGCGTGGAATCACAGCTGGTTTGGAGGGAGCAAGGCGCAAGGCAGGCACTAGGACCTGTGCAGAATCCTGGCAGGGCAGGTTTGGAGGCAGCAAGGCACAAGGCAGGCACTAGGACCTGGGGGGAAGCCAGGAGTCAGCAGCAGCCGTGACACACCCAGACACTGCAGCCGACACACTAACGTGTCCCGACACACAGTTTGGAAAGCTCTGCTTTAGACCCAAACTGATTGTTTGGTATCCTGTCCAAATAATATCCTGCTGGATATATAAGGTGAAGGAAATGGACTCAAAAGTTTTCTATTTTGTCCTGTACACATGTAGGACACCCCATGTCCTGATTTTACTGTTTCTTATGGGACTGGGACAGCTGGACATTTTCACACGTTCCATTAAATGGATCAGATTACAGCTGTGACAGGAGGCCAAGAGTCTCAGTGCAAGAGCTCAGAGTCCTGATATGAAGCCAAATGTTTTGGGTCACATACTTGAAATCCTCCTGGTGAAACTCAATATTGAGGTGGATCAAGTAGTGCTCACCACATGAAGCTAATGTCCTCCTGTATTGACAGACTTGATATAATCAGCCAATCAGCTTTCAGAGAGCCAAGTTAAGATGTTAACCATATCAGCTCCAAAAGAACAGGGGCCTGTGGAGCCAACTTGGCCTAAAAACATTCCACAGATGATAGCAACCTCAAAATTTTGGAAAGAAGCTTGGGTCAAATATGATTGCACCCTTGCTACAGTTGTGCTGCTACTTACAATGTAATTTTCACTCTGAACATCTCCAGAGGCAGTTTTAAAGCTGCCTTTTTTTGTGCCAGTTTTTAAAGCACCCAGGAGATCAACTGAATCATGTTTAGATTCATTGTTACATCCATAGAAGAGATACAGGACACATCTTTTGATGTTACCCATAAGGGTCCCATTACCCTGCAACTCTAAATCCAACCATAGCCTCTTCTAGCATCTGAATTAATGGAACACCAATCAATCCCTTAGAAATGCATCATCATTATTATATTACAATATTAAATGGCCCATTAAGTGGTATTTTGTCTAACAAAAGCTCTGCTGGCAGGCTACTCAGCATTCATAACAGTTGGACATAGGTAGTATAGCTCTGCAGCATCCTTGTTTTGTTTTAAATATCACACAAAAAAGAGAGGCCAATTTAGGTTCATTATCTGGGTTTATGCCTGGTAGTAATAAAAGTGTAACAAAAATCATAACACAGAAGAAAACATACTTGCTCTAGCCCAGTACATCCAGAATTTTTAAGTTTGTTCTAAGTCAGTTCCAGAAGCTGGATCCTGAAGAGATGGCCCAAAGGCAGGGGGGAGACTTAAATTACAGAGATTTTTTTAAATTACACACAGAATGATAATTGACTCATAAACTTAATTATTATAGAGTTAATAATGTTATCTGGGAATCAGGGATTAAAATGGATGTTGTAACTCTGACACTCCTGTTTTCTGTAAGAACCTGGTGAAAAGGTAAGATGTCTTGATTGCTGGGGACTTCAAGGACACATTGAGTAATGGTTTGCTATCACCATCCTCCTTAAGAACGTGCTCCATTATTAACATTCATCAAGTATTTTGCCAGCTTCTATCATGTGAATTTCTGGTCCTTGACACCTCTATGTTTCTATCCCCTTCGACAACTAATAGAAATAAAACCTTCAGATGGGCAGAATTTGAAAAACAGAAAAGAATTTTTATCTTCCCACTGCCAAATCCTGAAATTAAAGCCTGTGAAATGGCTATATTTGGCTAGGAAAAAAAATATTGTATTTCAAAATAGTATACAGAAATTACTCTACTATAAAGGATTGACCAAGAATGTAAAATAGCCAGTTCCCTCCACCCAGAAAAACAATCCTCACCTCCCAGTCACTTCCAAGACCACATTCCCTTTTCACAGTTTAGGAGTAATGTTCAATTGTTCTTTATGGCTAGCTCAATTTCCAGCATTAAAAACACAAAAATAGCTTTCCTTCTAACATAGGTGGAAGGCCAAAATTGTTAAATGCAAAAACATCACCATGGTTCAAGGGTTTTTACTGCATCATCAAATTTGATGTCACAGTCAGCAGAATTAATTTAATTGCAGCCCACTCTTAAGATGTTTATTTCAAAATCTCATAACTTTGGTGGGACACATGCTCAAGTAAAAATGTGCAAGATTACAACCTTACCTGTTAGGGAGTTGTCTTCTTTTGAAATTAGTAGACCATAAAACTTGACAGACATTATTTGCCATGCCCTGATAAAATGTTCCTTTCCTTGATGAAAAGGAACATTTTTAATAGTGGAAAAAGTATTTTGCCAATGAAATCAAGTGGTATTTTAAATGGCAAAGTAACCATTTAATAAAAACACAGTCTTTAGAACCTTAAGAATATAACATACTTTTTGGCAATACCTTGCTATCCCCTTTGGAGGAGGAGGAAGAGGAGGAGGAGGAGGAGGAGGAAGATGGGTCATGGTGATAATCAATACATACAAAGTATTCCTACAAAGTTAATAATGTTTAGTTTAACACTATCTGGTTCATTTAAAATTTTTAAATGGAATGAATATTAGAAAATTCTTATCCAAGGAAAACTAATACTGTCCATGGAACTTCTTATCCGTGGGAAACGAGGCAAGCAGAGCATTGAGGTCTGGGAATTTGTTGTGTCTGAGAGAATCCTATAATCTGTAATCCATCAAATGGAGCTGGTTTTCACATGGTGTAGATCTGCAATCTCGTCTGTTGGAACTGCTGCATTATTTTGCGGGTTGAAGTCATCTGTTGATCAACCTCAGGATGTAACCGGGTGCTGGGTTACCTGGATACAAGTGATACTGAGAGTCACCAACAGCAGGTTCCAGGGCCTCGTGCCACCTGACTTTTTTTTTTTTAACTGGAAAGGCTCTCTGTCCTTGTAGAAGGAATATTAAGAGACTGATTCACAGACTTAAGCTATGTCCTTGTTTGTAGGTAACCTTGGCACAACATGACCAGGCAACTTTCTTTTCTGCTATTTATTTATTTATTTATTTGATTGATTGATTGATTGATTTATATTACCGCCCATCTTCTCTGCAAGCAGAACTCTGGGCGGTTCACAACCAAACCATGCCCCCCGGCCTCCCCCATGTTGTTACCTTCATCTCATTCCCAGTTCATTTTAGCATACTGGTATTAAAATAGTGTCCCTCCCCCCTTAAGTTGGCAGCATCCATCAACAGCTGCCAAGGGTGTAAAATCGGTTACCCTTCCCCACCTTTTATGTTGGAGGCAAAGTCAGGTGACCAGTAAAAGATGGGAGAGGTGTTATTGGCCATTTCAGGCTGAGGTAGTCACATCCTCTTTCCCTTTGGTCTCCCATCACAAAGGCATGCTGCTGTTTTCTGTCAAAAGAGTTGGGTGGGGCTGTATGTTTCAGAACAAGGGTTCCCTTTGTTGGAGTCTGGAAGGTTAGAAAAACACTCCAAGCAGCTAACAATCTTGCAGAGTAGAAGCGTCCAGAAAAGACTTGCACGTACAGCTTAATTAACGTTCAGAAATAAAACAGTCTTCACACATTAGTTAGTTGAAGAAAAATAAAGATAGCTTACATTTTTATTCAGTAGATCTTGGTTACAAGCAGTTTCATGGTAGAAAGGCTTAATCATCTCCGGTCTGCATGCAAGCGAGATATTTTGGACGAGACCCACATAGCCATGTGGCCCTCCTGTGTGCACGTGTGCTTAGGAAGAAGGGAAGATGGAGAATGGCCCCGAAAGACTCAAGAAGGAGCAGGAAACAGGAAGTCAGATGACACAGGCACCTCCCAGAAACACAGTAGAGATACACTTCAGTAGAATAGTCCACCCCTATGTTTCTGAGACAATGCTGAGTTGACTTCCGATAATCCTAACACCCTTCCCACTCCTGTGGCAACACCACTCTAGCTGTGTGCAAATGGTTTTCTGTCACAAGCCCATATCTACCCATTTGGCATAATATGTCACATGGATGCCCTAATTTGACATCCTCTGTGGCAGGGTCTCAACTGGGAGCCTGCAAGCTACATGCATCTCCCCAGGTGATTTTGTGCAGCCCGTGTCTCACTGACACATGAGGAGAGCGACACTCAGAACTCGGGGGGCAGCTTGCTGCTCTCAACCAGATGCTATGAATCCTCAGGATAAGAAGAAAGCCAGGTCAAGGGAAGGTACACAGAGCCACATGTCAAGGTGCTTTTTCTGCTGTTTAACTGGGCCCCTTCTTCACATTAAAAGGCATGTTCCCCTCCTGGCCAAGTTTCCCGGGGTTTGATGAAAGGTACCACCATTGCTGCTGCTTCCCACTTCTGCCCTTCTTTCCTGAACTGGCCATTTTCTAGCTAACAGTTGTGGCACGTGAAGAGTGACTCCATAGTGTTGGTGTGTCTCTGCAAACACCTTTTCTTTCTTGGCAGAACTGGAAGCAATTTTCAGGTAGTTGCCTCTTCTGAGAGGATAAATCCTGCCAGATTTCAGATTATTAAGTTCAAGGACACTGTGTGGTTATTCAACAACCACCAAACCAAATATTGGTCTTCAGATTGAGGAAAAATGCTGCCAAATAAGAGGCAAAGCCAAATGGCAAAAAAGTTAGCTGTTTTACACTAGGTTGTTTTTTTTTTAAAAAAATCAATTAATACATTCATGTTTAAAGGCACAGGGGACGTTCTTCATTTTTAACTCACCAGAGACATTTGCATCAAGGTCTGAAAAGGCTTCGGTGCTGCAGCCTTTGGGCTGCTGAACTAGTCTTCACGGGGCCCTCATGAGAATGTGAGTTTGAGATTCCTGCTTTGTGGAGTGACAGAAGCAATCAGCAACAATGGGTGGTCTATTTGAATGGGGAAGTGGAACTACACTGCTCATAGGGCAGCACTGCCAGTGTTTAACTCTATGACCATTATCGGTTTACCACAAGGATGGAAAAGCTCAACAGTGGAATGATGGGATCACATACCCAGCCCTCCCCACCCCCCACGCATCCCAGCTACAAAAAATGGAGGAATATGGTAACCAGTGTTTGTTTACAGGAGTACACAGATAGATGTCGCCCAAACAATTGGTGCTCCTATAGCAGCTGACTGGACAGAGAGTTTGACCAAACACAATGCTGGTTCTCCTTTGGATTATTTTGAATCCTCTGGGAATTAGCTCAATTAGGTCAATGGATCCCTTTTTAGTGTTCCCACCAGAATGCATTCCCCTCCCACAACAATTGGCCCAATTTAGTGTTTCATGGGAAAAGAAGCATATGATTCCTGTCTTCTATCTTTATCAGACTTCTCCATACCAAACTGGTATCCTCCAAGTGGACATCATAACACAGAGAACTGAACCGTAACACATAGAATTCTCCATCCTGGTGATTTTTGCCCAAGATGGCTAAAATTCCAAGAGCTGCAGCCTCAACACATCTGGGGGATAGCAGTGTGGGGCAGACTGATCTAAACCAACTATCCACAATGTCTTTGGTGGTTATTTGTCCTATTTTCATCCCTTCATTTCCTGTCAAAGTTATTAAGCAGGGGGAGGAGGGCAAGGTACTGTATATCCAAAGACCAAAGCAGTCAATCTCTCAAAAGTGTTGAAATTTAGCTCCTTACAACCTTTGACCTTGACCTTTAGAATGGTCAAGAAGAAAGAGAGGGAAGGTAATTGGATAGAATGAATAATGGGATTTGGAAGAATCATGCCAGAAGATGCACTTCTTTGCAGCCCTCAACCCTGAACCCCTCATGACTGATTCAAGGACCAAGACAACTTTTCAGTGAATCACAGCCCTTGGAGCAAATGTCACAGCAGGCTGTTTCTCCATATCTAGCAAGTCTCCAATGATTGATTAAGAGAGCAGGGCTGGTTGCATATGCTAGATTCCCCACCTTAGCAACCACTGAACAAGTCATTGAAGCAAGAGTAGGCTGAAACAGGCTATAAGCCTCAACCACTCAAACACCCTGCTCCTTGGCCAGCTGAGAGATAGTGTCTCCTGCAGTTCTCTGCTGTTCATTCAATATATTTCCTGAGCAATAGGGCAAAACACATGGACAGCCTTATGTCCACCATAGTCTGGAAGGCCTGCAAAAGACCAATTTGGTCCCCATGTATTTTAAATGTAAATATATAGGAAGTGAGTCTCTACTACTTGAGGGGACCTAAAGGTGGCAAACAAAACCAGTGTAGACCAGTTAAATCTGAACTTGAAGAGGGAGGGGAGTACTGGATTAAAATCCCAGTCAGCTGTGAAGGACAACCATTGAGTAGACTCTACTTCTGAACATCATCTACTTCACAGGAATGTGAGTGGGGATACGATGGACATTCAGCTCCTTTGGAAAAGTATATGCTAAGCATATAAGTGCGAGGTATCCGCTTGTGAGGGCTACTTCAGTAATGATGGAAGTCCCTTTTAGTTTTCTACAGAGATTTGCTAGCGTGCCTTTGAAATTTCAGCCAGCCAAACAATTTGTTTAAGATTTAAAAGTCAGATCAGTACATTTAGAAAGCTTTGGGCATTCT
The DNA here is from genome assembly GCA_023362775.1 of Charina bottae. NCBI lineage: Eukaryota > Metazoa > Chordata > Lepidosauria > Squamata > Charinaidae > Charina > Charina bottae. The sequence continues at coordinate 4,887,572 of JALMGJ010000039.1, forward strand.
CTGCAGCCAATCTATTGCCAGACTGTACCGTACAGCTCATATCTTCCTGAGATAAGGTGGGTGGTGGAAACTTGTAGTCAGAGTGTCCTGTGAGCGTGAGTTTCAACGGTTGTGTGAATTATTTGAAAGCCAATAGTGGGAGTAAATAAAGAGTTCCTTCCTTTATTCCTTCTGGGCTTTGATTCATCATATCCTCTCATTTCCTCTTCCTGTTAAGATTTCCACTGAGGATTTCCTCAATGCTTTTTCTGAGAAAACCTAAGATGCCAAGCCTGTGGCACTTTTCAGGATGCTTAGATACTGTATCTGCCCACTACTTGATGCAAGAGCCCACAACAAGTGCTGCTGGTTGTGGTGGTAATAGTTGATTTTTGTGTGCTTACATTTGGGGATGATGGCAGAGAAATGGATCTCTCTCTCTCTCTCTCTCTCTCTCTCTCTCTCTCTCTCTCTCTCTCTTCTTTCTTTCTTTCTTTCTTTCTTTCTTTCTTTCTTTCTTTCTTTCTCTCACCAGGGACTCCTGGACTTTGCAGCTTCCATTTGAAGACCATTAGTGGGCAGCTAGTACCACTGAATGGAGCAGAGTGTATAACAGCAAAGAAATATGCACACAGAAAGGAGTTTTTATCTTAATAGCATTAATGAGCACGCTAGAGAAATATAGGTTGTTGATCTTAAGCACATAGCCCACCCAAGCATAAAGAATTACACGCTTAGACAACGTAGGTTACAAAAAGAATTCTTACGTTTATTTGGTCCAGTTACATCCATTTCAGTAGAAAATTGGTTTCAGTTCTTCTTTTCTTGTTCCCTAAACTTTGTTGACCCCTAGCCCTATGTTGCTGCCAAGGCTATGTGGAGAAAAGGGGAAAATTCTGGAGTTGAAGCCTAGCACATGGCCTCTCCATGGAAAGACCAGCAGCCGCATGGTCCTTCTTCTCCGGTGGAAGAAAGCAGAAGATAGAAAGAGGAAGTGGGAGGGGCAACAAGCAGCTTCCTCTAGAAACACATAGAGAGTTTGCCTCATAGAGCAATCACCCATATGCTAATGAGGCATGCTGATTTTCTGGAACCTCCAACACCATTTACGGTGGCTGTGTTTGCCACTAAAGGGTTGGGAGAGTTGGGGGAGCGGCCTCAACAATTACACAGTCTTTTACAGCAGCATAACCAGCATAGTTTTAGCAGAAAATAATTGGGATAGTGGAAGTGGGTAGTCCAAGCCTCTACTTTCTCAGAAGAAAGTCCTACTAAGTTCAAGCAGATACTGTACACGAACTAGGCTTCAGAAAACATGTCACTCTCACTGTCTCACATACTCATGTTAAAAAAAATCTTAAGACAGTTTCCATCTCATATGAAGAAGTGTGTGTGTGTGTGTGTGTGTATGTGTGTATGTGTATGTGTATGTGTATGTGTGTGTGTGTGTGTGTGTGTGTGTGTGTGTGTATAGTTACCCAACACTTCAACATAGTGAAGAGGAAGCTGCTCTCACGACTTGAGATAGACAAACTACACATTATATCCCAGACTCCAGAAGACCCGGAAGAACAACTGGAGGTGGAGCCAACACCTGAAGCTGGAACGTCACTGCCACCCCCTCCATTACAGAGCACAGAAGCTGATATGAGGCAGAAGATCATGGATAAACTAACTACAGTCAACTCTCAAGACCGATTACCAAGGCTCAGTGGAGAAGTACCATCAGATAGTATGCTAGAAGATGCCAACAGATCCATCACAACAATCCCTACTACCACTAAAACTCAAACCAATGAACTAGTATACACTATAGCCGCTGTAATCCTGGAGATGCTTGGCTACATGATCAAGAAGAACAGCAGTACATACCCTCCCTGGAAAGTGAGGTTGGAGGCTAAGATCAAGGCAACTTGGAGAAAAGTTAGCCAGCTGGTAGAACTACAGAAGGGTGTGGAGATTAAGGATAAGACTCGGCTATGGAAAAAATACAAGGGCCTTATTCCATCTGAAGCCCTACAGACTGCTAAACAAAGGCTCATATCACTGGCTACCAGGCTAAGGAGATACATTAGAGAAGCAGAGGCCAAGAAGATAAATGCCCTGTTTGCCAAAGAACCATCCAAGGTACTCCCAACTTCAGTGCAACAACACAGTAATAGCAAAGCCACCAACAACAGAAACTGAACAGTACAGAAAGAGCATATGGGAGAAAGAGAAAACACATAACACCAGTGCAAAGTGGCTGCAGTACCTGAGAGCAGATCACAGCAATCCCCCAGAACAGGAACCAGTCACCATCACAGCAGCAGACATCCAATAGCAGGTCAAGAACATGAAGAGCTGGACAGCACCTGGCCTGGACATGATCCACACCTACTGGCTAAAGAAACTAACAGTAGTGCATGAATGCCTAGCAACACAGATGAACCAGCTGCTAGCAGCAGGCTCCCACCCAGACTGGCTAACACAAGGAAGGACAAAGCTGGTCATGAAAGACCCCTACCGGCCAATAACGTGCCTCCCCACAACATGGAAAGTCCTCTCAGGCATCATAGCCGCCAAGCTGTAGGACCATATGGGCCAGTACATGAGCACAGCTCAGAAGGGCATTGGGAAGAACACCAGAGGCTCCAAACACCAGTTGCTCATAGACAGAGCAGTTCCCCGAGACTCAAGGTCTAGACAGACCAATCTGAGCACAGCCTGGATTGACTACAGGAAAGCCTACGACTCAATGCCACACACACGGATCTGTGAATGCCTGGTGCTATACAAAGTCAACAGGACACTAAGGACCTTCCTCAAGAACTCAATGGGACTGTGGAAGATCACACTGGAAATCAACTCAAGACAGCTCGTACAAGTGGCCATCAAGTGCAGCATATACCAAGGTGATGCACTGTCCCCGATGCTGTTCTGCATAGGCTTGAACCCCCTCAGCCAGATTATCACAAGAACTGGATACAGATACAAGTTCAAGAGTGGAACTACCATCAGCCACCTCCTCTACATGGATGACATCAAGCTGTTTGCGAAGAGTGAACGAGACATCAACTCACTGATCCACCTGACACGGATCTACAGTGAGGACATTGGGATGTCATTCGGACTGGAGAAATATGGCCGGATGGTAGTAAAGAGAGGGAAGGTAGTTCATACTGATGGGGTGGAACTACCAGCGGGCCACATAGCAGACATACAGACCAGCTACAAGTACCTTGGTATCCCACAGTCACATGGGAACCACGATGAGGAGGCAAGGAAGACAGCAATATCCAAGTACCACCAAAGGATAAGACAGGTCCTGAAGAGCCAGCTCAATGGGAAGAACAAGATCCATGCCATCAACACGTATGCCCTGCCAATCATACGATACCCTGCTGGTATTGTGAGCTGGCCAAAGGAGGACATGGAGGCTGCCGATGTGAAGACCCGGAAGCTTCTCACAATGTACGGAGGCTTCCACCCCAAGTCCAACACCCAGAGACTGTACAACAGCTGGAAAGAGGGCAGGTGGGGTCTGGTGAGTGTCAAAGCCACTGTCCTGCATGAGACTCAGAGCATCCAGGAGTACATCAGTAAGATGGCACCTAAAGATGAGCTGCTGAGAAAATACCTGAAGCAGCAGCAGCAGACATGGAAGAAAGATCAAGCAGAGGAAGTGCCATGGCAAGACAAGACCCTGCATGGGATGTACCATGGCTGACTTTGGGAAATCCTACCAGTGGCTGGAAAGGGCTGGACTAAAAGACAGCACTGAGGCACTGATCACAGCAGCACAAGAACAGGCACTAAGCACCCGATCCATAGAAGCAGGGTTCTACCACACTAGACAGGACTCAAGGTGCAGACTGTGCAGAGAGGCTAAGATCAAGGCAACTTGGAGAAAAGTTAGCCAGCTGTCAGAGACAGTCCAACACATAGTGGCAGGGTGTAAGATGCAGGCAGGAACAGCATACACTGAACGGCACAACCAAGTTGCTGGCATTGTGTACAGGAACATCTGTACAGCGTATGGGCTAGACCCTCCCAAGTCCAGATGGGAGATTCCACAGAAGGTCATGGAGAATGACAGGGCTAAGATCCTGGCGGACTTCCAGATCCAGACAGACAGGCAGATACTGGCCAATCAACCAGACATTGTGAAAGTAGACAAGGACCAGAAGACGGCGATGGTGATAGATGTAGAGGTGCCAAGTGACAGCAACATCAGGAAGAAGGAGTATGAGAAGCTGGAGAAGTACCAGGGCCTGAAGGAGGAACAAGAGAGGATGTGGAAAGTGAAAGCCAAAGTGGTCCCAGTGGTGGTAGGAGCACTTGGGGCTGTGATTCCTAAACTGGGAGATTGGCTCCAGCAGATCCCAGGAGCAACATCAGAGCTCTCTGTCCATGAGAGTGCAGTGCTAGGAACAGCTGAGATATTGCGGAGAACCCTCAAACTCCCAGGCCTCTGGTAGAGGACCCAAGGTTGAGGAAGACACATACCACCCATAGGGGTGAGAAGGGAATTATTTTTATATAGCTATATTGCTGCTTGTAATGCACCAAGTAAAATACTCACTCTTGTGCAACTGCCAGTTCAGTAAGTAAAGTTATTCCTAGCAAGGGGAGGATGGTGTATTTTTGCTTGTAGTTATAAAAGACATCTCCTTTGAGGTGAGCTTGTCTCCGTGTGCCTCTTGCTAACAATAAGGAAGGGATTTCCATTGCCTTCTTAATTTTTTTTTTAAAAAAAAATCTCCAACCAGCCTATACCTGTTATTTCCTGCTGGTCTTCCATCCAAGTATTAACTCGGTCCAATCTGGCTTTCTGAGCTAGCAAAGGTTGGATAGGTGCTAATGTTAAAGATGTGGGGAGGTGCAGGGAATAGCATTATAAATATATTTTTAATATACTGAGATTCAAAGTTAGAATTTTAAAAGCTAGAGGTATTACTTTTTTGCATATTTTTTTAAAAATATATTAAATCCTTTCTGTCCCAAAATATGAATGTTGGTATGTTCCTTTGCAGTAATGAATGACATACTCAAACATCCTGAATAGATTCACAGAGAATGGAAGAGAATGATCTGCAAAGAAAAGCTGAGGTAAAGCCAGACTCACTTTAAAGACCGGATCTCTGTGTTCATTTATGTACTTCACCGAATCCTCTGTTTTGCCCTGTGAACCTCACTACAGGCTCCATATACAATTCTACAGAAAAATAAACATACTCATATGTAAAGAGAGTACTTTTTTTAAACCCAAACATCTTGTCTCTAGAGGGTTTCCATTCTCTCTTATCACATCTTTATTTTTAAATTTTATTCTATGTATATGGCTGCTCAACTCAGACAAATAACTCTGGGAGGCTAACAATTAAAACCAGCAAAAAGCACAAAATACACAATAAGCCAAGGTAAAACCAACAACACAACCGCTTCATTTTTAAAAATCTTTATTACAGTCAAAGACCAGCATAACAACCATTTCATAGTCTCCTACACACACTCCAAGCCTCCCTCCCCCCCATGCCCAGGAATATGGAGAGAAATGTGGAATTAGTGCACTTATTTATCCCACTTCACATATTTTTGTTGTTCAGTCGTTTAGTCGTGTCCGACTCTTCGTGACCTCATGGACCATAGCACGCCAGGCCTTCCTGTCCTCCACTGTCTCCCAGAGTTTACTCAAATTCATGTTCATTACATCGGTGGTGCTATCTAACCATCTCATCCTCTGCTGTCCCCTTCTCCTTTTGCCTTCAGTCTTTCCCAGCATCAGGGTCTTTTCCAGTGAGTCCTCTCTTCGCATTAGGTGGCCAAAGTATTTGAGCTTCAGCTTCAGTATCTGTCCTTCCAAAGAGCAGTCACGGTTGATTTCCTTTAGGAGTGACTGATCTGACCACTTTGCAGTCCAAGGGACTCTTAAGAGTCTTCTCCAGCACCAACAGTTCAAAAGCATCAATTCTTTAGCGCTCAGCCTTCCTTATGGTCCAACTCTCACAGCCATACATTACTACTGGGAAAACGATAGCTTTAGTTATATGGACCTTTGTTGGCAAGGTGATGTCTCTGCTTTTTAATATGCTGTCTAGGTTTACCATAGCTTTCCTCCCAAGGAGCAAGCGTCTTTTAATTTCATGGCTGCAGTCACCGTCTGCCGTGATCTTGAAGCCCAAGAAAATAAAATCTCATCGAGCAGATCTTCCCAAAAGACATCACGGCACTATTTCAACATTGCCTGACGACCAGCTACTTTCAATGGGATAAGGATTTCTATGAACAAACAGATGGAGTCGCCATGGGAAGCCCCCACAGCCCAGTTATAGCGAACTTCTACATGGAACATTTTGAAAAACAGGCTTTAGAATCGGCACCCCTCACACCAACAGTCTGGTACCGGTTCGTGGATGACACCTTTACAATTTGGAGTCATGGAGAAGAAGAATTAGAGAAATTCCTGAACCACCTCAACAGCATCCACCCGAATATACAATTCATCATGGAAAAAGAAATGGAAGGCGAACTACCATTTTTAGATGTCATGGTCATACGCAAACCGGACCTGCAATTCGGACACAAAATCTACAGAAAACCCACCCACACAGACCGGTATCTACACAAAAATTCCAATCACCACCCACGACAAAAAAGAGGCATCATCAAAACACTAGTGGATCGTGCAAATCAGAACTGTGAAGCTCAATTTCTCAATTCTGAACTCAACCATTTGGATTGGTCCCTACAGGCAAATGGCTACTCCAAGAATGAAATCAGGAGAGCTATCAAACTGAAAAAACAGCACTCAACTGAAGAAAAACAGCCCCCCACAGGCAAAATATTTCTGCCCTACATTAAAGGAGTCACGGACCGCATGGAAAAACTAATGAAAAAACATAACCTCCAAACAGTCTTCATACCCACCAGAAAAATACAACAAATGTTAAAATTAGCAAAAGACAAAAGGGACCCCCTCACCGCTGCAGTAGTTTACTGCATACCATGCTGCTGTGGACAAGTATACATTGGGACCACAAAACGCAGCATCCACACCAGGATAAAAGAACATGAAAGACACTGCAGACTACAGCAACCTGAAAAATCTGCAATAGCTGAACATGTTCTCAAACAAACTGGTCACCAAATCTTATTTGAAAACACAGAAATACTGGACAACACCAACAGCCACTATGTTAGACTATACAGGGAAGCCATTGAAATACATAAACACCAACACAGTTTCAATAAAAAAGAAGAAAGCTTAAAGATCAGCAAAACCTGGTTGCCAGTCCTGAAAAACACAGCTTGCAAAAGGTCAATGAACTCTACTCAACCACAGAAATATGCAAACAACTCACACAATAGATGTGCTAATCCCACACAGGACAGCACCACACCCCCTAATCACAACAATAAACCCTCTCCTAATCTCTTGTAAATGACCCACAGAAGACACACACCCTCTCAGCAGATATAAACACTAGCAGGAAGACACACCCTTCACTTGAGCACAGAGAGAATCTTCTAGCTGTGCTCCTGTCCTCTGAAGATGCCAGCCACAGTGACTGGCGAAATGTTAGGAACCAAAACTGCCAGAACACGGCCACACAGCCCGGAAAACCCACAACAACCATCGGATTCCGGCCGTGAAAACCTTCGACTATACATTAAAATAAAATCTGTCACTGCTTCCATTTCTTCCCCTTCTATTTGCCAGGAAGTGATGGGACCAGATGCCATGATCTGAGTTTTTTTAATGTAGAGTTTCAAGCCAGCTTTTGCACTCTCCTCTTTCACCCTCATCAAGAGACTCTTTAGTTCCTCTTCACTTTCTGCCATTAGGCTGGTATCGTCTGCATATCTGAGGTTGTTGATATTTCTCCCGGCAATCTTACCTTCGGCTTGTGATTCATCCAGCCCGGCATTTCTCATGATGTACTCTGCATATAAGTTAAATAAGCAGGGTGATAATATACAGCCTTGTCATACTCCTTTCCCAATTTTGAACCAGTCGGTTGTTCCATGTCTGGTTCTAACTGTTGCTTCTTGACCCGCATACAGGTTTCTCAGGAGACAGGTAAGGTGGTCTGGTACTCCCATCTCTTTAAGAATTTGCTTCACATATTCACTTCACATATAGATTTTACACTTTTAGTCCACCTGAAGAAATATTATGTTCCTTTAATATTGGGACAGAACTCCATACTTCATAGATTAGTGTTTCTCAACCTTGGCAATTTTAAGATGTGTGGACTTCAACTCCCAGAATTCCCCAGCCAGAATTCCCCAGCATGGCTGGCAGAGGAATTCTGGGAGTTGAAGTCCACACATCTTAAAACAGCCAAGGTTGAGAAACACTGTTAAAGATAAAGAAATGTACCAAATTAACTCAAGTTTCAAAACTCTGGATAATTCAAGTTAGTGGAAAACCATGTGTCTGACCACCCAATATGAGATACAGTGGATATAAAAAGTTTACACACCCCTGTTAAAATGCCAGGTTTTTGAGTTGTAAAAAAATCAGACCAAGATAAATCACTTCAGAATTTTTTCCACCTTTCATATAACATATACTGTAAGCTGTACAATTCAATTGAAAAACAAACTGAAATCTTTTAGGGCGAAAAAATAAAAATAAAAAACTGTTTTCCAGAGGCAGTATAAGAACATTCAAGATGACAAGATATTTCAAAGTTCATTTGGCAAGGCAAGAAACCAAGAATTAAATATAAATTGTTACAAGATGCCAGAGAACAAGGAGGTTTGGGTTTGCCTGATCCAAAATTGTATTTTGATGCCTGTTGTTTGCTTTGGATGAAGGAATGGATAACTTTGAAGAACAGGAAATTATTACAACTTGAAGGACATGAACTGAGATTTGGGTGGCATGCCTATTTGTGGTATGATAAAGTTAAAGTTAATAAGGATTTTAAGAATCACTTTGTTAGGAGTGCCATACTGAAGGTTTGGAACAAATATAAGGTAAGATTGTCTCCCAATGTACCATTATGGTTGTCACCTCAAGAAGCATTTGTTAGGCGAGAAAATGTGGGAGGAACAAGTTGGTTAAATTATAAAGATTTGTTAAACTTTGAAGAGGGTGAACCGAAACTTAAAACAAGGGAAATGTTAGAATTGGAAAGTTTTACATGTCACTGGTTTACATATATGCAATTGTTAGAACATTTTAAAGTGGATAAAAAGAACTTTAAATTTGCTGATGAAACAACTCGATTTGAAATGGAACTCTGTACAAATGATGAACATGTTATTACAAAGATGTATAAACTGTTATTACAGATGAATTTAGAAGATGAACATGTTAAAGAATGTATCATTAAATGGGCTAAGAACTTTGGATATAATATGTTGGAGAAATGGGAAAATATGTGGAACAAAGGTTTGAAATTTACTTTGAATTACAACTTAAAACAGAATTTTTATAAAATGATGTATCGCTGGTATTTAACCCCTGATAAGTTGTCAAAAATGTATAAAGGTGTAACGAATGTTTGTTGGAAATGTTTACAGGGTGAAGGAACTTTTTATCATCTTTGGTGGACCTGTGAGAAGGCCAAAAACTTTTGGGATCAAATATGTGCTATTATTCAAAAGATCCTTAAAGTGGATTTACAAAAAAACCCAGAACTGTTCCTCTTGTTTTTGATGGAGAAGGAACTTGAGAAACAATATGGGACTTTGCTTTTATATATGATTACAGCAGCGAGACTTTTATATGCACAACAATGGAAAGATTCACAAATACAGTACCTACAGTAGAAGATTGGATTATTAAATTAATGGACTTGGCTCAAATGGCTAAATTAACAGCATTAATAAGAGAAAGCACTGTTTCTGGATTACATCTACTTGGCAACCACTTTTAGATTACTTGCTTGTGTTAGAAAAAAATGAAGCTTTGATTTTGGGTTTTAGTGATTTAATGGTTTGTTTTGATAGAAATAATGTTACTAAAGTTTAATCAATGGTAAGAGATTGTATTTGTAAACTTAATCATATCTTTATTGGAGAAAGTCGGAAGTCACTTTCCATTTCTTTATTCTATCTGGTTGCACTTTTATAGTTTTTTCTTTTTTCTTCAGTCCTATGCTCTAGCTTTTCTATGTTCTATATTTTGTATTTTAATCATACTTTGAAAACTAATGAAGTTCTTTTTTTTAAAAAAAAAGAACATTCAAGACAACAGTGAGATATAAAAAGCCTGTGCATCATTCCAGTTGAACTGTTCACTCTAGAACAGGGTTGAGAGACCTGTGATCCTCCAACAGGTTCTCATGTACAACTGCTAGCAGACCCAGTTTGTACAGCAAGTGGCAAGGGGTGCTGGGAGCAAAATATGGAAGCATATAGTCTAGAACAGTGCTTCCCAAACTTTTTCCTTCATTACCCAAAATCACTTATCAGAAAGTAGGTAAAACGCTTTAAGTCAATTTAAATGTGCCTTTTGTGATTGAGTAATGGCTTCGTATGTCATTACCCAAAGAAAAACACTTTTACCCAATTTTGGGTAATTTGCCCAGGTTTGGGAGGCACTGTCTAGAATGTCTGACACATTTCTCTCTAATATACAAAGGATGGAACGCAGCTTGTTGCAGAACACTGGCTGCATGAAGAAATCTCAGATTCAGCCTCTAGATGAATAAAAAAAAAAGACTGGTGTATTTAAAAGGAGGAAGCAGGTGATTGGAAAGATTTCTGCTAAAGACTCTCAAGAATTGCTGCTAGTCATACTATAGAATACTGGCCATGGGGAAGTAATGGTCTGAATTGTTATTATGGTGAGGTTCCTTAGCACAGGGGTCCCCAACCTGTGGGATTTGCACCAGCAAAGGAGATCGTTACCTTGTCGTGGTGCTGGAGCTTGAGCACCTCAATGAAACCATGAGCTAAACCGTGAAGGGACACCCAAGACGGGAAGGTCGTGGCAGAGAGGTCAGACTAAATACGATCCCTGGGGAAGGTAATGGCAACCCACCCCAGTATTCTTGCCATGAAAACTAAATGGATCAGTACAACCAAAGATATGTCGGTATACCATCGGAAGATGGGACTCCCAGGTCGGAAGATGGTCAAAATGCTACTGGGGAGGAACAGAGGATACGTTCAACTAGCCCCAGACGTGATGACGCAGCTAGCTCAAAGCCGAAAGGACGGCTAGCGGCCGACGGTGCTGGTGGTGAACGACGAATCCGATGTTCTAAAGATCAACACACCATAGGAACCTGGAATGTAAGATCTATGAGCCAGGGCAAATTGGATGTGGTTATTGGTGAGATGTCAAGATTAAATATAGACATTTTAGGTGTCAGTGAACTGAAATGGACTGGGATGGGTCACTTCACATCAGATGACCACCAGATCTACTACTGTGGACAAGAGGACCACAGAAGAAATGGAGTAGCCTTCATAATTAATAATAAAGTGGCTAAAGCAGTGCTTGGATACAATCCAAAAAACGATAGAATGATCTCAATTCGAATTCAGGGTAAGCCATTTAACATCACAGTGATCCAAATATACGCCCCAACCACAGATGCTGAAGAAGCAGAAGTAGATCAGTTCTATGAGGATCTGCAGCACCTACTAGATAATACACCAAAAAGAGATGTTATTTTCATTACAGGAGACTGGAATGCTAAGGTGGGTAGTCAGACGACACCTGGAATTACAGGCAAGCATGGTCTGGGAGAACAAAATGAAGCAGGACATAGGCTGATAGAATTTTGCCAAGACAACTCACTGTGCATAACAAACACTCTCTTCCAACAACCTAAAAGACGACTTTATACATGGACTTCACCAGATGGTCGACACCGAAATCAGATTGACTACATCCTTTGCAGCCAAAGGTGGCGGACATCTATACAGTCGGTAAAAACAAGACCTGGAGCTGACTGTAGTTCAGATCACGAACTTCTTATTGCAAAATTTAGAATCAGACTAAAGAGAATAGGGAAGACCCACAGATCAGTTAGATATGAGCTCACTAATATTCCTAAGGAATATGCAGTGGAGGTGAAGAATAGATTTAAGGGACTAGATTTAGTAGACAGGGTCCCGGAAGAGCTATGGACAGAAGTTCGCAACATTGTTCAGGAGGCGGCAACAAAAAACGTCCCAAAGAAAAAGAAAACCAAGAAGGCAAGATGGCTGTCTGCTGAAACACTGGAAGTAGCCCAAGAAAGAAGGAAAGCAAAAGGCAATAGTGATAGGGGGAGATATGCCCAATTAAATGCAAAATTCCAGAGGTTAGCCAGAAGAGATAAGGAATTATTTTTAAACAAGCAATGTGCGGAAGTTGAAGAAGACAATAGGATAGGAAGGACAAGAGACCTCTTCCAGAAAATTAGAAACATTGGAGGTAAATTCCAGGCAAAAATGGGTATGATCAAAAACAAAGATGGTAAGGACCTAACAGAAGCAGAAGAGATCAAGAAAAGGTGGCAAGAATATACGGAAGATCTGTATAGGAAGGATAATAATATTGGAGATAGCTTTGATGGTGTGGTCAGTGAGTTAGAGCCAGACATCCTGAAGAGTGAGGTTGAATGGGCCTTAAGAAGCATTGCTAATAACAAGGCAGCAGGAGACGACGGTATCCCAGCTGAACTGTTTAAAATCTTGCAAGATGATGCTGTCAAGGTGATGCATGCCATATGCCAGCAAATTTGGAAAACACAAGAATGGCCATCAGATTGGAAAAAATCAACTTATATCCCCATACCAAAAAAGGGAAGCACTAAAGAATGTTCAAACTATCGAACAGTGGCACTTATTTCACATGCCAGTAAGGTAATGCTCAAGATCTTGCAAGGTAGACTCCAGCAATTCATGGAGCGAGAATTGCCAGATGTACAAGCTGGGTTTAGAAAAGGCAGAGGAACTAGAGACCAAATTGCCAATATCCGCTGGATAATGGAGAAAGCCAGGGAATTTCAGAAAAACATCTATTTCTGTTTTATTGACTATTCTAAAGCCTTTGACTGTGTGGATCATAACAAATTGTGGCAAGTTCTTGGTGGTATGGGGATACCACGTCATCTTGTCTGCCTCCTGAGGAATCTGTATAACGACCAAGTAGCAACAGTAAGAACAGAGCACGGAACAACGGACTGGTTTAAGATTGGGAAAGGAGTACGGCAGGGCTGTATACTCTCACCCTACCTATTCAACCTGTACGCAGAACACATCATGCGACATGCTGGGCTTGAGGAATCCAAGGCTGGAGTTAAAATTGCTGGAAGAAACATTAACAATCTCAGATATGCAGATGATACCACTTTGATGGCTGAAAGCGAGGAGGAGTTGAGGAGCCTTATGACGAAGGTGAAAGAAGAAAGTGCAAAAGCTGGGCTGCAGTTAAACCTCAAAAAAACCAAGATTATGGCAACGAGCTTGATTGATGACTGGCAAATAGAGGGAGAAAAAGTGGAGGCAGTGACAGACTTTGTATTTCTAGGCGCAAAGATTACTGCAGACGCTGACTGCAGCCAGGAAATCAGAAGACGTCTACTTCTTGGGAGGAGAGCAATGGCAAATCTTGATAAAATAGTTAAGAGCAGAGACATCACACTGACAACAAAGGTCCGCATAGTTAAAGCAATGGTATTCCCTGTAGTAACCTATGGCTGCGAGAGCTGGACCATAAGGAAGACTGAGCAAAGGAAGATAGATGCTTTTGAACTGTGGTGTTGGAGGAAAATTCTGAGAGTGCCTTGGACTGCAAGAAGATCAAACCAGTCCATACTCCAGGAAATCAAGCCAGACTGCTCACTTGAGGGAATGATATTAAAGGCAAAACTGAAGTACTTTGGCCACATAATGAGAAGACAGGATACCCTGGAGAAGAAGCTGATGCTAGGAAAAGTGGAAGGCAAAAGGAAGAGGGGCCGACCAAGGGCAAGATGGATGGATGGTATTCTGGAGGTGACGGACTCAACCATTGGGGAGCTGGGGATGGTGACGGCCGACAGAAAGCTCTGGCGTGGACTGGTCCATGAAGTCACGAAGAGTCGGAAACGACTGAACGAATAAACAACAACAACATAAAAAACTCCCCACTATGATCATAAATCTTAAAGCAGTGATAACTGTCACCATTTCTCAGCGATACACTCAGAGGGAGCTGAAACTTTCTTGTTGTTTGCCCACCACTATCCCTAAAATTAGAACATTATTACTTTAGCTTGAATTCATAGATATCATCTGAAGCAAAGGCACTTCTTTTCCAATTTTCTGAATGTACTATAGTTATATTAAAGTTTTGAGATAAATCTTAATCTCACACTCAGAACCTAACAACCATGAGGCCCTTATCTTGACATTATACTTAATTGTACTCAATACTTAATTGTACATTCATTATACATTGAAATACTTTGATTTCATCCTCATACATGATCCTCTTCTTTCCAATATCTAAGCATGTAAGCCTTCTTTAGCTCACATTGCATCATTTATGTGATGTACAGTATTTGAAACATATTTCCTTTGGCTAATGTTCAAGGCAATTCCCACATTCAACAATCTATAATCAGTTGCTCAATTATAGTGGACAACTGAAATCTCTCCAGGGAAAAAGAAACCTTCAGTTAACTGGAGACTCAGAGATGTGCATGCTAGAACTTGCAACTTTGGGAAACTCAGCTCAGCAAGAATGCCACAAAAATGTGGGTCAAATACTTAGTCCAGCTGACTCAGTCTTGAAGAATTATATTTGCCAGGAGAACCAGCTGGAGAAAGTTAATTAGCATACTCTCCTAGCTATCATTGTGACATCCTTGACCAAAGCACAACCCGCTGTGGGCTGCTTGAATTGCATCTTGGCAACTGAGTTGAGTCAGCATATGCTTGTAGATGAACTGTTTCAAATAACAAAGGTGCAGATTTGTTTTTACTCATCAGTTTCTACAAGCAAGGCTAAATGCAGCCTGTTGCATGGAAGCCTGCTTCTATATGGGCCAATCTTATTTTGAAGCAATGGGAAGCAGTTGCTCCAGGCCGCAGACACCAAACCATTTCCCTGGCTTCATGTGTACATTCTGCCTATCATTAGAAGGAGAGTTAAGCAGGAGAGGACTGAGGCGTCAACATTTTTGCATCAAGAATTTCATTTGTCAAGGCTGCCTCCATTTCCACCAAGGAATGTATCCAAAGGGCAGCATTTCTGCCACTGTGCTGTGGGGATCTGAACAGGAAACAACAGACTAGCAAGACCACGTGGTTCTGGTTTTAGGCCCCCTGGTTCTGGGGACTTTCCATCTTTAGTTGTAGATGGGGTTGCAGTACCCCAGACGGAACCGGTGTGCAATTTGGGGGTTCTCCTGGACTTCCAGCTCCTGCTCCAAGAGCAGGTCCTTGAAGAGCACTCAGAAGCTTCAGCTGGTACAAAATGCAGTGGAGCGGGCCGTTAGGTGGACTCCTCATTCGGCACATGTGACCTCTGCTCTGCAGGCTGCATTGGTTGCCAGCTGAAGCTGAAGTACACTTCTGGGCTCAACTCAAGGTGCTCGTGGTCACCTATAAAGCCCTTCATTCCCAGGCTACGTGTGGGACCATCTCTCCCTTGTTCTCTTTTCTGTTGTGGCACACACACACCCCCCCTCTGGAATATTGTTACCCCAGAGATTTAGACTTCCCTGACCCTACTGGCTTTCCATAAGGCTCTGAAGACCTGGTTTTGTTACCAAGCCTGGGGCCCTGGGTTTGGGGTTAAGCCTGTATCAGGGCTGTGTTAATTGTTGTGTTGGTCTTTTATCTCGGCTATGGTCTATGTTATTTATTGGTTTGTTATCTTTTTATCTTATTTTTAATTGTTGTTAGCTGCCCAGAGTAATGTATATAAGGCCAGGAACTGGTGTTTGGTTTTGATTCTCCTTTCTATTTAGCGGTTAAATTTTCTTATGAAGCAGTTGTAGTAGTACTAGTGAACATTTATCTGCCACCATATTCATCTCCTCGCTTTTTTCCCAACATTTGGGTAAATTTAGAAAATCTAGTGTTGAAGATAAACCTTAATTACCCCAATGCTATTGTAATTTTAGCTGGAGATTTTAATGCCAGAGTGGGGGCTTATTTGATTTTGTACGACTGGGTGTTATTCGGCATAGTTTTGCGCTGGTTCACCTCCTTCCTCCAGGGCCAATCCCAGTCGGTGTTAATAGGGAGTGAGAGATCCAACCCACGGGCCCTTCTTTGTGGGGTGCCACAGGGCTCGGTACTCTTGCCGCTCCTTTTTAACATCTACATGAAACCGCTGGGTGAGATCATCCGTCACCACGGGCTGAAGTATCATCAATATGCAGAAGATACCCAGTTATACATCTCCATCCCGGGTGAAGTAAGTGATGCAGTGACCACCCTGTCCAAGTGCCTGGGGGCTGTAGGGGTCTGGATGGGGAAAAACAGGCTTCAGCTGAACCCTGGTAAGACAGAGTGGCTGTGGATTAATGGCCCCTCAGTCTCTGGGAATTTGTCATCTTTAGTTCTGGATGGGGTTGGACTACCCCAGACAGACCCGGTGCATAACTTGGGGGTCCTCGTGGACTCACGACTCCTGCTCGAAGAGCAGGTGGCAGTTGTGGCCAGGAGGGCCTTTGCTCAACTTCGTGTTGTGCGCCAGTTACGCCCTTTTCTTAACCGAGAGGCCCTTCAAATGGTCACTCATGCCCTGGTTGTCTCCCATATAGATTACTGTAATGCACTCTACATGGGGCTACCCTTGAAGAATATCCGGAAGCTACAGCTGGTACAGAATGTGGCCGCGTGGGCATTTTTAAGTGTACCAAGATCGACACATATAACACCTCTGCTCCGTGAGCTGCATTGGGTGCCAGTCTGCTTCCAGGTCCAATTCAAGGTGTTGGTCATTACCTTTAAAGCCCTACATGTCATGGGCCCAGGTTATCTGAGGAACCGCCTCATCCCCATTACAGAGTCCCATCCTACCTGATCTTGCAGAGAGGGCATGCTGTGGACCCCCTCTATGAAAGAGCTCCATCTAGCGGGGTCTCGGAGGCGAGCCTTCTCTGCAGCGGCACCTGCCCTATGGAACATCCTTCCCCCAGAGATAAGACAGGTCCCTTCACTCCTGGACTTCAGAAAAAAATTGAAAACCTGGCTCTGTGATCTCGCCTGGGGCAAGAGGGAAAGTGGTCAAGCTTGGGGATGGCTGATTTCTTAGAGCCCCCCCAAATATTTTAAATATGTTCAGCGTCACTGCGAACCACGTGCCACTTGGTTTTAATTTAAATTTATATTTATTGTATTTGTATTTTATTGTGTTTTTATTGTATTTTAGTGGTATTGTTATGGCTGTGAACTGCCCAGAGTCCCTCCTTGAGGGGGAGATGGGCAGTCATAGAAATTAAATAAATAAATAAATAAATAAATAAATAAATAAATAAATTCCTGAGGACTACCTTATTAATAACCCACCCTGGTGTTCTAGAGATTCCCAAAGGAACATAGCGGGTTCTCAGTTGGTCTCATTAATTTATAAATGTAACCTTCATATTTTAGGAGGCAAAGAATCTGATTTTATATATCCGTTTACATTTCATACAGGAAACTCCAGTAGTGTCCTAGATTATATTTGTGTTTCTCGAAATAAGTCTCGGTTATTCTCAGATATTCAAGCCCATGTGAGAGAAGACAGTGATCATCCGCCGATTACAGTTTATTTTGCAGCCAGATCAGATATTAGATCATTTATGCCATATGATAAGGGGTTACTAGCAAATATTGAAATTAGGCAAAACAGAAGACTTATGTGGGTCAAGGTAGATACAAAGGCATTAGCCACTTATCTAAACTCAGAGCAGGTTCAGTCTTGGAGAAATTCTATTTCTACTCCTTTTCAATGCCCAGACAAGATCTTGACACAATACGCTGTTTTGTCTATCTCGTTGAGGAAATTTCTAATAAAGTTCCTGCTAGAAATCATTATCAAACCAGTACAAACTGGTTTGATTCTGATTGTTTACATATTAGAAAACATTTAAGGGCAGCAATGCGTATGGCCCAGAGATATCCTAACATAAAAAATCAATCCAAAATGCTACAAATCAGGCGTGAATATAAAAAACTTATTGTGTCCAAAAAAGCTCTTTATACGGCTAAAATATGGGCAGACTTGGAATTATCAGCAAAAGGAACTAATTCAATATTTTTCTGGAATTCTGTCTCGGGTTTATTGAAGGAACGCAATTTTCAACTTGACATTCCTATACCTGCCTCAGTCTGGGAGGATTTCTATACAAGTTTATTTACTGAGTCAAACCAAAAACCCCTGCAGAAAAGTATAATCGATTCTACATATTTTGAAAACCTCCCTCTTTCGCCGTCAGTGTGAGTGGCAGAAGTCAAATCTATCATCCATTCCTTGAAACCCAACAAGGCTCCAGGAGAGGACTTTTTACCACCAGAACTCTTTAAAACCCATACTGACTGGTGGGCCCCATTACTTGCAGGTTTGTTTTCTTATATAAACAACACAGGATTCATTCCAGTAGGATGGGAAGTAGCAATTGTTGTCCCTCTATATAAAAAAGGAAATAGGACTGACCCACAAAATTATAGACCAATAAGTAATGAACATGAATTTGAGTAAACTCCAGGTGACAGTGGAGGACAGGAAGGCCTGGCGTGCTATGGTCCATGAGGTCATGAAGAGTCGGACACGACTAAATGACTGAACAACAACAACAACAAAAAGTCTTATAGGAATTGCTGCGAAAATGTATGCCAAACACCTCTTGGGCAAAATAGAGGATTGGGTAATTAGGACAAACCTCCTTGTGGAGGAACAAACTGGTTTTAGACCAGATCGCTCCACAATAGATAATTGTTTCACCTTACATCATCTTATTTCAAAACAATTGGCAAATGGCAAAAAAGTTTTCGCTGCTTTTATGGATTTTACTGCAGCTTTTGATTCCGTAGATAGAAACATTTTATGGAAGAAATTGATTAATTTAAATATGGAGCCCAGACTTTTGTTCCTGGTAAAGGCCCTCTATTCAAATACTTATTTAAAAGTAAGAACAGGTGTAAATGACTCTTTAACCAAAGGTATTCCTACTCATAGAGGTGTCAGGCAGGGTTGTATCTTAGCTCCAATGCTTTTCAATCTTTATATTAATGATATTCCAGGGTTTATGCGTACTGTAGATACTCATATGTTAAAAATTCATGGCATATTTGTGAATGTCCTATTATATGCAGATGATATGATTTTGATGGCACATTCACAGGTAGGCCTGAGAAGACTCCTGAAAAACTTGAATATCTATTGTGTTCATAACTCTTTAACTATAAATAAGTCTAAATCTAAAGTGATGGTTTTTAGTAAAAGAAAAAGGATGAAATATAAATGGCAAATAAATGGGGAGCTTATAGAACAAGTGAATTCTTTCACTTACCTAGGAGTGGTTTTTACTGATACTGGAGCCTGTGACAATCATTTCAGAAGGACCGCAGGGAGGGCTGAGGTCTGTGCCAAAAGTCTATCTAAACTGTATAACTATAAATATCCCAGCACTTTGACCCCTATTCTGAAAGTATTTAGAGCAAAACTGTTGTATATATATTTTTATGTCAAGAAATATGGAAGGCTAGTTTTTAAAAAGCCAGGCCTCAAACTTTTTTCCTGTGAGTTTCAAGAGAGAGCACATGTTCACCCCCACTCAGGAATGTTAATTTGCCTTGGAGCCAGCTAGACTGATAGTTCTGACCAATCAGAATTAGCTGTTTGAGCTTTGCCCATATTGGGAATCTGTTGCCTAGGTGTTTTGGTCACATGCTGGATCCTGTCCACTCAGATGCTGGTCAAGTTAAGGTTTAAAATGTAAATGCCTTTTGTTCTCACTCTGCTCTGCTATCTCAATGTAAATAGCTATGTTAATCAACCATGCCTTCTTCGGCTGAAGAAGAAAATTCAAGGTTTGTTCCTATGTTCTTTGTTTTTAAATAAAGCAAAGTTTTTACTACAAGATTGTCTTAATATTTTTCCATAACTCTGATCACAAATTTTATAAAAAAAAAAAAAAAAACTTGTCCCAATGTTGACTTATGGTGCGGAAGTGTGGGGTCTTACAAACTCTGCCACACTTGAATATGTTCAAACCCGTTTTTTAAGAAGAATACTGGGAGTCAATAAAAACATGTCAGCACCCGCGATTAGAGCAGAAACAGGTATCCACTCTATACATAGCCAGACAGTAACAAAGGTCTTTTCTTACTGGCAGAAGGTCCATTCAATGGACCATGATAGGCTTCCCAAATTATGCCTACTTGAACAAATAAGTATGGATTTTACCACATCCTGGCTAAAACATCTCACCAAAGTTATTACACAATACGGACTTCCCATTCAACAGGTACTCACCTGTTTGCACCGCAGGCAAAGGATATTTTTAAACAGCGAGCCCTGGATATCAGTGCTCAATTGGACATGGAGACATTGGCAAACAGTTGTATGCCAATGTAACAGTTCATTAAAATGGTTAGCTAAGAATAAAACTATTTTTAAATTCGAAAAATACCTGTCGATGAGTCTAACACAAAATCTGAGAAGGGCCTATTCCAGAGCTGGGTTTGAATTGTTGGACGCTATGGTTAAATATGGTCATTTCCATCATTTGCCATATGATGAGAGGACTTGTTTATGTGGGGACCCAGCCATAGAAGATATTGCCCATGTTTTGTTTGACTGTAAACTATATGACTCACTTAGGATTAAATTCCTGTCTCCTTTGTTGGAAAGAACAGCTCACTGGGATTCTAATCACAGATTATCTTATTTTCTTTCGGGCTCAAATACTTTTATTGTGAATAGGACTGCCAAGTTTGTAGACAAGGCAGTTCAGCTGAGAGCCCGTTATATTGAACAGATTGGAGTGTCATGTAGGGGTGATGAACTCATTTGAATTTTGACTAGTTATACACATATTGTATTTATCATTATTTCAGGTTATTTAATTATCACATTTCCTTTATCAAAATGGAATATTTTGGTGTATTGTTATCAATCTTATCAGTTAAATTGTACTCTTGTTATTTTGTTTTATCTTTGATATGGTCGTAAGACTAATCAATAAAGTTGTTGTTGTTATTGGTTTGTTATCTTTTTATCTTATTTTTAATTGTTGTTAGCTGCCCAGAGTTATGTATTTGAGATGGACGGTCATATAAATTGAATGAATGTATGTATGAATGAATAACTTCTGCAGGAACCAGCTTCGCACAAGAGGGAGCAAGAAGACGGCCAGGTGAGCTGGGGTGGCAGAGGGCAGGGCAGCAGGGCGCTCGGAGGGGGTGAGGGCGGCTGTGGCTGGGACTGGGCTGGGGCGGCTGCGGCTTCCGGGGGCATGGCAAGCAGCACGAGCCACGCAGTTCTGGGGCTGCTCGTCGCCCTGCAAGGCAGGGTGTGGGGCAACTTAAAGGGCAGAGATGGCGGGGGGGGGATAGGTGGGAGGGCAGTTGCCCTGCCTTTTGTCCATTCAGTTTCTTTGGTAACTCAAACCGCACCACACATGATTGGATTGTATTTTTTTTTTAATAAATGAATATGTAAAGAATTGTTTCTCTTTTGTTCTGGGGGTGGGGGGTTGACACGCCAGCAGAGTCAGGTTAGGCATTTTTGACATGCCAAGCCCAAAAGGTTCACCATCACTGGCCTAGGTTCTGCAATTGTGGGAACAGTTTATTTTATTTTATTTTATTTTATTTATTTAATTAAATTTATATTACCGCCCATCTCCCCTATTGGGGACCCTGGGCGGTGCACAATAAAATTTATCCCCGCCCATCTCCCCAAATAGGTTTTCCCAGGAGCTGGAATCATCCACAGTGGGGGAACTTGCAAAGCATATTGCACAATTAGGAAGAGAGGGAGAAAACAGGTGACCACAGATAGAATATCTTGCACATACATCCTCGTGAAGGATCTAAAGTCCAGCCCAGTTGACTTTGATCCTATTTTAGTCTGGAGCTGGAACCAGGCCCTTCCACTCCGTTAGCTTTGACACATGTGAAAATATTTCTTCCATGGTTCTTGCCACTTCTTGATTTCTGGAAATGTTTCCTGTTAAAAAGATAAAACTGGAGCTTCTTCTCCTAATATTGCACTATTAAAAGGAAGAAATTGTTAGTGTTCACCGATTGTTGTCTCTTCCTTTGCTGGGTTTCCTTTGCTGCTGCTTTGAGTGAAAGGAATGTTAATAACTCTCCGTAGCCCTGTTACAGGAACATTTCTTGGGTGTTTCAAAACGGTACAACCCGTATACCTTTAGTGAATTAAGCAATTGTGTGGAAGGACTCGAAGGTGTGCTGTACCACTGTGTAAGCCCTACGTCAGCTGTCTTAGGAACTTGTTGGAGATTTGAATTCAGCAGAAGCTCTTGTTAAAAGAATATGTTCCTGGACATAAGCAGAGTGCTAAAAGGATACTGAGTGATTAAGACCAACCGGCTTGTTGCTTGAGCCTGACGTTGTGGGCTGAGCGAGAGTGACTGGCCCAGTGTCACCCAGCCAGCTTTCATCCAGTTTTCGAGCCTGGTGCCTTAACCACTAGACCAAACTGGCTCTCCTGATTAAGTAGCAGGATGTCCCATTAAAAAATTGATAACAACCAAAGAATAATGTTGTTTTGGATGCAAAATAAAATTGAACTGCATTTTAACTGAATCTAGTCCATAGGTACATCCATAAGGATGATCTAGAAAGTATCCTGATTATCAACATTCACCATCTTAAAAAAAAAACAGCTTAATTTCTAAAGGTCATTTCTCACATTCTAGTTTTGCATGGGCCCACCCCACATTTGACACTTCCGTTTACCTATTTTTATTTTAAGTCAAGTCAACTCCTTCTCCTGCTTCCAAACATGCATAATTGACCCAAATGCTCACAGTTGCATTGTTTTTCTGTCTTTATACAAATCAAGTTTCTTTATTCTTGAATGAAGATCTCCTTTATTTTGTCAGTGTGCTATATGAGATAGGTGGATATCAACTTCATATATCCAAATTGCTAAACATTTGAATACTGCTGGATTTTTTTCATTTAGATTAAAAGGGATTCTAATGGTCTGGTGTATAGAACACTTTACACCCCATTCCTTCCCTAAAAGAGCGATATGTAAGGCTTGAAAACAAATAGCAGCAGAGTTCATTTGAGTACGTAAAGTACCTTATACAGATTATATATTAACCTCAGCCACACTGGCCACTTTTAAATATGGCGAATAAAAAAGTCAAAGGCCCAAGGGGTTTCCTAAGGGAATGGGTGTGTGCGGAAGAGATACAATTACAGCAAAACTACCTTTTCCGTTTTACTGAAAAGTTTCTAGCAAAATCTGCTGTTATAAGATCATAGATGTCTTACTGTTTCCTATTCTTTGTGCATATCAAACCCTCAAAGGAACTGTGCTGTTTTTGAAAAACACAATCCTCAGGCCTGGCCATGGCCATGGCCAAGGCTAGATAGCTAGCTAGCTAGCTAGCTATTTATTTATTTATTTATTTATTTATTTATTTATGCTATTTATTTATTTATTTATTTATTCTATTTATTCTATTTATTTATTTATTTATTTATGCTATTTATTTATTTATAAGTTAAAAATTAAATCACAGCTGGTCTCTCATGACTCAGCAGGCTAGTACATATGACCACGACAGGAGAAAGTTGAGAAGGCAGAAAATCTTTTAAGCTCTTCCACATTATGAATGTATCAGATGAAAAAATGCAGTAATTTCCTGAGGCCTATTAATGGCACTAGCTCACTCTTCCGAGAGAGCGCATTCAAGGTATTAAATGACCACTCCAAGAAATAGGAACCAGTTCAGTTAAAACCTATGAAGCCTTCTAGGAAGAAGCAGACCATTTGATCCTGTGAGCCACATCATTTGAATACATCCATCCTCCTGTTCCTTGGACACCTTTTGGAAGGAAAGCCATCCATTTCTTCTTGAGTTACGTCATTTGAGCAGACAAGCTATAGCTTCCTGCTTGGCCATTTCAAATTTAGGCTTTTGCTAAAAGGCAGGCAGACAAGATCAACGGTTCATTGATTAGCTGCCCATGAAGCCCATGAAGTACTGAGCAATGCACATAAAAGAACAGGCAGTGCTTTGATTGTATCATTGTGGCTGCCATCTTGACTTTTTTGACCACAGCCCATAGACACCTCTGCTTCCCTTGTTAGCATTTCCTTGGAAGGCTGAGCAGCTGCTGCTTCCTTCAGAAATATAACATCAACAGCAACATCCAACAGAAATATTTCAAATCTTCAAAATAAACATACCTTGCTTATGGCAGGACTGAGCAATGTTGTTGAACCAGTAGAGACTTTTGGATTTTGAGAGGATGTTGCTATCATCATCATTCATCATCATCATCATCATCATCGGCGATGATGATGATGAATGATGATGATAGCACCATCACAACATCAATGATTTTAAGAAGTGGCTGCCATTGTCGGTATGGCTTGATTCCCCCCTCCCCCCAACTTTGCCAGAGGGCAAATTGGTGAGTTTCTCCCTGCCACTTCCAAATCCTTAAGGATGTCTTCTACTGTCCAAGCTTCACGGCCCCCTTTTCTGAGAAAGTAGAGACAATTTCCAAACAAAGTACATTTTGCTTTTAAGAATACCGTTGGCCCCAGAAATTAGACTAGGACAAGGAATTTACTAGGTGTTAAGAAAAATATCAGCAGATATAGCAGATACTACTGCTTACCCTGGCTTTGTTAAAACTCAGTTTGTCATAAGAACTGGCCCTGGCAAATTAGGGGCCTTGACATGTACAACTGACTGTGTAATACCTTTAAAACATTAAACTGAAGAAACCTTGAAATTCTTTCATGATGATACCCAGGAAATCACTACGCTGTTGGCTGAGAATAAGATTCTCAGGAGGCTTTCATTCATGGATGACGCCACCTAGATAATCAATATCTTTCATTTTCTAGAACATCCTTTCCCAGCCTTCCCATGCACTGGATTACATCCCCCATCTATCCCGACCCACTTGGTCAACACATTTGGAGAGAGTAGATTGGGAAAGGCACTTACAGAGGGTGAGCATAAGGCTGCAGGGTTATCATAGTGCAGGATTCACCAACTCTGGAAAACTTGAAAGAACAACTTTAAAGATATTCATATTAACTGTACAAGTTTATACATTTCATGTTATTAAGAGATACTTACGTTTCACCCCAAAATTTCATGAATTCATACCCCCCATCTCTGACTTAATACAAAATCCACCTAAGCACTATATTTTTCCTAGGAGTTGCAGAGTTTTTAAAAGAAATCATCATTATGACTTCTGGTGGGAATATGGCAGACTGAGCAGCTTTGTCTGCGAGCTCCGCAGGCAGAACTGGCATTGTGGCAGTTTTTCCAGGCACAGGCTGGTTTCTCCTGTAGCCTAGAGCGTTTTTCCAGATCAAGGAAAATGCTTGGAATCGACCCATTCGTCCTCCAGATGGTGAGTTGTAGCCAGGAGATCGTGGACAGTGTGCGTGATTGACCGGAAAGTCTTTGCCGGGAGGCTGGGATTTCACCATTTCCAAGCCACGCTGCAGCCCTTAAAGGGACAGTAAGTCCAGCCACCGCATATCTTAAACACCCAATTTATTGTTTTTTAAAAGATTTTGTACCCTAAGAGAGGCTTTCTACAGAAAGAAGCTGACTCTCTTGGTGCTTATCGTTATTCTGGATTTAATTTTTAGTTTTTAAATTTTTGGCTTGCTTTCCCATCTAAAGATTAAGGAGGACTGAGAATAAAGAATTGCCTTCCTGTTACTATTTTTGTATTGAATTTGAAGGATTGATATTTCCCTACACGTTGGATTTGTTACTTTGAATCTTCAGCTTTCTGTTCACTTTCTTTGGGATCTGCTTGTTAACATACTTTCCCTTTGCACTTCCGGGTTTTCCGCCGCGGGAAAACTTTGGAAAGCCCTGGTTTAATAGTTTGCATTTCAGCACCACAATCGCAACAGGGAGAATCCTTCCAGCCCCATTGATACAGAGCAGAGGCACTCCTACCAGTGTCACATCTGATTCTATTCAATTCTGTCCAGTTAGAGCGAGGCAGGTTAAAACCGGGAAGTTTGGAAGATCTGCCCCATCAGATGACAATGTTTAATAGAAAACCCCGGGAGCATGTTCACCCTCTCCGATCTCATGGGATGTGCAGAAATAATTGGAGACAGGCAGCTCTCTAAATAACCCAGCCCTGCATCATGAAGGGCTTTACAGGTGATAATCAGCACCTTGAATTGCACCCAGAAGCCCAATGCAGTTCACAATATAGAGGTGTTGCATGGGAATACTGAGGCCCACCCGTAACTGTCTGCACTGCCTGTTCTGAACCACTTGCAGCTTCCAAATGATCTTCAAGGACAATCCTATGTAGAAAGCATTGCCATAATCCAGACAGGTGGTGACCAAAGCATAAGTGATGGTGAATAGGGCCTTTCAGCCTAGAAGCATGCATAACTAGCACCTAAGGAGGATATACTGTATAGAAAGGCCTTCCAAGCTATGGCACCTACCTGCTTTTCAAGCAGGGGCCAAGGCTTGGAGGGTATCACCCTATCATTCCAACTGGTGACTAAGGCCTCAGCCAAACTGTATTACAGCCCCAAAATAAACCCCAAGCTCCCTCTGAAACCCAATAGGGTTTATTAGGCACCTGGGGTGGAACAATCGAATAGGTCCTACCTTCTTGCAATGGGAGGTGGCTGTGGAGAACTTCAAAGCAATCTAAGAGCGATCTGACTATGACAAGGGACTGATGCTAATTTCCCCCATATCCAAATTATGTTGCCACAGCCCCAATATAAAAAACCAGATCTGGCATGAGACCTCTGCTGTGCATCAGGCCCTCAATGATCTGGAATAGGTCTAAGGTTGCCATGGTGACCATAAACTCCTGAGCCGCCTGACTCTGCATCCAGAGAAGGCAGTCTTGAAGTCTTCCAGTACCATAACACTAGGAAACTCCACCACCAATCTGGCTAAATTTGAGCAAATCTGGCAAGGAAGCTGGTACAGCAGAAACAATTCCAGCTGATCCTTAGAGCCCAATTTCACTAACAGCACCTAACATCCATTATTTGCAGCACAACATCCCTGAAAACCACAAGTCTTCCAGATGGTAATAGCCACATCCCTACCCCTTTCCTGGGGTTGTGGCAGATGCCAACCTAAGAGACAGATTTTCAAAGCTTTTCAGACTTTAGTTAGCACCTGCACTATCCACTTGGGATTCATAAGTACTAACTATGAGCAGGGAGTGCTATATATGCTGCCTCAAGTGCCTATAACAAAAGGTGGTACACAGTTGCAATCAAAATTATTCAACCCCCATTGCAAATCAGGTTTATTGTCAAAATTTAGACTTTCAGCTGTTTGCAATGAACAAATCAAACAAAAACAATTGAAATAGCTCAACACAACCAATGCTTCAAGTGGTGTCCCCAAATTCAACTGAAAACTTATGACTTCTCCAGTCTCAAAATTATTCAACCCCCTGAATAGAATCCGTCAAAACAGCACACATACTGTACAGTATGCAAAACAGGTGTTGTCTCAAGCACACCTGATGCAACTAATCAAGGGCTTCATTAGTTGCACTAGGTGTGCTTGAGCTGGAACACATGAAATAACTGAACTGGCTAGGGGTTTGTTGAGTGTCACGTTTGACTGCATGTTAGAAATATGGCTACGTCAAAAGAATGATCCAAAAAGGAAAGAGATCATTGCCCTTCACAAACAAGGAACAGGATACAAAAAGATAGCGAAGGCACTGAATGTACCTAGAGACACTGTTGGAAGCATGGTTCACAAGTTCAAAGCTAAAGGAACAGTGGTAACACTACCTGGACAGGGCAGAAAAAGGAAGCTGTCAATGGCTGCAACCAGATTTCTGAGAAGGCAGGTTGAGAGAAACCCTCGAGTGACTGCAAAAGACCTGCAGCAAGATGTGGTGGCAACAGGTACTGAGGTTTCAGTGAGCACAGTTAGGCGCGTACTAAACACAGGTTTCCATGCCAGAACTCCAAGACATACACCACTACTGATCCAAAAGCACAAGAAAAGTTGGCTCCAATATGCTCAAAATCATATAAATAAGCCACAGAAGTTTTGGGATTCTGTTCTGTGGAGCGATGAAACAAAACTGGAACTTTTCGGCCTGATGGATCAGCAGTATGTCTGGAGGACGAAGAATGAAGCATATGCTGAAAAGAACACTCTTCCTACATTTAAGCATGGTGGTGGCTCGGTGATGCTCTGGGGCTGCTTTGCATTCTCTGGCACTGGAAACCTGCAGCATGTGGAAGGCAAGATGGATTCATTGAAGTATCAGGAAATCCTAGGAGAAAACGTCATGCCGTCTGTAAGGAAGCTGAAGCTTGGGCATCATTGGACCTTCCAGCAGAACAATGATCCCAAGTATACCTCAAATTCCACTAAGGCTTGGATGCAGTAGTAGTCCTGGAAGATTCTACAGTGGCCATCACAGTCACCTGACTTGAACCCAACAGGAAATCTCTAGTGGGATTTGAAGAAGGCGGTTGCAGCACGCAAACCCAAGAATATTACTGAACTGGAGGCCATTGCTCATGAGGAATGGGCTAGGATTCCTCAGGAACGCTGCCAGAAGCTGGTGTCTGGCTATGCATCTCGTTTGCAGCAGGTCATAACAGCAAAAGGGTGCTCTACTGAAGATGCTTGCCATGAAGGGGTTGAATAATTTTGAGACTGGAGAAGTCATTATAAGTTGCATTTTCAGTTGAATTTGGGGACACCACTTGAAGCATTCATTGTGTTGAGCTATTTCAATTGCTTTTGTTTGATTTGTTCATTGCAAACAGCTGAAGGTCTGTAAATTTTGACAATAAACCTGATTTGCAATGGGGGTTGAATAATTTCAATTGCAACTGTATATATAAGACAACATAAGACCATTCTTCATCCTTTCTGTTTGTTATTATTCTTTCAGCAAGTTATGGAAATTCTATAAAGGTTGAAAAATGGCAGATTCTAGAGGCTATAAAAGATAGCTCTTTTGGTTTCAACACTGAAGTTTTTATTTGCTTATTCCTTTAGAAACATACTATTCAGTGTCAAATTATCTCATCTTGTCCATTAGAGGTGAAAGTAAATAATCAAAATGAATGTATGAATGAATATGCACTGAAAGATTAGCACATCATTGCCCCTTGGAAATCTTGTAGAATTTCTTCCAAACAGTTTACATAGGTCTGAGCTAAATGGACTAGTGGTCTGATTTGGTATAATGGAATTGCCCGCATTCCTTTAATGTTGCTTCAATTTTCTCCCACCTATCTTTTCAACAGAATTACCCTGATAAAGTCAAAATATGAAGCCAAAGAAGCAACAGAAGGACATCAGGATAGCACAGTAATCTTCCTAACACATTTCAGACATAGGAAGTTAAAAATGAGAGTTTTAGTTTCAGTCTCTGCAGGATTTCCAAAAGATTAAGGGCATGGCTATGAAGGGATAAAAAGTAATAACTAGATAAAGAGAAGCCGTAAAAACAGACTTGGGAAGATCCAGAATCTGAACACTATACACAGCAATTAGGACTAAGTTGTTCAGGTCAGTAACAGGAATTATAAAATTACTGGGACAATTTGCAATGTGTCAAGAGTTGGCTAACAATACAGAAGGTTATTTACAAGGCAGAGCTATATAACTGAGACTGATTTTCCCAATGATAAATTCAGTATTTTCATTTTTAAAAATAATTTTTATTGAAAATTTTAATCACAATAGTAAAAGACAATGAAAAAAAATAGTAAAAGACAATGCAAACTAAACTCAGAAAGAAAAATAAAGAGAAAATAGAAAGTGCAAAGGAAAAAAAAGAAGAAAAAGAGAAAATAAATATTTAAAGAAGTGACTTCCGATCTTTCAAATACAAGTAAACTTAGTACAGGTAGTCCTCGACTTACGACTATTTGTTTAGTGACCGTTCAAAGTTACAACAGCACTGAAAAAGGTGAATTATGACCAGTCCTCGCACTTACGACTCACAGAGTCCCTGCAGTCACGTGATCAAAATTCAGGCACTTGGCAACTAGCATGTATTTACGACAGTTTCAGTGTCCCAGGGTCACGATTGCCATTTGCAACCTTCCCAACCAGCTTCCAACAAGCAAAGACAATGGGGGAAGCTGGATTCGCTTAACCATGTGATTTGCTTAATGACCATGGCAAAAAAAGGTAATAAAATATGGCATGACTCACTTAACCGCCTTGCTTAGCAATGGAAGTTCCAGTCCCAATTGTGGTTCTAAGTTGAGGACTACCTGTAATTCTTTACTCCCTATAAAGTTACATGCAAGTATCTCTTCTTCCCGTAACCATCGCTTATTCATGCGCAAATCCATAAATCATTAACATTTCAGGCCTAGTGTCAAAAAGGGCATAAAGGGTTCCCAGAGCTTTATAGAACTTTGTAACTTTATAAAAGCTTTTGACTTTTTGACATGTCTTGTTTTAACCTTGGTCAAACAAACCAACTTTGTACTCCTTCCTTTTGCTTCTAACAGTCTTGGTCTTTAATTCATTCAGACGTTGTCAAAGGATTTGATCGCTCTTCAATTTTTTCCCCCCCATCTCAAAGGCAAACCTCTTTTGTAAATCCAGTAAGGAGTCATTATCCAGGTCATTCTCTTGGCTTATCATTTGTATTTCCACTTTAACTGTCATCTCTGTCTTATACTACACATTTTTTTATTTTCTAGTATTTCAACATTTTCTTTATATTCTAATATTCCTGCATCAGGTGAGGTTTATTTCAGCTCTTTCACATCTGTCATTTCTTCTTTAACATCATTTTGAAATAATCTATCAATAGAAGCAGACATCATTGCTGGCATTGAAGCTGCTATTTTCTGACCCCATTCTTCAAAGATATCTGGAAATATTTCACGTCATACCATTTTCTGTCATTTTGTCCCAATACTGATCAAAAACAAAATGCAAGCCTTTCTCCCCTCCCACCCCTTTTCCTTTTCTGCCTGGAATCTTTAGTCCCCTCTAGTGTCCAATTTCTAAAATCATAAAGTCTTGAATTTGTTACGACTTAAAAGATATACTAAACAATTTGATTCCCATAAAGGTGCTATTTATTTATATAATTATTCCCAAAATCTTATAGCAAAAGTCCTAATATTCCAAATTTGTCTGATACCTTAATTCATTTATAACTTTCTTGAATTCTTATTTAGCTTTTTGCCTTTTATTTCAAATTATTTAAATTCTTAAGCTTATAGTTAAATTTTCTTTTATTCTGGAATGAAGGTAAACTCACCAGGTGGCTTTGCTAACTTGTCGTTATGAAAATCTCTATTAGCCTTAAGATAGTTAAATAATTAATTTCTGAAAGTGATTAGAAAGTGAGGTTAATGAACCCAGTGTCCTTCAAAAGGCTCTGCTGCGATTGAGAGCTTAATGGCTTCCCTTCGTCTCCCGGCCCTCAAACCTGTGGGAAACTGCTGTCCTGCAGTCTCCTCACAAGGAACAGCTGTCCAAAGCACAAGTGGGTAATCTCCTGTCCTCTCCTTTTCTGGAGAGGTTCGATGGGACTGGCCTACTCGCTGATCCTTCGGTCATGGCCATGACAATGTTTCCACTCGTTCAGAGATGTGTTAGCTTGCCATTCCTCAACCAGAAGTCCATAAATTCAGTATTTTCAAAGCAAAAATTTGATATTGCAGACTATCTAGAGATAATGGACAATTTTTAAAAAAAACTAAAAATGTATATCAAATTTACTGTACTTCTATTATAATCTGAAGAACAAATTTAGAGTGCAGGTTTACACACCTATCCTTAAACTACATTGTTAGCAATTACAGAACTAATACCACTTTTGCATATAAAAGTAGGGAAAGTGAGATCAAACATTACAAATACTTAAGAGTAAGAATGATATTGATAGTCCCTAACATATTGGCCTAGTTTGCACATTGCACTAAACCACAGTTTATTTAACTAGGGTGGAGACTGCTTTATGGAGGCACAGTGTGATCAGAACACTTATTCAGATGTCAAACATTCAATTTTTGAAGCCTTCTCACCCTGACAAATTCCTAAGAAATCCTTAGAAATGGACAGTAAATATCACTGTGCGGATACATCAGTTCATTGTGATGGAAAAAGCACCCATATTTAAAAACACTTCCACATCTGAGATTTTTCTAACATTTTATTATTAAAAGTGTTCCAGATATTTGCTTGCCAAACATTTGTGCACAAATGTCCACTGGAGAGTTTATGTGACTCTCTAAGCAGCTTTGAACAGGCACCTGAACAATCTCACAAACGAGAGAACTTTCTCCAACTGCAAAGCCCCCAGGAGAAGCCATTTCTTGTTCCATACCAATTTCCTTGACCAGGCTGGGAAGGGAGCTGAGCATCAAGGTATGACAGACATCACCTCCAGAAATCTGGCAGAGGCTTTGCTTTGGACACTTGTAGAAAGCCAATTATGAAAAAGTCTTGCTGTTGAAAGAGACTTGGATAGGCACTGCAAGTGAGGTATTACTTAAATTCAGTAAGGATCTAGGCCTCAAGGATCTTTTTCTAGTAAATTGATCTGCTGCTTCATGCTTGCATGCCCACTGCTCAATTACCTAGCCAAAGGTCTTCAGACACAGTGGCCTCTAAGGAAACCAAGCATACTTAAAATGCCCCCTTTCCTATTGCTACATTTCCAAATACCACCAAATCCACTAACATCACACCAGAAATTCTTTCCCCTATTATGGCTCCTTAAAAGGTGCCACTCCCCAAACACAGAAATAGCAAAACAGATGCTACTTCAGCAAATAGCAATACTTTTTCACATCTAGCCTATCCCTCCATATCACACAGGAACCACTGGTGAGTTTTGCCAATCCTGTTCCTCAATCGCAGTTGCTTTAGCTGACAATCTGTATTCCTGCAGATATGTAGCCCGCTGCCAAATAGTCAGCCTGGGTTTTGAAACTGCAGCCACCTTAAGTCCAGAAATGCACTGCAAAAGGAAAAGATAAAAACCAGTTTTACTATAGTGTCATTAAACCAGCTGCTAGTTCAACTTAAATAAGATTGGTCGCCAAACAAAAAAGGCTCTGAATTCAGCATAAACCTGGTTGCTCGGTTTGTCAATAGCAGGATTTGATGCACCAATTAGCTGTGATAATCAAGCAAAGATCAAGGAGTGGACTCCCAGTGTTGCATCAAGGTATAAATTCAGCGACTGTATTTTCTGTTGACAACTAGCTAAAATACAGAGTTATCAACACTAAAGAGTGGAGTCTTATCCCCATATCTGACTTGCCTTTAAAAGAGTCCTAGAAACAACAAGAAGTTGTGCTTTATAATGCCTCTGAGGCATAGCTTTAAAAGAGAGTCTGCATTCTTCTTCTATGCCTAAGCAAGGGGAGGGAGACGTCCTTAACGCCACACTGAACTTTATATGTATACCAAGTGTGAAGTCAGAGAAATCCCTCTGCCGTAGAGGCCAAATTTTCTCTATTATACTCTGCCGGGACCTTTCAGCTGGTTCATTTACTACTTATACTTACAGGGGAGCAACTCACGATCCTGGTGAAGGGAAGCTCTTTGACCGAAAGGAAAACTTCCTATTCCCTTCTTTGAACAAGTTAGACCTCTGTTGAAAATAGGGACTGTAGAGCTCATTCTCTAGGGTCTAAAAGAGGTTCCCTGAACCTCTAACATCATGATAGCAAAGCAAAGCAATACAGAGTCAAATTCACTGCAGTAATTTTTGATTCAGAATGCTGAGTTGTGTTATATGGAGCACCTAGTAGAAATGGTTAGTATCTACCAACCTTGGTGTGCTCTATCTGGAGTTTGCAAGACATATCAATGTCCTCCAATTACCTGAGAGATAGCTACTGGCTCCTTATAAATTGTGTAAGTTACCCAAAATCAGCCCATTGTCTTAATTCAAGCTCAGCTGAAGCAGCACATCTCTCCACAAATGAATCTATGTCATTGGCTGTTGTGGGTCTTCCGGGCTGTGTGGCCCGGAAGACCCACAACAGCCATCGAACTCCGGCCGTGAAAGCCTTCAACAATACAATCTATGTCATTCTTCACATTTTTAATGACTTGTCCACTTTTTTTGTTTTTCCCACTTTTTGCAAGATTAAAAAGGTAAAGGTTTTTCCCTGCACAGTCGTGTCCGACTCTAGGCGCCGGTGCTCATCTCCGTTTCTTAGCCGAAGAGCCAGCGCTGTCCGAAGACGCTTCCGCGGTCATGTGGCCGGCATGTCATGCGCGGAACGCTGTTACCTACCCACCAAAGTGGTACCTATTTATCTGCTTGCATTTTGCAAGATTAATGGACTCTTAATAAAGCAAGCCTATATTCAAAGATCATTTTGGCTGCAATCTTTCCTATATCTTTGAGTAGCTACTCAATAACCAAATTGTTGTCTAGCCTGGTAAAAAATATACTGTTATTAATAGAGAGGAGCAAGTACAATGCTGCAATGTTTCTAATGACAAATATTACTGTCTTCAAAGTTATAGCTTGTTCTTACATTTGGCAGTAATTCTGGCACCCACCTGACAATCAAATACCGTTTTTTGGCTATTTAATTTACACGAGTGCTACACAAAAGGGTCACACTTGTATGCAAAGGAAGATGTATAGCAATACCAGACGTTACGAGGCATCTTGGGGTGGAGCGGAAGGATCCTGACTCTCAGGCTCTGGGGGAGGAGCTGGCACCGATTCCTCTTTCTTCTGCGCAGCCAGGAAATCATGAATTGCCTTCTCTATCTGTGGCCTGAAGATGTGGTTTAGTTTTGGATCCACCACCTGAGAAATAATTCTGTCCACTCCAGCTTCCAGCATCCCTGACCTGGGGCAGAGACAAAGGACTCATTCAGTTTCTGTCAAAGATCTTCCCTGCTGCCCCCACCTAGAACTCTCTGGAGCCATCATGTCAACTGCAATTAGCCTTAAAGTGGCAAGAATGACAGCATTCTTGGTAGCGTACATGGGAGAAGCACCCCACCTTTTGTAAAGAAAACCCAGATGGTTTTGAACCTGCCACTTTCTAGGGTGCTTGCAGAATGGACGACAGACATCTGGTCACCCAATCACTTAAAAAGTATCCTGGTCAGGAGTTGTGGTAGGGTGCTTGTGGGACGCAAACCTACAAATAAAACATGCCTTAGCACAAAGCAGAAAAAAAACACATATGCATTGGAAGAGATAGGTGGGAGATGAGGGAGGTGATCTTTTTTGGCTGGTACATTTACAAGAGCAAAGGAGAAAGGTCCCAGCTCTACCACTCTCAATTGCTCTGACATCTGCCAAGTCTAGACATATGGGAACTTTTTCACAAGACAAAAACAAACATTTGCAACACATGACAAAGAGCTTTTTTGAGAACAGTGTGTCAAAACCCAAGAAGTGACATTGCTTCAAGGCTGCGCTGGATAAAGAGAGCAGGGAATCAGCTGTCTGGTTGGGTTAAGTCATGTCTGCAAGAGGCTAGGAAGCAAAAACAGAGACACTGAAGAGCATTTGGGAACGCAGATGCAAACCTAACGTGACCCTACCTCCTGGGCAGAAAACTAACAGTACGTGCTATTTTGAGGCTATGTGGGCACTTAAGAAGATCAGTATTCTTTGACACTCAGCCTTTCAGAAGGGCAGGTCTAATCTGGCATGAACTCCGATCTGCTCGAATGCTTTTCCACCTCCTACATAGTGTGCTGTGCCTTGTACTGCAGTGGCAGCTCCATGCAATGCAGATAAATGCTGCCATATTGCTATTATGGTGGGCAGGCTCTCCACAGTGGCAGAACTGTACCTAGAAACGATCTCCGGGTGCTCTGAGTATTATAAAAAATGGCTTACAAAATGCATCTTGGAATACTTCAGTGATAACTAGTATTGGCTTTGCAAACAATTATTAGATATGCTTATATTGTCTCTTTCTGCCCACAAAGCAATCTAGAGAAATGCTTAGTAGTCTCTGTCTTACCGTTTGAGCCATGCAACAGTTAAAAAACTAAACTGAACTATGTTTTGAACCTAGTGTGCTCCTGCTCTATTTATATGGAACACCCACATCTTATTCATACAAATGAGGCCTGGAGAACTTGCTATGCCGCAGGGTGCTCAACACTTCAATGAGGGCTGTATTTGAAAGTATAGCAGATGGGGCTAGGGCAAAATTAATGTCCATTTAATTCACACTGACATTAAATTAACGTTAAATATAGATAAGATTATTTTCCAGTCATGGATTTAATGTGTGCTTTCTGTCACATTAAACATTACCATCTGGTAGCAGTTTTTTGAGGTCCTGAAGACTGTCCATGACCTTTGGGGGAAACATGCAGCTCAGGGGCGTTCATGCGGTGCACTTCCATGGCATTTATTTATTAGTAATAAATGAAGGAAGATGTGCACCTACATCACCTGAAGGTTCTGAAATGATGTTGGGGTCTGCTGCTTGTCTCCTTGGATCAGCATCACACAGAGTTTTGTCATGTCTCCTATGCCAGGGGTCCCCAACCCCCGGACCGCTACCGGTCCGTGGCCTGTTACGAATTGGGCCGCCATGCCGGTCTCCGAACCCTGCCCCCCGGTCCATGCGATTGGCTCCCGCCTGCAAACCCTGCCCCCCTGGTATGTGCAATTGGCTCCCGCCTGCAAAACCCACCCCCCCGGTCCGTGGAAAAATTGTCTTCTACGAAACCGGTCCCTCGTGCCAAAAAGGTTGGGTACCCCTGTCCTATGCCATTTTAACATCTATGTGAACTCAAAAATGATATGAAGCATATATTTTCAGTTAATGGTAGGGAGATTCTCAAAGTTCTGAAGTATTCCTAAAGCATATTCATGGACTTAATGTGGAGAAAAACCCCAAGGCTTATTCTAGCAAAATTAGAAGTGCTATTAATTAGCAGGAAGGACAATGTGGACAGCAAGTACAACTTTGACTGACTAGGTCTGCATTCCCCTTGAGTAATCAGATTCATAACTTGGGCATGGTCCCGACTTTACTTTGTGAATTTAAGCTGCTCTCACTGTTGCCCCTAGAAGAGATTTTCAGTTAGCGTACTAGTTGCCTTTTTCCTGGAGAAAGCTAATCTGGTCACTTCCTAATTTGTTAATTTTTTTCAACTGAATTTATAGGCCACCCCAATCCGTCATGACTCTGGGCAGCCTACAGAATACACAATAAAAAACAAAAGATTAAAAACATTACCTTGCCAGAAGGAGAAGGTTAAAAAAACAACAACAATGACTGTTAAAAGACTGAAACATCACCCACTCTAACCCAGGGCCCAGGTTTTAAGGGCTCATTTAAATAGGGCCAGAGTGGGTCTCAGGGAGAATTATAGTGTTCCAAAGGGTATTAGATGACTGCAACATGTTCCAGGTGGCACTTCTCTTAACAAGTTTTTAGAAATTTCAGCAGTGTATAGTATACTGGCTGGAATCTATTTCACAGAACATATTTTTACAGGTGTTTTTGGTTACACTGACTTTCAATTTGGGCATAATTGAAGTTGTTGGCACTTTGTGACTGAAACAGCATAAAAGTTGACAGACAGATAAACAAATAAATAAACATTATCTACAAACCCTATATTGCCTATGGCCAGGTCATTTGTTGTTTTCTATATGCCTCTTTAGAATTGCCAGACATGGCCTTCAATTAGGTCCTTTGCCTTCTGAGAGACTGGAGGTTAGAATTTAGAACAGGGCTTTATCAGCAATAGCACAAAGAAGTGGGATGCCTTATGCTCTTTCTCTGGAAGCTCAGTCAGCTTCTCTTCTTTTAGCCTTTAGGCCAGAGCTTTCCAAACTGTGTGTCGCGACACAAAAGTGTGTCGCCACACCACCCGGAAGCGGCAGCGGGTGCGTGCACGGTGGCAGCGGCAGCGGCGCGGGATCAGTGCTTCTGCGTTTTAGCGGAGGCTGCTGCCGATGCCGCCGCCGCACGCCCCCCCCGCCGTGCGCACATGCGCCGCCGCCGCCACTGGTGTGTCGCCAGCGGCGGCACTTTGGAAAGCCCTGCTTTAGGCAAACAACAGGGAAGACAGGGACATGGATCTAATGAACAGGCGGAACAAACCATTAAAAACAATTATAGGACTCACCACCCACTCTAACCCAAGGCATGGGGAAAGGGCCAGGTTTTCAGGGCACTTTTAAACACAACCAAGGTAGTGACCAGAAGTATCTCAGGGTGGATGGTGTTCCAGAGGTCAGGAGGTGTGACAGAGAAGGCACACTTTCTAGTTTCCATTAGGCAACACTGCTAAATGGATGGGACCTGGAACATGACAATTCTGCCCAATCATACCGAAACCATACAAGATAGATAGTCCTTCAGATAATCAGGCCCTATGCCTGAAGGGCTTTATAGATAAAACCAGCACCTTGAATTCCACCAGAAAGCCTACTGGTAACCAGTGCAGCTCAGGGAGTAAATTACATGGACATGGTTATCCAAACCACTGTTACATGGGCCTGATGAGGCATGCCAATAATTGCCCATGCTGCTGAATTCTGACCAGCTGCAGTTTCTGAGTGGTTTTCAAGGGCAGCCTCTCGTGCAATAGTCTATTCACAAGGTGAGCAAAATGTGAGTGGCTGCAAGAAGGGTCTCCCAGGCCAGGTAACAGCAACATTGGCACGTAATATGGATTTGTGCGAAGGCTGTTTTAGCC
The DNA here is from genome assembly GCA_023362775.1 of Charina bottae. Taxonomy (NCBI): domain Eukaryota; kingdom Metazoa; phylum Chordata; class Lepidosauria; order Squamata; family Charinaidae; genus Charina; species Charina bottae. Next base: position 4,926,328 of record JALMGJ010000039.1, read on the forward strand.
ATGGCTGTCACCTTCCCTTGAGCAGCAGCTGGAAGTCCAAGAAGATGCCCACATTGCAGACCAGTCCCAAAGGGATAAGTATAATCCCACTCAGGACTAAAAATGAACTGTCCACGGCCCCAGGGATCTAAAAACTGACAGCCACTCAGGCTTGTCACGGTTGAACTTTAGCCTGTTCCTCCCCATCCAGTCCCCTACAGCTTCCAGAAACTCAGAGAAGGCCTTGACAGCATTGCCTGGTCGGTCTGGGGTCAAAATGTATAATTGGGTATCTTCCATGTATTGATGATACCTGACCCCAAATTGGCAGATGACCTCAACCAGTGGCTTCATATAGATGTTAAACAGAAGGGGCAAAGTGTAGAGCCATGAGGTACCCACACCCTAGGGGCCTTAGACTCAATTTCTTTCCTCCTGTCAATATTGAATGGACCTAACCACAGAGAAAGAACCACTGCAACATTGTGCCTCCACTCCCAATCTACACAGGCAGGCCACAATGATATCATGGTTGATGGTACTGAGAAATCAAGAAGAATCAGGATGGTTGCACTACTCCCACCCCAGCTCCACCAAAGGTCATCAACAAAGCAAAACCAATGCTGTCTCAGTACTAGGCCTGGATCTGAAACCTTTCAGGCTGAAAGAGATCCAGATACTCATTTTCTTCCAGGAGTGCCACCACCTTCTCAACTACTTTTCTTTTCCTGGGAAAAGAAAGATGGCAGCTAGCTAGGAGACATAATATCTGTCTCACTTTGAACTCTCACCACACATTATTACGGCACTTCTGTATATTTTAGCATATCTAAATGCAGAAATAGAATCAGGTCAGACTTATTACTCCTTTCTTCAATATTAAATATTTATTTTCAAAAAGGTGAAAATTTGATAAGTAGAGAGAGAGTAATTTTTACAGGCTGCAAGGCCTAATTCTTTAAAAAATCAAAGACTAAATCTTTCAAGATTCTTTCTTCAGAATGGTCAGAATCACCTTATTGTTTTCAGTATCTCCAACTAAGCAACATAATTCAAAAGGAATTACAAAAACAAGGCAAATGCTTAGAGATTTTAAAAGATGTGAAAAACGTATCACACAAAACTCAGAACATCTGTTGGGGCTCATTTACAAGATGTTATTTAAATATGATTTAGAAACTGAACAAATTAAAGATGATATGATTAAATGGATGAAGAATTTAAATTACACAATTGATATGCAACAATAGGATTATCAATGGAAGACAAATGAATATTACACATAGAGAAAACTGGTACAAGAAGTTTTACCACTGGTATATTGCTCCAGTGGGGATTGCTAAAATAGATAACTCATTTTCTAAAAATTTCTGGAAATGCAATAATTAGGTCAGATAATTCTTTCCTATCTGGTGGCAATGTTGTAAAGCTCAACAATTCTGAATGATGATATATTATAGAATGAAGCAACTTTTAAAGACTGAATTCTTTTTCTGCCAACTGTTTTTGTTAAACATTACCAAAATTTATATTCCTACAAAGTACACCAAAAGGCTTTGTATATGATAATAGCTGCCAAGATTCTTTATGCCTTTTATTAGAGATCACATATAATTCCCTCTTTAGAAGAATGGCAAATTAAGCTATGGGTGTATTCATCATTATTAAAAATAACCTTATATTTGAAAAATAAGTTTGATACATAATTTAATTCATCTTGGAAAACATTTGTGGATTATAATTCTACATATGGATATGTACTACATCTGAAGTTTAGGTTTTTCTTAACATAAGGCTTTAATATATTAGTTTTAGCTTGATATAGAATTTTTAGATTGGATAGAAACTTTTGTTAATTGTTAATTCTTACTTATGGTTCGTATTATACTGATCACTTTTTAAAGTACTGAACATTGACTTGATTCAACAATGGTTTTGAAGTCTTAAACTGATATAAGACATTTTAATATGCAGTACTAATCTAATGTTACTTTGAATTTTTATTCAGTTTTGTACAGCCTGTAAACCTCTTTTCTATTTTCTTTTAGTTTTTCTTATTCTTTTTCTGTTTTTCCTCTTGGCTGTGTTTTTAAATATCTACTAACACACACACATTTTAGCACATGTATGGCAGCAGACTGAAATCCATTATTTCCTCTTCACTGCATGCTTCAAACAGAAGATGTGTTCCTCTCATTTCTCTTGAATAATTTACTATATTAAAATTCAAAAGTTGCAGAAGGCATTCAAAACATAATTTTACTTGAACCACAGGATGCAATTAAACTAGTGAATATTCTCTACATATTTACAAAGAACACATGCTGTGCTGTGTGAGCTCAATTAATTGCAGGAGCAGCTCAGGAAACTTTTCAAAACGTGTGTTACCACTGCTCTCTGCTGGACAAAAGTACACCCCACAATTTTAAGCTGATGGAATTACTGAGCCTTATTTTGGGTTGGAGGTGAGAAAAGATGACTAGACTTAAAATACTGCAAGTTACTAATATGCGGTTTTCCCCTCAAAATAATGGTTGCTTGTAGCCCTTCATTATGTGGCCACGTGTTCTAGAAACATGAGCCCTATAAGAATGCTCAGGTGCCTCATCATATTACATTTATATATTGCATATATGTTCTGTCTTTCTCTGAGAATTCAACCAAGTATATGGGGATTTCCATATAAACTCTGCCATCCCACCTTAACTGAAGCATGCTATTTTCCTGGTACTATATGGCTACTGCATGAACCCAGGAAAAGGCAGGTCTTCTTTAAGGAGTTTACAGGGGCAGCAAGCCCACATCCTCTCGGATGCACAAATAGCTGCACAACATCAAAATGTCCAAGCAGGCTATCTGTCAGTTGGCAACAGGCACCTAAATAACACTTCAATAGATGAAACATATATAGATGAAGGCCTACAATCCACCAGGAAGCATTCTTATATTTCCTGTCCAAATATAAGTGCTTCCTTACCTTCAAAGATTTTCGTATTTGTTTAATACCTTCTACTTACTGAATCACACTCTGTCTGAGCCCATTCCGCAGTTGGTTTTTGTTCATTGCTGGGTTCCATTCTTGCTTATCCAGGTGAGTAGATACAAAGTTGTCCACTTTCTGTCTCAAATTCTGGTACGCTGGCTAAATAAAATTGCATAATGAATACAACAAACTTGAAGGGTTTCTTATAAAATCCTCCTTGGGGGAAAATAATCTATATCCTTGTCAAACGTTTGACAATCAATTCTAAAAGAAAAACAAAACAAAGCCTAACAACAAATTTAAACATAAGAAAATGACACAAGCAGTGTGTGCCTCAGAAAGCCTGGAAGCACACAGGAATGTCATCTAAGGCAGGGGTACCGAACCTTTTTGGCACCAGGGACCAGCCGTGGAAGACAATTTTTCCACGGACCGGGGTGGGTGGGTTTGCAGGCGGGAGCCAATCGCTCAGACGGGGGACGGGTTTGCAGGCGGGAGCCAATCGCGTGGACCACCACCGCTCACCTGCTGTGCGGCCCACTTCCTAACAGGCTGCGGCCCACAGGTTGGAGACCCCTGATCTAAGGCACACTCTGCTTGTTGAGCACATGCTTCACACCCATTATTTTGGAGCAGCACACACAAAGAATGTCCTTCTAACTAATAAGACTATACAGTGCTTCAACTCTGAAGGCAAAAAGATATTTCAGAGCATGTAAGGCTTCTAATGTAGCACCTGCCAGCTCCTGTCCTTAAAACAAACTTTTCCCCCGTAGAAGGCAGCCACCTGATCCTGGTAAAAGTCTGCTTTAAAGGGTTGCAACTAGGTGTTAAATTCATGTCCCCATGTGCTCTGAAGCACCCTTTTCCCTTCAAATCCAAAGCACTGCACAGCCCTACTTCCTCAGGTACTCTACAGTACTTCTTTATTGATTTATATAAACTCTCATTAAGTGTTAGGGTTAGGGTTACCCTTCTATAATAAACAGAAGAACTGACAGCAAAGCTCACTATTTGGCAAGAATAAATAGAAGAATGGTAAAGCTTCTTTAGATAAAATGTTATTAGTAAAGGGTGCATTAGACCACTTGAAAGTAGAAAGAGTTATGTATAGTTTGATAAAGAAAAAATAAATTTAGAGGAAAATAAAGTATACAGTGTTGCTTTTAGAAGATTATATACCAAAGGAACTTTAATGCAGGATGCAAATTTTAGATATGGAAGGTGATACGTGCAATGTGATGTGTAATGTGAATGTGTAATGTGATATGGAATGTGTAATGGAGTATGATAGAGGCTGGATTCCAACCTCTACCATCCCCAGCCAGTATAACTGTCCCAACTTTAAGATTTAGGTTTGGAATAATTTGTCCTACAATTCATTTTATAAGAGTATGACAATGTTCTTATATTTAAAAATACTTGCCCATTTATTTCCAAGAATATATACAAACTTTAGTACATAATGAGATTTAACAAATTCTGAACATCTTCTAATGTGCTGCCTAACATTTACAGAATGTTGATTATATTGATAGAAGGGAACTAAATCATAAATTAAAAGCAGGAGGTAGTGCTTATGTTTATAAACTCTCTATACGATTTGACCCTGAAAAAGCCTGCTATTTGTTCATTAAATATACATTCTAAATTTCTACATTTAGAAGTGTTATTATTTATTTATTTATGGGGGTAAGATATTCCACAGGGCGAGTGCTATTGCAGAGAAGGCACGCCTCCTGGACCCCACTAGATGGAATTCTTTTATTGATGGGGTTCGAAACATGCCCTTCCTGCAGGACCGGGTGGGGCGGGTAGATGTGGTCGGGATGAGATGGTCCCTCAGGTACCCTGGTCCCATGCCATGTAGGGCTTTAAAGGTGATAACCAACACCTTGAATTGGACCCAGAAGCAAACTGGTACCCAATGCAGCTCACGGAGCAGCGGTGTTACATGTGCTGATCTTATAGCACCCATGACTACCCATACAGCTGCATTCTGGACCAGCTGAAGCTTCTGGATACTCTTCAAGGGTAGCCCCATGTAGAGCGCATTGCAATAACCTATATGGGAGATGACAAGGGCATGAGTGACTGTTCGGAGGGCCTCTTGATCCAGGAAGGGGCGCAACTGGCGCACAACCCAAAGCTGTGCAAAGGTCCTCCTGGCCATGACTGCCACCTGCTCCTTGAGTAGGAGTCATGAGTCCAGGAGGACCCCCACGTTTCGCACTGAATCTGAACAGGGCAGTGCCACCCCATCCAGAGTTAAGGATGACAACTTCCTGGAAGTCGAGAGGCCATCAATCCACAGCCACTCCGTCTTACCAGGGTTCAGTTGAAGCCTGTTGTTCCCCATCCAGGCCCCCACAGCCCCCAGGCACTGAGACAGGGTGTCGACTGCATCACTTACTTCACCCGGGATGGAGATATACAGCTGAGTATCATCAGCGTATTGATGATATCTCATCCCGTGTTGACGGATGATCTCCCCCAGAGGCTTCATGTAGATGTTAAATAGGAGAGGAGAGAGAACCAAAACCTGCGGCACCCCACAGAGGGGTCGCAGGTCAGATCTCACCTCTCCTATCACCACCGATTGGGAGCGGTCCCGGAGGAAGGAGGTGAACCAGCGCAAGACTACGCCACCCACCCCCAACTCCCTGAACTGTCCCAAAAGGATACCGTGGTCAACGGTATCGAAAGCCGCTGAGAGGTCCAGGAGAGCAAGAATGGATGCACTCCCTCCATCTTGCTCCCGCCAGAGATCATCCATAAGTGCAACCAATGCAGTCTCTGTCCCATATCCCGGCCTGAAACATGACTGAAAGGGGTCTAGATAATCTGTTTCATCCAGAATCCTCTGGAGTTGCAGCGCCACCACCTTCTCAACCACCTTTCCCAAAAAGGGAAGGTGGGAGACAGGGTGAAAGTTGTTCAAAACAGTGGGGTCCAGGGATGGTTTCTTGAGGCTCTATTATACTCTACTATAATTAGATTCAGATGCCTTGTCCTTTTGTTTCCCGTGGCTGGTAGCTCACAGGCCTGACAGTAAAGGTACAGGTTTCATGGTCAATGCCCACCAGGTTTGTAGTAAAGGCTCAAACCCCAAGCTTATCCTAATACATCAGGGACTAACCCTGACACATAATTCCCTCCAGTTTTTTTTACCGTCTCTGAATGTCTGTTAAGTTTTAATTGTACATGCATTTTATCAAATATGCAAACTAGTCTATATCCTATCCAACTTATATTTTACATTTTATTCCTTATCTCTTTTAATTCTTTACTAATCCTTTCTGCTAACTTATATCCTTAGAATATACTTGTGCTTCTGTCTTTCCTCCTTCTTAAAACATATTGGGAGTCACTGAGGTGGGACGTGAAACTTAGTTTTTTTTTTTATATTAATTTTTATTGCACATCAATAATATAATAAACTTAGTTTTTTCTTTAGGACATTATGTTCTGTTTATCAGAAAGAGGAATAATTTTTCTATGCATGTTCAGGGTTAATCATATTCACTCTTTTGTTTAAATTTATCATAAATTTATCACAAATATTGCCACATCACGATCATGTGCTCTGATTAGTACAAGTTCTACATACATGCACTATTGAAGGCATATATTTTGGTTGGGCTATTGTTGGGTATATAACCACTCCTTTTAGCTCTCTCATAATGTGGGCACTCTGACTGAAGGAGATATCCTAATGTGCATTGTCTTCATGTCTTGTCTTCTGTCCATAACCAAGATCTCTGTATGCTTTTATTTTGTTGATCAGTACAGTTGTAATAAAATGACCAGTATTGTTTGTGTTCATGTGTTTTGTTATGTATATCAACATTCAGCAAATGTATATAGCATTTCTAAACTGGGTTTTGGCCAAGATCACAGCTGATGGGGATTTGATAGGAAATATTGTCTAAATTAATTCTTAAAAGTGAACGTTTCCACAGAAAAAAATAGACTCTGAGAGAGCAGGAGGCCTTCAGATGGTCACAGTACAGCCGCTATCAGAATGGCTTGGAAGCCAGTGCAAGGATTTAAAGTACATTCTTTAACAATGTCCTATTGATTAATCTATATAAATGCCTTAGGCCTGATGAGGGACTTTGAAACCAAAACGGCCCAGTTTAGATACATTAGCTTGCTGTCTTATAGGAGTTAAACCATTGGTCCATTTCTCTCTTTAGGATTTTAGACAGTGCTATTTAGGGGTACAGCTCTTGTCCAATTATATTAGCCCAATAAGTGTTGGGATATATAATTATTCTGAATGCAGAATATCAGGTCCCACAGACTCTCCTCATCCAACTGCCTTTAAAAAAATCATACCTGGTTAAACATCTTTTAAAATTTCAAAACTAAGCACTGTGGCTAAAGAGCAACTTATAAGACAAAAACCAGTTATTTACATCTATAGCAAGATAATAATTAACTAGTGCAGGCCTTCCAGAAAGCAGTAAAAATGGAGCTGTTCAGGAAAGCCCTTGATATCAGCTTGGAAGGAGATGTCATTTATCATGGACATTTTAAATGTTAGATGTTACTCTAGATATTTTATTGGCTATTTTTATTGCAGATGTTTTATTATTAAGTCCTATGTGGATGTTTTATTATGCTGCCACTATTGATGTTTAGGGTTAGATTTTCTGTAGCTGCCTTGAGTCTGTTTGGATTTGGCAACATACAAACCAACTCACTAATTTAACTAATTAACTATGAACCTAAGGCTTATGCATTGACTCATATACACAGTAACCTATTTGGCTGCTTACAATAAGAGGACAACTTTACAAAATTTCATCTTCCCCCATCCACATTACACTATAAATTCTGAGCACGAATGTGCATAGGCAGGCTAACAATGTGGTAACTTTTACAAACAAAATTAGCAGTTTTAATCCTCTATTATAGAAACAGTAATTTCTGTACTGAAATTACTCTGTGTAGAGAGAATACTAAGACTAAGTCAGAACCTATATGACTGCCAGACCATGGAAACTGTGATAAAGTTTAATACCTAAGATTCAAAGTGGAATATTTCCTACTCTTTAACATGATAAAATCCAGTAATTTCTCACATCCAGAACACTGGTTCTCAATCTCTCCTATTTCAAATCTCACCAGTGACTGTACTGAAAGAATCTGAGTTGCACCATGATAGAGGCAAAAAGTTCACCTTCCCAATGGGCTAGCATTTTATTTTATTTTTCACTCAAGCGCCCCATCTAGACTAGTTCTGCACAGGTTGAAAAATAGAGTAGGGCTGTGCAGTGATCAGTCCAGATGTGAAGGAGAAAAGGTGCCCATACTCAAATCAAACCAGAGCCCAGCTAAAGACGCAGCACCTTTGTTGCTGGAGAGGCGACCAGAGCGCCCTCATCCCCTTTTCCCCTCCAAATCCGGATCGCCGCACGTAGCATAGCCCCAGTCTCGAGGACGGGTCTGCTTCTGGACGGACAGCTCCTAGCCAAAAAACAAAAAAGCAACTGGATTTACTGTTTTTGGAGGAATGAGAAGAAAATGGTGGAAAGGGCGAGGAAACATGGAAGATTTACAAAAAGGAAGTTACTATCGTCCCCCCACCTTCGCCCCGAGCAGAATAGCAGCTGTCCCTGGTTGGAAGAACCCCACAGGATGGACTCATTGGGTGTTTTGAAGTTTCTCTGGACATCCCAAACCAGAGGCTTCCCCCCACCCCCATTTATTGGGGAGGGGGTTATTAAGTTTCCCAGGATGACAGCAGAGGGATCGTGTAGCGCAGGCAAAGAGAGGCGCTACCTTTGTATCGACGTCGGCCAGGCAGTCCCGGCGGAAGGCGTCGAAGAGGCCGCGGCTCTTGAGCTGCCCCACGATGAGGGCGATGAGCTGCGCGTCGCCAGGGGGCAGCGAGGCCGGGTCGGTCCCGCCAGGCCCCGCGGAGTTCCCACTGGCTCCGCCCGCGCCTGAGGATGCCCCGCCGGGCTCCGCCATCCTCCCGCCGGGTCCCCGGAGCCACGCTGCCCTTCCGCTCCCGGCAGGAGATAACGCGGCGGCAGCGGCCACCGCAGAAGTCGGAACTGCAGCAGCTGTTGGCGCGGTTGCTGCGGCGGTCGCAGGTATTCTGCATCACTGCTTCCCGCCGCATGTTGGGAAGCGCAGGCTTGTTAAGGAAAAGGCGACTTTCGCGCGTCTTTATTACGTTACCAACCCGGCGGCCGGAAGAGGCGCGGGGATGTTGGGTGTTGTAGGAGCAGGTCTGGCTAGAATGGGAGGGGCTGTGGTGATGCAGCGCGAGGAAGAAGTTTCGGGGCTGCAGGGAGGCAGAGAAATAGGCTCGTAAAACTCGAGTCTCACCACATGTAGCAGAGCAGCTATCATCCAGTTGTGTTGGACTATAACTGCCATTATCCCCTTAGAAAGAGGAATGGTATAAGGATAATGGGAGTTTTAGTCCATTATTACCTAGAACTAACAGTCTTTGTTGACTTCCGCAGGACTTATTGTCCTGCCTGCCCCCGGCGCTTTCCCCCTTGCCGTGTCGATCTTTCGAGATAATGTACCGAAATGATGTTTTATTAATAAAATTATTCTGCAGTTGTGTCTGCTCTGTTGTGGTCGAAGGTGTTGAAGCAACCCGAAGTTACAGCAGCTGCAGTGGGCCGGTAGGCGTTACTGTAGTAGCACACACAACAGACCCTAAATGCGTAGCAGCCCCCTTGCATGTTTCGGTGGACAGAAGAATCGTTGTTGCATTCTTTCACATTCTGTACAGATATGCCCAGAACAATTTTATGGCTACAATCCAGTTGGCACTGATCTGGGAGGAAGCCCCGAAGAGACACCAACAAGATTGCAGTTAAGCAGCCTCCTGTGTCCAGCCTGCCATGTCACATACTATAAGGGCCTACTACCAGGACATTATACTCCCTTCTGACATTTCTTAAAGGCACCAATCTAGTCTTTTTCTATCAAATGAATGGAGGAAAAGTTATTGCTGAGCAAATTAACACAGTTTACTGCAGAAGCACATGGGGAAGCTTTGACACTTGGTAGCTTTTGTATAATAATGGGAGATATGCTGTAGGGAGTTTCATTAAGTCCTGTTAACTTCCCCATGGAGCTGCAGTCAGATCTGTGTGAAAGTAAATCCTACTGAGAGAGCCAGTTTGATGTAGTGGTTAAGGCTCCAGCCTAGAAACCGCGGGAGACCGTGAGTTCTAGTCCTGCCTTAGGCACAAAGCCAGCTGGGTGACCTTGGGCCATTCACTCTCTCTCAGCCCTAGGAAGGAGGCAATGGCAAACCACTTCCGAAAAACCTTGCCAAGAAAACTGCAGGACTTGTCCAGGGAGTCACCAAGAGTCAAAAACTGACTCGAAGGCACAAAAAAAAAATCCCACTAAAGTCAATGAGGTAGAATGGTTAAGTGCTTACTTAGGTCACAGCCTGGGTAAAATGCTTTGTAGAAAGAGAGAACCCCAATGTATGTAAGAAGGCTCAGATACAACCACAGAGGAATGGTACACTTGACTCCATTCCTGATAAGCAAGGGCTGGCCTGTTATCCAAAAAGGGTTTCGGCTCATTGACAATTTTTACCAAAAGAGGTTCTTGGTGGTTTTGAAAACTACTTATGCTACTTTTGGAATGTCACATTATTTATGATGTTATTCTTTATTAACACCATGACTATTTTATCATATTCTATTTTCCATTGTTGGTTTTTATATTGGATGAATTTGCATGACATATCCAGGGCTAACTGAACCATGCTTTATTCAATTAACCCATGTTTTGGCTTCTTACAACACAGTAAATCAAAGACTAGCCACCCAAGCTGGATATACACAACATGCTAAATATGTCATGTGCAAACATCAGTTTTTTATTTTGTTTGTATATTTTGCACTGATATACCTACCACTGATTAATAAATGTGATTAAGCCTGCCAAGAATGTGATAAAGAGGCCCCTGCCCTTAATATCAGGTATTTCATGAGTGGCTTGGATGGATGCAGAATGCAGTTTCCATTTGCTTATTCACTTCATTATCACCTCAGATACATCTGTGCTGAGCTCAACAGTGTAAAACATTTTCCTATTCTGAGTCCTGGTGAGTCTGATGGTATAAAACTGTCTTCTGGGTCAGCGCAATCTGTTCTAATGCATATACTGGGATCGCTGTGTCATACAGATGGGTGTACAATCTTCCACTGACATCTTAATGCATCTAACAGAAAAAACATAGCTTTGAGTAATAACCCTCCATGGCCTTGGTTCAAAAAATGTTACGATCTGAGGTGCTACCTAAATCTTTTCTTTCTCCTTCCCATCTTGCAACACCATTTCTTGTCTTTATCTCAGCTTCAAAAAGGTGAACAAATAAACAGAGGAGGGGAGGGCTTTTCTTGACAGTGTATGCATTCAGTTTGAACTAGGGGCCTTCACCATTTGATTGCTATTTCTCTCTCAGCTTAAACCACCTTTTCCAAGCTTGGTGCCTTTCAGATGTGTTGGATTATAACTAATATTTCCCCAGCTAGTATGGCCATTGGAGGACACTTCAGATTTAATATCAATTATAGAGCTGCTGCAAAGTGTGATATTTAAACTGGCCATGAGAGGGTACTACAGCGTTGCAATTGACAAAGAGGAAAAGACGCCTTTTATCTTGTAACCCTAATCTCAAGCAGTGTAGAGAGCCATTTTACAGTTGGGGGAAGGGGCTATTCAAAGCCACACAAAGCCAATGTGCTTCCTTTTGTCTTTTAGATAATTCTACATATATGTATTTGACTTTGAAGAAGCAGGATAAAAAGAGTATTGACAACTGTTGAACTTTGGTGCTGGATAAGATTGCTGAGAATACCACGGATAGCCAAGAAAACTAACAAATGGATCATTGAATAAATGAACCCGGAGTTCTCACTTGAGGCACAATGACTAAGATCATATTATGATACTTTGGATGCATTATGTGAAGACCCAGCTCCCTTGAGAAATCCATAATGCTGGGAAAGGTGGAAGAAAAGAAGACGATGACCAGCATCAAATGGGTGGACTCAGCAGGCCCGCAACTAGGGTCTGTGTCACCCCGGGCAAACATGGATTCCGCCCCCCCCAACACAGACCCCCCTCCATGAAGCAGCGCGGGGCTCCGGGGGAAGGACCCGCTGCGCTCCTGTCTGCCCATCCGGGCCGGGCGGAGCAAGCTGCCTGCTGCTGCGCTCCCAAGCGGGATGGTCCGGAGTGGCGCTGGGGGGGGGGGGCACAGCCCTGCGGCCACCCCGGAGCCTGCGGCCAGCCCTGGGGAGTGGACGAGCCCAGCCGCGCAACGCCCCAGCGGGCCTCTTCGCAGGTGGCGGCGGCGACAGGAGCACAGGCCTCCCTCAGGGCTGGCCGTCGAAAGAGGCATTTTGGCGCCCCCCCCCAATGCGGTGCCCAGGGCACATGCCCCGCTTGCCCCCCTAGTTGCGGCCCTAGGACTCAGTTACAGTGGTGATGGGTGCACTGTTGGAAGACCTGAAGGACCAGGTTGAGGATGATCGTCCTGGAAAAAAACTACGTTGTTGTTAAGAATCAACACTGGTTTAATGGCACAATCAACATACATGCATTCATACATACCCATCATGCCTTTCAGGGTAAGCAATGTTATGCAAAGTGCAGGAAAGCATTAATAGACAGCCAAAGAAATGAAGGCATGAGATAAGAAAAAGAAAAGGAATTACTGCTAAATCTAATTTACATTGTTAACATTCACTGTACCTCTTCGGATCTTTCTATCCTTGCAAACTATTTTTGCTTCCATCACATCCTTATATCACTTAATACATTGCCCTTAAATTTCTCATCTCTTTCTTTGAGGATCATCTCAAGTCTATCCATGAGTTCCTCAGTCTTCCCCTTCCCCTTGACCCATTCATTCTTCCTTCATTTATACTTGTTTTGCAATGTGATCCTTATGCATTCTCTCTATATGACTGAATGTTCTTTTTTGTACTGGTCACTCGCTTTTATATTCAATCCACATTCACTCAGCATCCATTTTGACCCTATTGCTTCTTGTCTCCCATATACACTTAAGTTCCCATTCCCACAACATTCAATTTCATGTTTTTCCTGGGAAATCCAACTCTCATTTCCCTGTAATAATCTGAGTAGAAGCCTGTCCTTACACAGCGATTTTCACTTCTTTTGGCCAACATTCATTCCTCTCAACAGACCATATGCTACCCACCACTTTTTGACCAACATTTGCATGTCTTAACATTCTCTTACCTGTTTCCCTATTTTAATAAACACTTCATTAATGTATACGTATTTATCAACTTGCTCTAGCTTTTTCTGCCGTTTATGTATAACTTGTAACTTTTTTCAGTCAAACAAAATTTCCTTGGGTTTGATTAATTAATTTTCAGATCCATGTTTCTTGTTGCATCATATAATCTATTTCACTTTTGCTGCAAATCATTTGTATCAATCAAAGAGAATATTTGTAGCTCAGGGTTGAACTGTGGAGTCCTTGGTGCTCTCTGAGCCTTGTTGTTTTCTTGCAGACATTTCATTGCCAGACTAGGCAACATCTTCAGTGCACAAGGCTCAGAGAACACCAAGGACTCCACAATCATTTGTATTCTCGGACAACAACACACTATTAACTATATAAAAAAGGTACATGCATAAAGCCACACAGCACTTCCCCAATGTTCTTCCTTGCCACCTCTTTTATTCTTTCAGTCAGAATTCTGCCAAACATCTTCCCAAACTAATTAAACTAATACCCACCCACCCCTTCCCAAGTTTTTGCATTCATTCTTGCTACCTTTCCCTTTGTACAGGGGAACAATAATGGCACTCTTCCAATTGCCAGGGACAGATGCCGTCCTTACACAGATGTTAAACAAGTCACCCAGCCACTCTGTAAGCAAACCACATCTTTATTTTAACATTACTCAGATTACCACAGGGAAGGCAGATGATCATGAGCCGTATGATCGTGCACTTGTTGCATGGCAACTAAGCCATGAGAACAATCCTGAAAATCTGCTGCAGGAACAAGATGAATAAAATGCAAACACCCACCCAGCAGCACAACACAGCAAGCACTGCACATAGAGACATTGCACATACATACACACACATTTCTGAATGGCGGCTAGTAATTACTTAATTGATAAAAAATCTGCAGCCTGCAGTAGTGTGTGTGTATTCATGAAAGAGAGCCGAATGCTCAAACAGAAGGGTATACATCTCCATTTTGGAAGCACACTGAGCTGCTTGCCAGTCCAGTCAATTTTAATAGAAAAGTGGGTTATTTTGGCTGGTAACACCATTTTTCAAGTATTTAATATAGAAACCCAAGATATCTTTATTGCATCTGTACAGTGAAAGCTATTGAAGCTGAATGCTTTGTTCCAAAGCAAAGGGCAAATCTGACATCTCTCAGTCCGCATGGCAACGCTAATTCATTTGCCCTTCCAGGATGAGTCAAAATTTTGGACAGAGGAACAGGGGCAAAGTTGTATGCAAAAGAGAAGCTGCATCATATAGGAATCCAAGTGCCCTCATCGCACACATTTCATCATTTCTGTCCCATTGCAGACACCCATGCATGTATATTTTTTTTCTCAGATATAATTGTTGCCCTATAGATTTTTTACTTGTATGCTTGTTTCTGGTAGAGAGTCTTGGATATTGAACAGCAGGAATGCAGAATAATGTTCTATGCAAGCTTCTCATGCAAGATGATTCTTAAGGTCAACAAAACTTTATTTGGAGGAATTAGTGCTATTGGCAAAGGAATCCTAATACGAAGTTGAAACCCTCCAGTGTCAAAATCTCCCAGGAATTCTAAAGTCTCCCACTTGCAAATCAGCAGGGCAAAGTTAAGAATAACAGGAATCAAACTGCAGGCTGAGTGCTACCAAATTAAAGTTCTTTTTTTCAGAGATTAAATTCATGTGCTCTCACAACACTGGATCTATCATGATTCCCATGTAAATCCCATTCTCTGCATGAGAGCCTAGCAGATTCAGATTAGAAAGGCTAGTACAGATCAAAGCCTGATGCTTCTTTTTTTAGAGGGGCATGATAAAGCCTATCATGGGGTAAACTGTCATGTAACAGAGTCTGATATCCTTGATGCAGTGCCTCTTAAAGTTACAAAAGCTTGTAGTACAGCTAGAAGAGTACAGTTAGAAGAGAGGTTGGCTGACTTGACTTGAAATATCTACATTTTCTATGACTAGTTCAGACGTCCAAAACATGTTGAAAGTACAGTATAAGCTAGTGTGATGTGACCATATTCCTACCAGTGCTGCTATGTAATTGTATACATATTGATTTGTAACCGTTGTTTTATACACCCCTCCCACTTTGTGCTATGAATTTGTGTGAAGTATGAATTGACATGTACAAAGATGGAGTACATGAGACTCACTCAAGGTCTGCCATAGAGGCCGAAGGTTTTGTTGTGGAACATTTCAGCTATGCAGCATGTGAAAAAATACCAGAATAGAGAGCTCTAAGAAGACTAAGGAAGGGATGAATCTCAAAACATGATATGGTGTCCTGGATGAGTGGAAGATGACCAAGGAATGTGTGAAGAGCACCAAGATAGGATTGATGAAGCCTTGTTGGAAGTTGTAAAACTGGGTAGGAATGGTAGTACTTCAGAGCCATCTTATAAAAAAATTACTGTGCATGGATGGGTTTCCTTCCATCCTTGATTCTTCTGGAACTCAGAACTACCCCAGCCAGCTAGACTTTGAGTTGGTTGTTTGCTCTGTGTGTGTGTGTGAAAGAGAGAGTTAATGAAGCCTTTACTTTGGAAAGTGAATAAATGTTGTAAATCTATATTTGTTTCTAAGTGTCTTCAATCTAAATAGTAAGGACAAATAGCACTGGAAGAGTTATAAAAACGTATCTCCTGTCACTATTACATTGATTCAAAAATTGTGGCATTTCTGGAAAACTGCATTTTGATTCTTTTTTTTAAAATACTGAATTGACTCTATAGGAATATCCATACCTTAAAATTGATTTTAAAATACCCATTATAAGGAAGATATAGATGGATATTAGGACTGTTAGTTGAGATCAATTATTGGAGGATGATGATGAATTTTCATCATTTTCTATGTTGAAAGATAAATATCATGTTTCTATTGCTCCCTGCTGGTGGCATTTACAACTCAAACATCTATCTCCATTTCCTCCAGTGGCATTTTGAACTTCAGAGACACCTAAATTATTAGACGTGATCACCAAATCTTATAAGATAAAAAATATCAGCTAATCTTTATAAGCATTTGTTATGGATAAATCAATATGACATAGACATTTTAAAGACCGGATGAAACAAGGGATTGGAAATCTCCAATTTGTCCAAACAGTGAGAAACAATCTTAACATCTGAACAAAAAAATTCAATAGATCTTAGAGTATAGCTTATTCAACAACTGGACCCCATTCCATTTTTATAAAAAAGGAATGAGTAAATCTTCATGTTGTTGGAGATACAATAAGAATAATGCTTCATTAAAATATGTTTTTGCAATGTCCTAAAATTGTTTATTCTGGGAAGGAGTCACTGCACATATTAATTTCATTTTTAGACAGGGTCTGATACTTTTGTACGTCTGTATTCTCTGGAACAACATACCTATTATGTGGAAATTGATGGTTGAACAATGGAAATGGATTCTCCTCACCCTTCTTATTGCTTAGACACTTTCTCTCAACATTGAAAAGATAAATTTATGGTCCAAATTACTCAATGGATTGAAGACTTGATGTTACTCATGACTTATGAATGAGTTGCTTACAGATGCAGATTATATATGGATAAGTATAATGATATATGTTAATCCTTCACCGAAACTGTTTTGTAAAATTTATATACATGTGTGAGAAGTGCTCATGTTATATGTCTATGAAGGTGCTCATGTTATATTTATTTTTTTCTTGGTTTCTTTTCTCTTACTCTTTTCCTTTTTTATTATTTTCCTTTTTCTGTTCTCTTTAATGAAATAAATAGACCCTCTTTGTAACAGCGATATGCTCAAGCTGGATTCAGTCATGTGCATAACATAGCACCATCTATCCCTGGATGTGGCACAGTTTTCTGACAGCAGTTCCTCCTTTCAGCCCTTTTTATACTGTGGAAATAATTACATCTTTGTGCGTGCAGCTTGTAGTTGATAGAACACCAGTCTAAATGTATACCTTTAAGTATCAGAGTAACATCTCCTCTGAGGATTAAAGCAGGTGGCAAGGGGCAAAATTCTTCATGTGAGCACTGTCCTCAGTGCCTGATTAAAATTCAGCGGCCCTGCAAGCTACCCAGTACCATCTGGTAGCAATGAGGGGGAAAATAATAATATAGCCCCGTTAAAAGTGATACACTTATACACAGAAAAAGACCCTTTGATCTAAATGCAAGATTTGATCTATGTAATGGTGTATGTGTACATTGAATCATTATTTATCTGGACAAGGGAGTTTGACCTTTTAATTCAACACCATCAAAGGTCTTGGGTTATATTTCTATACAGATTTATGTGCTCATGGGGATGGATGGGGGAGTAGGTTTTCCCGCACACTTACTCTGAGCAGTTAATGTTCCCTAGCTGCTGATCATCTGTGCTGACTCTTTACAACAGAGATGGGGAAAAAGTAGATTAGGACCTACTGGTAGATTTCTGGGAAGATTTGCAGTAGATCACTAACGATTTCTAGTCCTCAATGAATTATAATCATTCATTACCTATAACAGAAGTAAAATTAGATTGAAATGAAAGCAGAAAACTATGCCATCATAAAATTCGCTGTCCCCACTTTTGATTCCTATCTTGTCTCTATCACCTCTTTTCTTTCTTGCCATAGGATTGTGAGGTTCAGATTTCAGGTGTACAGAGCATACTAAGCAAAGCCATTAGTTAAAGCCTTTGAGTCTGTTGCCATCCCCTTTCTGGATGTCACCAGTGGCAGGAAATCATCACCCAATCGCAGTATGGGGTGGTAAACATTTGCTGAAAGTAAAGTACCTCCCCATGCTGCCAGGCAGCTGATCTACAGGGTGGAAGATAGCTCTCATAGCCCAACCATCGGCTGTCTTGAGAGTTTGTTTGGGCAAGGGTTTAGCAAAGCACTAAACCCATACTTGTTTGGCCCATGGTAAGATGCAAGTGGGGAAAGGCCCAGTGACTGGGAGATGTCCCATAGCTTTCAGGAACTGTTTAGGGTCTTCCAGGGAAGAATGGCGAACTGAAGACAGCCCTGCAAGAGTGGAGCCAACGACTGTGGCGGAATGAAAAGCCGGCGAGTAGAGTAGACCGGCTCTTCGTAATTCCTCTCTGGACAAGGAGAGGACTTAGATTGTCCACAAGTGCTCCAGACAGTTGCTCCTCATGAGGAGACCACAAGACAGCAGTCTTTGGCGGGTTTAGAGCTCTGGGAGACAAGGGAATAGCCATCTTGCTCAACCTATGGCCGGTGCTTTTAAGAACACTGGGTTCGCATACTTCCTTTTCTAATCATTTTTGGAAATTGCTTGTTAACTGCTTTTCAGCTATTAGAAACCTTTGGATCAACAAGTCTGAAAACATTGGGTGAGTTTCCTTCAATCCTTAGTGAAAGAAGTTTTAAATACACGTTTAAGGACTTAAAAATCTTTTTTTAAATAAACAGCGAAAAGGTGATTAGAACTTTGATTTTGGAAAATTACAAACAGACTAAGGGTCCAGATGGATTTGAAATAAGATTTTGGAATTAATTATAAGAATCTTTCCCATGGGAAAATGCTTTTGTTTTGAATTATTTTTGAAAAAACATGATAGGATGGGACTTTGAAGGTTGGACAGTAGAGGGAACCAGAAGGAACTAAAGGTTACAATTAAAAGAGAAGAACACTTAAATTTGACTTACTAATACAGAATGGAGCAAAATATTTTAACATTGGACATATTGAAGGATATTTTTGAACAATGGACCCATTGTTAATTTTAAGAATGTCTGCCTCTATAGATAGACTGTGTTTAAAAGATGCTATGGAAGAGGAACAAGTATTACCTGACATGATTGAGACTGATTTGAAAGTGGATTTAAAAATGACAGGCTACAAGAATGATATGGAAAAAGATGTTACACTGGCAATACAAAAGAAACTGGCTGATGTCTTGATAATTAAAAGGGATATACAAATAACAAACCAAGAGAGTGACCTGGATAATTTTCCTATATTGGATTTACAAAAGAGGCTTGTTAAAGCTTTGAAGAATTTTGTGAGAACAGATAAGTAACAAATTAAAAGAAATCAAATTCTAGGACATTATTTGAAGAGACTAAAGATCAAGATTGTTAAAAGTAAAAGGAAGGAATATAAAGTTGGTTTATTTGATCAAGGTTAAAATAGATATGTTATCTCTGCTAACCCTTAATGGACTTTGGCTGATGAGGTTTTAAGGATTTGTTTATAGATAAATGATGGGATATGGGAAGAAGAGATCATTTGTTGTACTTTAAGAGAAGGTGATAAGTTACTAAAACTGTTTATACTTGTGATGAAGGGGGAAGTCATTTCTTTATATATTTCTTTTCTTTTTCTTTACTATATTCTTATTTTTTCTTTCTTTTCTATTTTCTTTTTCTTTTCTGCACCTTCTATTTCTTCTTTTTTTCTTTTCTTTTTCACTTTGTATTATTTTTTATCGTAATTATAATTTTTAATAAAATAAAATAAAATTACTATAAAAAAATGAACCGCTGTTTAGAACATGCCTCCCACCCCCAGATTTTCTTTAGCAATTGGTACGCCAAGTAGAAGATATTTTTGTCTTTGTAAACATGCATGGTGGAGGAAAAAATAATATTTTGGGGAAATTCCTCCTACAATAATTTCCCAGTGGGCAAGGTTAGAATCTAAACTAACCTCAAAGTTTTCTAGATGTCTTTGATTACTCACCCTTGCTTGTGCTGGCTGGAGAAGATTGGAATTTTAGTCCAACATATTTAGATGAACCATGGTATAGAAAGAGAGCCGGTAGTAGTTAAGGCATCAGGCTAGAAATCGGGAGACTGTGAGTTCTAGCCCTGCCTTAGGTACGAAACCAGCTGGGTGACCTTGGGCCAGTCACTCTCTCTCATCCCTAAGAAGGAGGCAATGGCAAACCACTTCCAAAATCTTCCCAAGAAAACTGTGGGGACTTGTCTAAGCAATCACCAGGAGTCAACGATATACACATACAGATACACATACACATGGTATAGAAAGCTGACTTATGTTGTTACTCCAGCTCACGGTCTTGGTTTTACTTTTTTTTTTAAACCAAGATTTTGTGAAATAAAATGGTTTGTTCATTGCCTGGAAGAAACTTTCTTATCAAGGTTGTGAATTGGTATTTATTTTGTTTTATAAGAAAGAGAAAACCACAGGTGGGGGATACCTCTTTGAACCACTGCTTCTTACATCAATGGCAAAATTGCTTGTCTTTGAGATGTAATTGGCAGGGTTTTCTAAACTGTCTTGACAACCTCTGGTCATGAAATGGAAAAGTCAGTGACTGACTTCCAAAGGGCTTTGTCCTTGCCAATGATTAGATATAGAAATCTGGAATGAGTGACTTTACTTGCCGCTTGTATCTGCTATAATACTGGCTGAAATTCAGTAGGAAATCATCACAGAAGAAAGCTGCAGACTGTTTCTGCAATTCTGTCTATAATGTACCCATAGAAACACAGCCGCACAGAAACAATTGCATCTGGGTGATCTCTATGGCCTATTAGCAGGAAAGAAGGCTGACTAGAAAGCTTTAGAAAGAAGGAAGACTAGAAAGCTTTAAAGGCAAGAAGCCCTCTTGAAGTTTCCCTGTATGGAATTTACCTTTTATTGTGTGAATCACCAACATTAATCAAAGAGACATGCTGCCATAAAAGCAGAACAACAAAAAAGCAGGGATTGGGGGAAAATATATTACAGAAATGTGTGGATATGTGTGGTTGCAGGGGAGGAAACGGTCCAGGAATCTTAAACTCGATTGGTAATATGCAAGTCCGTCCTCCCAATCTACAATTGTTTAAATCAAATCTGGAATTATTGTACTGAATTTTACTAATATAGAGAAAGGAACAGAGGAGAAAGCAAAGATGCTTGCAACGGGCATCCTATGCTCGCCCCAGCACTGTATTCACTATTGCTCTGAACAGCAGGCAATGGAAAAGCAGCCTTGGGCATGCACTGCACATGGTTTTGTGCATCAGATACAGTGTGACATTTCACCCACTGCCTGTAGTTCCCTCAGCAGCTTTTCAGTGGCACTGAGGCTAGAAGCCCCTGTGACCCCAGCAAATTCACCTATTGTAGTTTTCTACCTTGGAAAAGACCCTGATGCTGGGAAAGACTGAAGGCAAAAGGAGAAGGGGACGGCAGAGGATGAGATGGTTAGATAGCATCGCCGATGTAATGAACATGAACTTGAGTAAACTCCGAGAGACAGTGGAGGACAGGAACGCCTGGCGTGCTAAGGTCCATGAGGTCACGAAGAGTCGGACACGACTAAACGACTGAACAACAACAACAACAAAAAACCTTGGTGTGCCCAGCTTCCATGTTCAATGACTGTATTGGGAAGGCTGTCATTTCCTGTTAGATCGTATTACTTCCGTGTGAACAGATGGCAGGTCTGATCCCTGACATCTCCAGTTAAGACTAGAAAGATTGCCATCTGAAGAGTCACTGCTAGCAGACAGTGTTGAATTATCGGGTAGAACGGTTTGACTCAGGATAAAGCAGTTTGCTTTGTCAATGACTATCCTTCAGTTGAGGGTTTCAGACACCAACCTTGGGCTTTCGTTTGCTCACTCTTTCATTGAGATACCTCATTCATTCATACAGCAATATTTCAGTGCATGGTGAGAAGTCTGTTTAATTCTTCTGTTTACTTGTTCACTCTGTCTAATGGTAAGGCTGGCCCTGCAGGTGGCAAAGGTTTATTAGTGAAAATGGACTATTCTCAAATACTGCTTTATTCAGATAGATTTTTAATTAGTCATAATTAGACTTCTGTTCATACAATCAATGCAGTTAAGTAGTTGTGTGATTATGGGGACTGAATAGCTGGGTATTTTTCACTGCTCCTGATGTGGAGTGGCAATTTTAATCGGTATTCATGATAGTAAAAACACTCAGGTTAATTAAACCTGAAGACAAAGATCCTGCATTATTAAAATTCTACCATAAGCAAGGAATTTTATTGTAACCCGCCCAGAGTCCCTTGTATGGGAGATGGGCGGGGAATAAATTTGAAAAAATAAATAAATAAAATAAATAAATTTCATCTTTTATGCACACCAACAAGGTGAATAAATGGTTATTCAAAATGTGGTTATGATTTTGTCTTAGACCATTGTGGAAAATCTATCATCAAGTGTACTATCAGGCAACAGCACTGGGGATAGAAATATCTTGGAAGTAATCATGTCTGGATGGCAG
The DNA here is from genome assembly GCA_023362775.1 of Charina bottae. NCBI lineage: Eukaryota > Metazoa > Chordata > Lepidosauria > Squamata > Charinaidae > Charina > Charina bottae. The sequence goes on from JALMGJ010000039.1 coordinate 4,948,770, forward strand.
TTTTATACAGAAGTGCGAGGAGCCATTCAACCAGAAGCAGGAAGATGGGAGTATCAAGAATACTGATTGAGATCCTCTGAGAATGAATTCTATTGATAGGAGATATGGAACATATGGGAATTGGTTTCTATCTGTAGGATTTAGAGAACAGCCAAAGGAGAAGTAACAACATAATATTCTTGTGCTGATAAGGCCTGCAAGAAAATATTGCAGCCTGGAACATCCATCCAGCCTCGAAAAACTCCAGTCCATTTTGGTGAACTCCTGTTTCCCCCCCCCCATACACAGACACTCAGCATTTTGTGAGCACTAAGCAAATCCAGTTCAGTTTGGACTCACTTGGTGGTTTTGCCCCCTTAATTTACTTTTCCATAACCATTTGTTCTATTTTTGCAAAGTTTGGGATTCCACTGAGCATGCTGACACTTTCCCCTTGTTAGTCAAAACTTTTTTCAAAAAAAATTGTGATAGACATTAATAGTCATTACCTATATTCACTTAGTACGTGAATGTGAATGTTGCAGATGCTCCCCTTCAAATCAGCCATGTTTTTTCCCCCCAAAGTACTCTATTCAACCCCGTCGTCCAGTTCCTCATTCTCCCCAGTTGGTTGCTATTCTCAGTCTGCTAAGCATTTTTACTGGGACACTACTTTGCCTTTCCATTTGGCACAACATTCAAGGGATTATGGGAGGAGGGGCTTGCACCACACATTTAGACAGAAACAATGCTTTGCAAGGATACTGATCTCTACAGGATTTCTTCCCCAGAGATTCTTTGCAGCTGCTAAAACGTGAAACATTCGTTTATTGTTTATAAGATCAGCTCTCAAATAGGAAATGCCTGAATTCATCCCCACAACTATTATTTCCAGCATCACACAATGTACTTCGACTTAGGCAAACTGCTGCCCCCCGTTGCTGGATTACAATTCATTTGCCCTAGCTAGAAATCCTAGTAGCTGAATAGAATAGGAACCACAGTCCAAAACTATATAAATTTGATAGACAGATAGACAGACAGATAAACAAACTTTAAGAAGATCTCAGTTATCTACCCTGTTTTTCCTGTTTTGATACTTAAGTTTCACCACTGGGAATGCATTTAAAGGAATCATTCATAATTAATATAAGCAGTTCTTAAAATCTTGCCCACTGATTTGGGTTTCATAAGACCCAGAATGTCTTATGTGCATGCAAATAATCTAAAGATGGTTAGTTTTGATCCCGCAGGTGTATTTGTGAATGCTAAATAAGAAAGGAAAATCATATCAGACTCAAAAGCAACTGAAATTCTTTCAAAACCAAATAAAAGATCTCACCTACTCAAAAAACAAAATGCAAACAGCTGCTTCAGAGCTAAGTACAGATATAGCTTTGGATGGTATTTATAAGATTCATGGCTACACTTTAGTAAGGATCTAAAATATTGTAGATTTTAGACCACCTCAACCAACACTTCTGATGTTATATTTGGTGTGAGTATGATTCATGAGGGAGGAAAGATGGTGTGGCCAGAATCTATCAGCTGAAAGGTTTTACAGGCATTCCTTACTAAATATTTAGGAGATCAATTGAAAAAATGAAAATCAGTTTAATCCAATGGGAAGATATTCTAAAAAGCCAAGAATGAACAATATGGGACTCTAAGTAGATGTAAAGGCCTTGTGGAAGAGCAGGCGCTGGAACAATCGCAGGCACCTGTGTTGCCTCCCTCCCTCCTATTTGAAACCTCCTCCCCAATGTCAGGATGGCAGAGCGGCCGATAAAAACCACAGCCTTGAAACAGCTGGGGAGAGGAGATGTAAGGAGATTAGATCGGTGTGTCCTGGGGCCTGCAGTAGCCACGAAGGAAAGCAGCCAAAGAAAAGAAAAGTTTTGTTTTCTTCACAAAGACTTTGGAGTCCAGAGGAAACAGAAAGAAGAGGCAAAGCCCTGCAGCAAACCAGTGAGAAGGGGCAAGTGCTGTACAAACTGCCCAGTACAAAAGCTCTATACTGGCACTTGTAACAGTAGGCTAGTAATAGAAGTGGTAGAATAAGAATAGTTAGAATATATTTGTAATAGTATAGCATAGAAGTAGTAGTATAGAGCAGGGGTCGGCAAACTTTTTTTGCCGGGAGCCATTTTGACATGCTCATGCACATTTTGAAGTGCTCGAGAGCCAGGGGGCGGGGTTTGCATCCGGGAGCCAATCACGTGGAAGGGGGCGGGTTTTGTGGGCGGGAGCCAATCGCGTGGAAGGGGGCGGGTTTTGCGGGCGGGAGCCAATCGCGTGGAAGGGGGCGGGGTTTGTGGGCGGGAGCCAATCGCGTGGAAGGGGGCGGGGGGCTCACGGAGGGAGGGGGTGCAGCCAGCGGCTCCGCGCAGCCAGCGGCTCCGCGAACCCGGCCTGGCCGCCCCACCGGGAGTGGCGGGGAAACAGCTGCCACCCTCTGCTACCCAGAATATCGTGGGGCAAAGGGAAACCTGCCCGGAGGGGTCATCATGAGCACAGGATCCGGCCCTAGCGCAGCCCGGCCCGCAGCTTCGGCGCCCTCCCCTCGCCATCGCGAAAGTCCCAGGCGATGGCAGGGGCATGTTCGACCTGCTCGTGCAGCACGGGGCGGCCGCCCCCGGAGACTCCGCGGCCCCCCGGCTGCAGCTCTTCCACCGCCTCTCCTCCTCTCTGGCAGCCGGGGGGCCGCGGAGTCTCCAGGGGCGGCCGCCCCGTGCTGCATGAGCAGGTCAAACATGTCCCCGCCATCACCTGGGACTTTCGCGATGGCGAGGGGAGGGCGCCAAAGCTGCGGGCCGGGCTGGGCTGGGGCCGGATCCTGTGCTCCTGATGACCCCTCCGGGCAGGTTTCCCTTTGTCGTGGGGCAAATGAACCAGGCTTGCGGCCGATGGAGCAACAGCAGAAGTTGATATTGCTCCTCCGCTTACCAGCGCCTGAATTTTGCTCCATCGGCCGCAAGCCTGGTTCATTCTGAGAGAAACAGAGAGATTTCTGCCTGCCGCTCTTTCTTCCCAGCTGAGCGAGGCCCCGCGCCGGTATTTTTGGAGCGCTTCCACGCGCAGCTGAGCGAGGCCCCGCATCAGTCTTTTAGGAGTGCTTCCACACGCAGCTGAGCGCTGGGCTGTGGAAATGCGCTCCAAAAACACCGGCGCGGGGCCTCGCTCAGCTGCGCTGGGCTGTTGCTCCGCTCCAGTTCTCGGCCCTGACCACCCGCCTGGGGCTGCTGGGAGATGTGGTTCAGCCGCTTCTGGAGAAGACCTCCTCCCGCGCGCCTGCAGCAACGCGTGCAAAAGGGCTGAGAAGGGCTCCCCTCTCCCCGCCACGCTTGCAAGGTCTCACCTACCGCTTCTCCCCAGGGTGTCTGCAAAGGGGCGCACCACTCGCCCCGCGCCCGTCGCTGCAAAGGGCATCTCCCCCGCCGTTTACCCGGACGTTCAGGTGCCACAGCAAGAGCGGTGGGGGGGGCTCTGCATCCGGAGGCCCGGCTGCACGCTCACCACCGGAGAGGAAGAGGAAACGCGGCCCCTCCCCAGCTTCAGGGGAGCTGCTGCCGCCGCCGCCGGGTGGGTCCCCTCAAGGCGGCAGCAAAGAGGCCACGGGCGCAGGAAGCAGCAGCTGGAGGCCGCCTCGCCTCTGCCGCTCTCCGCAAAGCTCCTGGTTGATCTTGATCTTTCCTTTTCCTCCCCTTCAATACGTTCCAGCAAGCGAGGTGGAAGCGGAGAGCGGCAGAGGCGAGGTGGGCAGCGGCGGCAGCAGAGGCCACGGGCGCAGGAAGCAGGAAGCAGGAGCCGGAGGCCGCCTCGCCTCTGCCGCTCTCCGCTTCCACCTCGCTTGCTGGAACGTATTGAGGGGGAGGAAAAGGAAACATCAAGATCAACCAGGAGCTTTGCGGAGAAGCTTGATGTTTCCTTTTCCTCCCCTTCAATATGTTCCATCAAGCGAGGTGGAAGCGGAGAGCGGCAGAGGCGAGGTGGGCAGCGGCGGCAGCAGAGGCCACGGGCGCAGGAAGCAGGAAGCAGCAGCCGGAGGCCGCCTCGCCTCTGCCGCTCTCCGCTTCCACCTCGCTTGCTGGAACGTATTGAAGGGGAGGAAAAGGAAACATCAAGATCAACCAGGAGCTTTGCGGAGAAGCTTGATGTTTCCTTTTCCTCCCCTTCAATACGTTCCAGCAAGCGAGGTGGAAGCGGAGAGCGGCAGAGGCGAGGTGGCCTCTGGCTGCTGCTTCCTGCACCCGTGGCCTCTGCTGCCGCCGCTGCCCGCCTCGCCTCTGCCGCTCTCCGCTTCCACCTCGCTTGCTGGAACATATTGAAGGGGAGGAAAAGGAAACATTAAGATCAACCAGGAGCTTTGCGGAGAAGCGGAGAGCGGCAGAGGCGAGGCGGGCGGCGGCGGCAGCAAAGAGGCCACGGGCGCAGGAAGCAGCAGCTGGAGGCTCGTCTGGCCCCGCGGCGCGCCGAGGGCGAAGAGCCACCTGCTCTCCCCTTGGCCGCCTCCGGTCCCTACAGTCGCCCTGGCATCTCCCTTTGGCCTGCCGTCCGCGGCCCCTGCCCCCGCCCCAGCGCCCAGCCCTGTCCCCCCCGCCTCCCTCCCTGCAGGCGGCGGACTAACTCGGCGAGGAAACCCTTGATGGCGGCTCCCCTCATGCACGCACGCCCAGGCGGTTGCAGAGCTCAGCTCAGGAGAGGCGGCGGGAAGGAGGGAGCGTCGTGGAGCATGTGCAGAGGGCTCTGCTGGGCGCCACGGCGTTCCCGGGCAGAGCGGAAGGCTGCACCCTCTCCACCGGGCGGGACCCGCGCCTCCTTCCCTGCGGGCGGGCGAGGCAGGGAGAGAAGGGGAGACGGAGGGGCTCCCTCTCCGGCCTCTGCGCCCCTTCAGGCCCGTCTCTCCGAGGGGGTCGGCGGGAGGGAACTCCCCGTCCAAGGGGAAGCGCTGGGAACCAGCGGCAGAGGTTGGCCGGCTCCTAGAGCGGCTGCCGCGGGCAACAAGACCTGGGGCGCGGGAGAGCGGAAGGCTGCGCCCTCTCCACCGGGCAGGACCCGCGCCTCCTTCCCTGCGGGCGGGCGAGGCAGGGAGAGAAGGGGAGACGGAGGGGCTCCCTCTCCGGCCTCTGTGCCCCTTCAGGCCCGTCTCTGCGAGGGGGGCGGCGGGAGGGAACTCCCCGTCCAAGGGGAAGCGCTGGGAACCAGCGGCGGAGGTTGGCCGGCTCCTAGAGCGGCTGCCGCGGGCAACAAGACCTGGGGCGCGGGAGAGCGGAAGGCTGCACCCTCTCCACCGGGCGGGACCCGCGCCTCCTTCCCTGCGGGCGGGCGAGGCAGGGAGAGAAGGGGAGATGGAGGGGCTCCCACTCCGGCCTCTGCGCCCCTTCAGGCCCGTCTCTGCGAGGCGCGGCGCGGCAGGGAGGTGCTGCTGGCCCGGGACGCGGCGCTGTCAGAGGCAGCGCAGGAGCGGCTTCAGGGGCTGCTGTGGCTGGAGATGGCGCTGCTCCGCGGCATCCAGGTGCTGGGCGAGGGCGCAGGCCTGGGACGCGAGCGGCAGGGCGGCGCAGGGGGCCTGGCCGGGGCGGTGGTGGTGGCGGCGGGGGGACGGAGCCGGCGGAGGTTTGCCGGGCGGCAGGACGGGGCGGGCGGCGCTGCTGGGGCTGGTGGCGGAGCTGGAGGGAGCAGAGGGACCAGGCGTTCCTGTGGGCGCAGCGCGCGCTCTGCAACCCGCCTTGGAGAAGCGGCCGCGGGAGGCCCTCCGGGTGCACCCTCCCGCCCCATCAATCCCCCCACCCCGCCGTTCGGCGTCCTCTCCCCCCACTAACCCGAGCCCTGCGGCGGCCGGGGCAGCCGAGCCAGGCTCGGACCGGAGGCGGCCAAGGGGAGAGCAGGCGGCTCGCCGCCCTGCCGCTCGCGTCCCGGGCCTGCGCCCTCGCCCAGCACCTGGATGCCGCGGAGCAGCGCCATCTCCAGCCGCAGCAGCCCCTGCGGCCGCTCCTGCGCCGCCTCCGACAGCGCCGCGTCCCGGGCCAGCAGCGCCTCCGTGCCGCGCCGGGCCTCGCTCAGTGTGAGAGCCAGGGGGCGGGGTTTGCGGGCAGGGGCCAATCCCGTGGAAGGGGCGGGGGTGAGTTCAGCTGCGGAAGAGCCACGCTCAAGGGGCCAAAGAGCCGCATCTGGCTCGCGAGCCGCCATTTCCGACCCTTGGTATAGAGTATAGTAAGGTAAGAATAGAATAACATTGTATCCTTTCATTAGTAGTATAGTTTCATTAGTAATAAGACAGGAAAGTAAGATATTAGCTCTAGAAAAAGTCACATAGCTTTTGAAAGATTCACTTTTGTACTGTAGATAGTTTTGTTTAAAATAAAACATCTCCCCAACTTGTAAGGGGAGATATAAAAACTCCAAGTGTTGTAGAGTTCAGTGCTTTTTGGGAGATAATTTTGAGCCTGAAACAATCAAAATTTAGGTATAAAAAAGAACCTGTGACAGGCCTACAACATCTCCCTATTAACAGCCAATAAAGATTTGATTCTGCTGAGTCACTAATCATCTAATTTGGAGGGAAAACAGAATACCAGAAAACAGAAGAGAAAGAAGACTGGCGCATAGCTGTTTGGATGATACCCTATGATGAGAAACTCTACAGATGTGGCTTCTCCTGGCATTATGACCAAAAAAGTCAAACTTCCGGAATTTCCTTAGAGCAGAGAACCTTTGCTGTAGCAAAGCTGCCTACATAAAATTTATGGATAGATGAAGGGCATCTGCTCAGCAGTGTTTCCCGACCTCGTGCCCTCCCAAAGGGCTGTGGGAATTGGGATCCAGGGCATGTGGAAGAGAAGAGCTTGGGGAAGTCTTAACAGCTTGTAACTCCTTAGCTGCCATGAAGAGAAGGGACAACAAGCTCACTATGTTCGGAAAAGGAGGCAGGAAAAATCTTGGATGGGGTATTCAGTTGTAATACACCCCTGTTGAGTTTTATGGGGGTGAAGGAAGGTGAGGTGCAAAATGAGGTCACTGCAGAGAACTCTTTGTTGTTGACAAAGGAACAGGGTTTGTAAGCCAAGCATTGCCTTGTACTGCTGCGTGAGAACCTGAAAAGGTAGTTTTCTGAAAAGCTGACTCCTAACAAAGAAGAATTGAATCACAGTGTGGATGAGACCAAGCCTTGTAATGAATCATTCTCTTATTACATGACATCTGTCTGTCACCTGCAGGGTGCAACAGTTACCTTCTTAAGGCAACTCCAGCATGATAAATCAATTGCAGCATATTTACTGTAGGTGAACTTCTCTGGCGTGACAAGGCCTCTCATCCCATTTATCCTACCTTTGAAACAATGTATCTGTTAAAGATACGCTTTTTGTTGTTATGGGTGGTGGTGCAAACCTGATTTGCGTCTGTTTTTGGAGCACACTCTTCATCTGCATCATTAATAAGGGGATGGATCTTTGCCATAGTTATCAGTAGCTTATTGGTCTCCAGGCATAGGCATGATCAGAGAGGGGTCAAAATCAGCAACATGGCGGATGGTGTATCTCAATGGAGGCCTCACTCCTTTTGAACATACGTATTATGCACATGCGAAAGGGGGAGGGCTTGTATCACGGTGCACTGTCATCATCTTGCTGATTTTAATCCCAACCCATGCAAGGACACCTGTTTCCAGGTTATGCTGTTACCTACTGCTGCTGTAAGATGCTGCTGGCTGAATATTGGTAGGAGAGAGGCAGTTGGAATATATGATCTCTAGACTGCCTTGGCTACCAGTGCATTTCCAAGCCCAAGCCAAAGTTCTGGTCAGTGTTTAAAGCCTTAAATTGTTTGAGACCAAGTTCCTTGAAGAACTTCTTCACCCAGTATCAATCTGCCTTTACTTTAGCATCAGGACTGGAATCCCTTCTCTTTGGCTCTTCTTTGAGAGCTCTTACACTCAACAGGAGAGGGGGTGATCTTTCCACAATAAGCTTCTGCCTGTTTGGCGTTGGCTTTGGAATTCATCGGGCCTCACTACAGGTAGTCCTCACTTACCAATGGCAGTGGGACCTGGAACTCCATCGCTAACCAACGCAGTAGTAAGGTGCAACATCACGTGACCATGCTGACTTATGACGCAGTTCCGGCAGTCCCAGTTGCTGTTGTTAGGCAAATCCTGCTCGGTCGCAGCATCCCGCGGTCATGTGATTGCCATTTGCAACCTCCTGCTGGCTTCCCCATTGACTTTGCTTGTCAACGAAGGTCGCAAATGACGATCACATGACTGTGGGATGCTGCAATGTCTTAATTGCAGCAAATCACAATCATGAGGATGCTGCGACAGCTGCAGCTATGAGGACCCTTCATAAGTCCCCCTTGTTCAGCACTGACGTAACTTTGAACAGTCACTGAACGAGTAGATGTTAAGCCCACCCTTTTTGTAAGGCTTTTAGCTTACCAGAAAAATACCGTTCTGTGTAGTTGCTATGCTTTTAAGAGCAGCTTGACTTACAGAAATTAGCAGGTGACACTTTTCATAGGAAGAAGAGAAGTATGATGTCACCCATTATAATAATAATAATAATAATAATAATAATAATAATAATAATAATAGCATCAACAGATAGAGGGGGAGTGACAAAAATGGTTATGTGTCAGAACTGGAGTCTAGTAGCTACTACAGCAGACAAACAAGCCTTTTGCCCATACATTGAACATCCTTCATGCTATACAAACACTATTTAATCTTCAAACCATATATCTCTCTGGTTAAAGTAACATGTGTTTCATGTTCTGAAAGGTTAAGGTCAAAGACCTGCTCAGCTTTTCTTTGGCAGACAGAGAAAGAAAAGTGTTTTTTTAAGAACCTGGAGATTTACAGAGTGAAAAGCCTGACTCTGAAAGTGGCAAATCACTGCAACTGCTGAGAAGCTGAAGGAATGTTTACTCAGCCCATAATTCTCTTCCCCCAAATGCAGAGTTTCTGTTGACCTTGGTGGCCTTTGTAAAGAGCCATAACTGATGGAGTCAAACCAAGTTAAGCTTCTCCCTGGTATGTTTGTTACTCATTTTGTGGAACACAGTCTATGTACAATGTATACAGTCTATCTTCAATACAGGGAGCTTCCATAGCATTTCAAATTGTCCTTCAAAGCATAGGCAAATGTTTAGTATTCTGAATGAGTATGGTATATTAAAGTCTCTCCCAGGAATTGAAAACTTAAATGTCCATGTGCTTCAACTAACTTCAGGCTAAAGCCTGCTCTGTTATTGACAGTCAATAAAGGTCCTGATTATTTCCCCCTCTTAGCAGGATATGATGTACAAAAAAAGTATTAGTTATATACTAAGGGCCAATTCACCTGCTCAAATTGTGGAATGGATGTTGAGCAGATTGGAGTCTGCAGTTTTGTTGTTTATTCATTCAGTCGCTTCCGACTCTTCATGACTTCATAGACCAGCCCACGCCAGAGCTTCCTGTCGGCCGTCGCCATCCCCAGCTCCCCCAAGGTCGAGTCCGTCACCTCCAGAATATCATCCATCCATCTTGCCCTTGGTCGGTCCCCTCTTCCTTTTGCCTTTGCATTCCTAGCATCAGCATCTTCTCCAGGGTATCCTGTCTTCTCATTATGTGGCCAAAGTACTTCAGTTTTGCCTTTAAAATTCATTCCCAGTTTGTCTGCCCACCACAAATCTGAGGGCATTATTTTCCAAGCTCACTACAAACTTACTGGGTCAAAACAGAATCAGAACAGGTTATTTCGCATAATCACTTTCTTAATATAATCACTTTCTTCCAGTTCTATCCAAAAATAAAACCCAAAGCAGTCTACAGCATTACCAATAAAAAGCTTAGATTAATAATTACAACCGACAACAACAAAGGATATCTAGATGCTGCTACACAAGTGACAATGAGTGGATGTGTAATCCAGAAGCCAAACAGACTAACTGAAAGTGTTGAAAGGTCTCTAAGTTGTTGAGAAGGAAGGGGAATGTGCAGAAATTTCTTTTTACCAAAAGTTGAAACTACCCATGTAATAGGGAATAGCACGTTCCTTTTTTTGTTTATTCATTCAGATGCTTCCGACTCTTTGTGACTTCATGGACCAGCCGACACCAGAACTTCCTGTCGGACATTGCCATCCCCAGCTCCCCCAAGGTCGAGTCCGTCAACTCCAGAGTATCATCCATCCATCTTGCCCTTGGTCGGCCCCTCTTCCTTTCGCCTTCCATTTTCCCTAGCATCAGCATCTTCTCCAGGGTATCTTGTCTTCTCATTATGTGGACAAAGTACTTCAGTTTTGCCTTTAATATCATTCCCTCAAGTGAGCAGTCTGGCTTGATTTCCTGGAGTATGGACTGTTTTGATCTTCTTGCAGTCCAAGGCACTCTCAGAATTTTCCTCCAACACCACAGTTCAAAAGCATCTATCTTCCTTCGCTCAGCCTGCCTTATGGTCCAGCTCTCGCAGCCATAGGTTACTACAGGGAATACCATTGCTTTGACTATGCGGACCTTTGTTGTCAGTGTGATGTCTCTGCTCTTAACTATTTTATCAAGATTTGTCATTGCTCTCCTCCCAAGAAGTAGACGTCTTCTGATTTCCTGGCTGAAGTCAGCGTCTGCAGTAATCTTTGCGCCTAGAAATACAAAGTCTGTCACTGCCTCCACGTTTTCTCCCCCTATTTGCCAGTTATCAATCAAGCTGGTTGCCATAATCTTGGTTTTTTTGAGGTTTAACTGCAACCCAGCTTTTGCACTTTCTTCTTTCACCTTTGTCATAAGGCTCCTCAGCTCCTCCTCGCTTTCAGCCACCAAAGTAGTATCATCTGCATATCTGAGATTGTTAATGTTTCTTCCAGCGATTTTAACTCCAGCCTTGGATTCCTCAAGCCCAGCACGTCGCATGATGTGTTCTGCGTACAGGTTGAATAGGTAGGGTGGGAGTCTACAATACTCAGGTATAATTCTGTTGCAATTAGATGAATTCATTGGGAATAGAGTGGAAGCTCACATTTCTGGTTCTCTGCTTATTTGCATTTTCCTTCCTCATTCTTTTTTCTTGTTCTGTCCTGCCTTTTCTAAGTTTGGGCCTAGGATCTGGTGCAATCTAAACACTGCTTGCTTTTTATGTGCATTGTCTGCGGGACACACACAAAAAAAACAGGTGGATCTTTGTGCCATCATGGCTACCATCTTGACTTTTTTTACCCCACCCTGCAGATACCCCTATGCTCTGGGAATTTTTTCAGCTGAAGGCTGGGATGTTCCCATTCCTTTAAGAGAATAATTTACCACATTTGCTCAAAAATGGCAGCAGTTTAATTTATACAGATTCCTTTTAGGTTAATAACGCTCTCCTCAAAGCAGCTTGCAATAATAAAATCCTAGTCACTAAAGTATTTTTTTTTAAAGAAAAAGCTGATTTCAATAATGGATTGATGTCCCAGATAGGTGAACTAGGTATAGAGATTTAAAACTGAAGCTTTTCTAGAAGGCAAAATGGTAACGCCTGCTTTAAAAAGGTAGCAGGCTTATGTTAAAACTTTTGCAAATTTTCCATAGAGATCTTATCCCTGAGCCACAGTTAAAGGCAAGGGCTAGCAAAAGGGGAGCTGAAGATGCTGGTTGTGCTTTGGCCAGCAACTCAGCTTCTTAAAGGGCACTGTTAATCTGATATGAACATTTGCCAAGTATTTGTTCCCCACCAAGAAAGCTTCCCTTAATTGCTAAACCAAACCTTACTGGAAGGTGAAGCTGACCTGAAGGAAGATAAAGCTGTCAGATCATCTGGGAAGCAGAAAGGGCAAATCTGCCTGAAACCCGGATAATCTTTGCAAGTAATAGAAACCTATATTTTGGTTTACAAGGGGAAATTCCATCAGTTGTGCTTCTCCCCTGATTACAGCCCCATGGGGTGAAAATCTACACCTGGGGCTTAATGTAACTCATCCATAACATTGTGGCCTTGAGGTGCAGTGACCTTGCATGCTTGCATTGGGGCATGTTCTTTGAATGGTGGAATGCACACCTATAAGGGTGGGTGGTGCCCAGGAACAGGTCCTACTTGCCCTGATCTAGGAGCTGTGAAGTTTGCCAGCAGACTGCAAAACTATCTGTCACTCTCTTCTTGTTTATTTTATAGCTCCCTGTTTTTGTCTGTTTCTTCAGGCTTGCAGTTCTTAACCTTTTAGGAGTATAAATTATTTATACTTCTAACTCTGCATGTGGAAGATGGATTGTGAGATGATTTTGCTGTGTTGTCTCCCTAGTTTGATTTTTATTTTGAGACTAACGTCTGCCTTGGCCACCTCTATCTTCTCCCTATGCAGCAGAAGAGTATGGTTATCGAAATAGGAGAATTTGTTTCAGGGTTCATTAATTTGCATTTTGAACTTTGTATAACTTGTTTTAAGTTTTCCCCTCTTCTACAGAACGAAAAAGAGAAGGAAAAATGGTGTGGGGGCTATTGTTTGAAAGCTAGATCATTGATATATGTGATGTCCCATAAGGTTTTGTGTTTCTCTTGTCCTGTTTTAACATCTTCATGGAATTGCTGGGGGAGGTCCTTTGGAGTGGGGTGCTATCAGTATGCTGATGACACCAAGCTTTATTGCCCCTACCATCTAACCCCAAGAAAACCATCAGTTCCCCTGACTGTTGTTTAATCTCAGTAATAAGCTGGATGAGGGTGGTTAAGGTGGTTAAGTGGTTAAGGCAACGGGCTTGAAACCGGGAGCCTGAGAGTTCTAGTCCCGCCTTAGGCATGAAAGCCGACTGGGTGACCTTGGGCCAGTCACTCTCTCTCAGCCCTGGGAAGGAGCCAATAGGAAACCAGGAGACTGAGAGTTCTAGTCCCGCCTTAGGCATGAAAGCCGACTGGGTGACCTTGGGCCAGTCACTCACTCTCAACCCAACTCACCTCACAGGGTTGTTGTTGCGGGGAAAATAGGAGGAGGAAGGAGTATTAGGTATGTTTGCCGCCTTGAGTTATTTGTAAAAATAATAAATGTGGGATAAAAAATAAAATAAATAAATAAAATAAACAAGCTGAAATATGTATATTGGAGATGCTGGACTTAGAGATTGACATAAAGCCAGTTTTGGAAGTGGCTGCACTCCCCCAGAAACAGGTGGTCTGCAGTCTGGGAGTGCTTTTTGACCCCAGCTGTCAGTGGATGTATAGAGGGTAGCTATGGTGAGGAATAAATTTGCACAACTGCAGCTGGTGTACTAACTACAACACTCCCTGAACCACTTTTCCAGGCATTGGTTACAATGCATCTTAACTTAGCTCTGGGGGAATGGCAATTTCTTTGATTACAAACTGTAGTCATAATACCTCTGATAAACAATTAATGCGTTCTTATTATTTTGGCATTTCCAAACATCCCGTTGTGCCAAGCAGTGAGTGTTTTCCCATGAAGCCACAAGACTGCAATGGTTTAAGATGAACTGATATGCTAAGGGGATGTTTGCATTCTTGGTAGGTACACCTGTAAAAGCAGCTGTGAGATGGCTGTTACAGAGCCCAAATACCCCACGATGCAAACCTGCCATTGATGCCGTGGAGTAGCTAACAATCCACAGGAAACTGCTTAGCAGAAGAATAGAAAAGAGCTAAGGGGACAACTTATGAATATTGGGCCAATATATACTGGGCTCAAAAGAAAAATATCTGAAGGTGATTGTGGATATCATAGGAGATACAGAGCTGTTGTCAAAAATCAATAGCACTAGGCTTAGTCTACTTTTCTCCTGTGTTCTGTATGTATAAAGGTAAAGGTCCCCCCCGCACATTTGTTCAGTCGTGTCCGACTCTACGGGCCGGTGCTCATCTCCGTTTGTTAGCCGAAGAGCCAGCGCTGTCCGAAGACGCTTCCACGGTCATGTGGCCGCATGAGGTGCGCGGAACGCTGTTACCATCCCACCAAAGTGGTACCTATTCATCTACTTGCATTTGCATGCTTTCGAATTGCTAGGTTGGCAAGAGCTGGGGCTACTGCGAGAGCTCACTCTGTCACGCGGGGCTAGGGATTCGAACCTCTGAACTTGCGATCTTCTGATCGACAAGCCTGGCGTCTTACCCGCTGAGCCACCATGTCCCCTATACTGTATGTATACACACATATATATGTATATAGAGATAGTTGGTTCATAATGTTATACCATTCATACTTTATATTTTCCTGCCCTCTTATGGAGCACCTGACAAGAAGCAGAGAAATGCCTTAGTGAGGACAGCAAAATGTTTTAAATATGCCTAGATATTAGAGGGAAGAAAAGATGAAAGGGGGCATAAGATTCTTTAAAAAAATATGTCAGCCCTAAAACGTTCCATTTATATAATTTCTACTTTTCAGGTTGCTTTGATCTTTATGTGCTAAAAGAATTTTCTCTCTTTGTCATCAATAAATTATGTTGAGGATAGTTTTGAGCCCAATAAATGTTTTATCCTGTTATTGCAACTTTTCACTGACTCACAAACCGTATGACATATTCCCTAACCTGACCTCCTAATGTTGTTTTCCTCCAATATTGGTTTTTCCCTCCAGATTACTTTTATAAATATTATTTTAAATGATAGTGTGTTCCATATGCTACTGACCAAAGTGTGCTTCACTGCTATAATGTTGTTGCTCTTTTGGATGTGGATTGTTTCAGAATGTAGCTGAGCCTACCTATGAGGGCTAGTGGACCTCTGTCAAGTTTGTTGCTGCTGAATCAGCAAGACAACAAAATGAGAAAGAAATTCCTGCAACCAGCTCAATCAGGACTGCCATAGATCCATTTCTGAAAGAGGAGTTGCTCTGCTCTGCATTCTCAAGGTAAGCAGTGGGGAAAGCATTCAGACAGGAAATTAATAACTTTTAAAAGAAAAATAACCTCCTTTGTACATATTTAAAGATGCGGGCCATGCTATTAAGTGGTGTAGATATTTTCCACCCATACTGACTTCAGTATCACTTCATATCACCCATGCTGGCTTCAGTATCACTTCAAATCATGGTTTGATTCCAAATGTATTTTTTAAAGAAAGCTTATCACTAGTTATAATGCATATTAAATGAACACAAGAATAATGATTACATGGAATATTCTTAAGCAAAAGCAGGCAGCATAAGCAATTGCTTCAACGTAAGACAGGAGATGCCACGAAAGACAACTGGGCATGCCTCATTCAGGCAATGAGAATAAAAGATTTGACTCAGTTTGGGCAAATGACTTCAGACCTTCCAAATTATAGCCCAAAGCAGTATTGATACTGCCAAATCCTTAAGGTTTGGGGACTAGCAGTCTTTGTTCCCTTAATTTATCAGTCTGTTAAACACAGTAAGTTCTGTGCTAGGCTGGAGCAAGGATCTATTTGAGATAGGTCCTTTTGCAGAGGAACAGACTGATTTTAGGGAGAGTCACTCTCTTATTAGCCATTATTGTAGGCCAGCATTTAATTGATATTTTATCTAAGAATATCAGTTTTCTTATATGCAGCTTTTACAGATATGAAGGCAGCATTTGATTCTATCTCCTGAACAAAACTGATTGGTGCCTAGTACTATACACAACTTATATTTTGGTTCTTCCCTGAAAATCAGATGCAGTCCTCAAGGGCACTTATTAAATACCACCCCAGCCCACAAAGATGTTAGATAAGGTTGTATCCTTGCTTTACTTTTATTTAGGTTTTATTTAAATGACTAAGTGAACAATCGGAGTAATTTGGATTTCCACAACTCTAAATTAGTAGGAAAATGCATTTCCAGTTTAGTCTATGAAGACAATATGGTAATTATTTCTAGTATTCCCATAGGATCCAGAAGAGCCTTGGGGGTCCTCATTCAGTATAGCAAAGAGAATCAGCTGGAGATAAATGATTAAAAAAAACTAAAATTATTGTATTTGCCAGGAGACTAAGGATCTACTCCTGGCAGATCAATGGAAATTTAATTGAACAAGTGCCACATTTCAAATATCTGGGGGTGATTTTCTCTGCTTCTGGTCACAGAAGGCTCATAGAACATATGTAGCCTGGAACTATCAGAGGAGTGGTGCTGCTATTTAAACTTCTTTGGGATAAAGGAGGCTATTATGTACCCATGACTCTCAAACTTTGAAGCCAAGTCCTTGGTACAACTTTTATTTGGAATGTAGTAAGGCTGTTTTTCTGACATTGCTTCCCTGGAAATTGGACAGTCAAAGCTTCTAAGATCTGTCTTTCAGTCACTTGCTTGGTCTCATGTGCTGGATAATGATTGGAGGCTGGTGTGGTGAATAATAATAACCATAATAATAATTTATTTAGTCAATGACCAGCAAAAATAAAAAAAATACAACACCAAAGTAAAATCAAATAGATGAGATAAAATACTAGCATAACAAAGATAAAATAACAAATAAAAATATGACATACACTTCTATAATGGTGCATTAATTACTTGTGCAAGTGTAAATCTAAAATATTACAATCTATGAAGTAAAATATATATATCATCTAAAAACAAGATAGCTAGTATGTGTTAAATCTAAAGTGATAAATAAAACAGAAGTGATTATCTCTGTAACCAGTTATGCCTTATTTTCATTGCGGCAACACAACATTTGGCTACTGCACAAGTGATAAACGGTTTCAAATTTTCTAGAAGATGGTTGGTTCACATAGAAACTGTCTGGTCTTCCTGGAAATTTACATATTAGGGGCAGAATATAAGCAGACCTGATGTCCCTGTAGAGTTTATAATATAGTAATACATAAGAAATGGTGTCGATCTCCTTGTCACCACATGGGCAGATATGCTCAGTTAACGGGGTTTTGTGCCTTGCAGCAGTGCGGATGGCAAAACGTTATGCCTGGCTTTGAAAAACACTATTCTCAGCTTGGGGAAAGTTAGATTTTGGTGTGGTGAAGGTGGAGGGAAGGGTTAGAGTTAGGGTTAATCTGGTTAAGATTATCCCTAGTAATGTTTGTAGATGGATGCCAAACTTTATGGGGGAAAAAAAAACTTTATTGAAAAAATGGTCTTTTCTTGGATTATTTCCTGCCTATTTACTCTCCATGGGATAGGACCAGGTAAGACTCCTCCTAATGCAATTTATAATGAATATAGAGCATCAATCTGACTGGTTGGAGTCCCAAATCTTCCTACTAGTGAAACTGAAAATACACAATAGTATCTGCTAACTATGTTAGAGGCCTCCAAACACAGAAGGCCCTTAATTTTGCTTACTTCAGTGCCCTCCACTTGGTTGTGCTAGACGGAAGACATGTGAAGATCTCCTTCATAGAATGTTTGTATTCCTGTGAGGATGGCAAATCAACGCTATTGACCATGTTCTCTTAGCCAATAACTGTTAATTGGGCTAGAAATACTGACTACTTTGATCTCAGTTTTTTGCCATTTAGATCTGTAATTTTAAAAAAATCATTATTATTTTAATTCGACTAAGAATTATTTTAGGCTATTTTAGTTCATTTTAACAAATTGCTTTATAGCTTTTAGATTTCTAGTTTCACTTATTTCTATTTTATAGCTTTATATGTTCTAGTTTTATTCTCATTTTATAGTATCTTATTGAATCTTATACTGTATATCCCAGATTCATAGATTGACCTACACTATAGTTTTACAGATTTAAGCATTTTATAATAAATATATTTTGTCATGAACATTTAATACTATAAGTCTCCTTTAAGAAACACCTGATTATGTGGTGATTAATGATTCTATATTGTCTATTTTATTAATCTTATGCTGGTTAAAATCCCAAACCAATTAATTAATTAATTAATTTCTAAATGTTTGAACTTTGCTTCTGCACAAAGTAGCACATTTGAGGATATTTAGAGGAGTCAAATAAATGCAGCACGAACAATGCTATATATTCCTGTAGGGTCATATACATGTTTTAAAAACAGCAGATACTTCATAAGCCTTTTGAACAGCAGTTGCATTTCAAAGAAACATCTCCAGTGGTGTGCCTCTCACACAAAAGGGCTCTAGTGTAAGTCCTCCTTGAATGCTTTCAGAAAGCTTGCTTGAACTACCAATCAAAGAGCATTTGTGAATTATCCCAACTTTTACAAGTTTATTTTTGGAAGTCCAGTTAGTCTCATCAATTATTAATGATTAGTCATTTGTAAACTCTCCTTACTTTCAGTGGGTGAGGGCAGGGAGTATTTTGTTATATTCTACAACTGTACACATTTGTTATTGTTATAGCACCTTGTGTTAAATTTTAGCAGATCCAGGAACCTTTTTTTTTAATTCTCCTGGCCCTTTAGCCTTGACTCAACAATTGTTGCTATGGAAGTAGGTTCTTTATCCCACATGCAAGTAATCCAACCCTGCTGGGTTTTAATTCATTGGGTGCCAGTGATATCAGATCTGGGAAGCTGATACATGTGAAGAAATGCAAGCAAGAATGGAAAAGCTCATTAACTGATGATCAGAAAGAGAAAGAATACCTCTAATGGCTTCTTCTTCATTCTTTGACATAACTTCTTTGAACCTATTGTAATATTGTGTTTCATCCTCTAAACCAGTGTTTTTTCAACCTTGCTAGCTGGGGAATTCTGGGAATTGAAGTCCACACACCTTAAAGTTGCCAAGGTTAAAAAAGTACTGCTCTAAGCTGTTTGCTACAATAGAGAAAACATGGTCTTGGCAAGAAAATAGCAGCTCAGGAGAGGCAAAATATAAATCAGATAAACTAGGAGGATTTAAAAAAAAATTATTTGATCCTAATCCGAATGCCCTTATTTCTCTGGCTGGCTACCTTTCGCCGTCTCTCTCTCTCTGTCTCTGTCTCTGTCTCTGTCTCTGTCTCTGTCTCTGTCTCTGTCTCTGTCTCTGTCTCTGTCTCTGTCTCCTAATCCGAATGCCCTTATTTCTCTGGCTGGCTACCTTTCGCCGTCTCTCTCTCTCTGTCTCTGTCTCTGTCTCTGTCTCTGTCTCTGTCTCTGTCTCTGTCTCTGTCTCTGTCTCTGTCTCTGTCTCCTAATCCGAATGCCCTTATTTCTCTGGCTGGCTAGCTTTCACTGTCTCTCTCTTCTCTCTCTCTCTCTCTCTCTCTCTCTCTCTCTCTCTCTCTCTCTCTCTCTCTCTCTCTCTCCAGAGAGATTCTTTTAATAGATCACTCATGTCACATTTCAACTGGCTCCTGAAAGAGCAGAACTTCTGTTGGAATGATTTTCAATGCAGACATACTAATGACACTGAGTCAGTTTTCTGTAACACAGTTCAGTGTCCATTTGTGGGGTGTGGTATTAGTGCTCTTGTCTATCTATTGCATTAGGAGCTGAAAAGAGTCTTGTTTGTGTTCCTACAGAATGTGATACCGAGCTTGTTTTCTTCGGTCAGAACTACGCTATCCGGAGTAGCAGCCCCAGGGTATCCTCACCTGGTTGGCCGATACACTTGATGAGATATCATTGCAAGCTTGTCTGGCCATGGAAACTGATCATACTAGGAAAAATTTACTATACAAATGATGAAGTTACATTGTGCACTTTGTAGACATTAAAGAGAAGAAAAAGAAGAGGTGGCATCTTTCAACAAGGACTAATATGGTAGGCATATTAAAAAGGAGATAGGTCCATTTTATTATAAAATTGTATTTATCTGAAAGGGAATTTAATCTCTCCCCCCCACCTATAATGTAGCTGTAAAAAATATGGTAATAAAGGCAAACAAGTTTTTTTTTCTAATTCTGGCCTTTGGGATGGGATATCATCTTACAATTCATTTCCTTTGGGGATGTGAATATGTTCTTCTCTTGGTACTAATCAAGAGTGTCCAAGGCATCTTACAGTTAGGACTGATCTGTTTATAAAATAAAGCCCAAACCAATAAAATCTGAGAGCTTGGGGCAGAATTATCTGTACACTGAATGCAGACAGAAAGCAAGGCAGAAACCCAGCATAGGTTTGAAGCCTGGCAGAACCAAAATGTCTTTGCCATATGACCCACAATCATAAGGATTGGACAACTGAGCTCCTCTGGAGAACAAACAGGATAATTATCAGGGGATAATATCCTGGTATTGGTCTGTTGATTGAAGTGGCATAAAAGCATTTGTATTAAATACATAAAGAAATTATTATATGGTAGAGTTTTTGGAATTGTCAGCACTAACATTTCAGAAAGAAAAGTCAAACACTGAAATATGCAACTCATTTCTTAAAAAAATCATACAAATGTGGAGAGAAAATTAAATCAGGGAGCTGAGCCAATGAGATGCATATATCTTACCACCAAATATGATGATTTCAAAATCCCCAAGGTGTTGGCCTTAATTATGCCATTTTTATGTCATAGTTTGTAGGACTGAATGGATCCAAGACAGACATGTCATTTTATGTGGTTTTTCTCAGAAATATATTCCACTCTGCTCAATAGAATTTACTCCCAGTTCAGGGCTATGAGTGCACCCTCAAAGACTGTAAGGCCAGCTATGACTATGGTAGGATTGCCTTTTAAAACATCAGACATGTTCCAATGCCAGTATCTGTAGCCTAGGGCTACCAGAACGGGACTGCAGAAATCCAGATGAACACTAAGATGTCAGCAAAGGGTTAGAGTTTTTGTAGCTCAGCTCTATCGTAGTCCAATATACAGTAATTAAGCAGCTAAAAGGCTTCCCATCACTCCCTACCTAAAAAGCTGCATCTTCTAAATGTCTGTATGTTGCTTTTTAACTGTATAGAAGTACAAGGTACAGAGTTGTGCAGTCATTAAAGGTACATTTACTCTGACAATTAAACAGGTTCTGGTAGAATTCTCTTGTGCCTGTCTTACAGAAGATAATGAAAAAGAAAACATTGCATTACACAGCAAACAAGCTGTGAAGGAAGCTTACACAACTTAGTCCTTTTTCTTAACAATACACCAATTACTTAAAGCCAGATTTATGCAATTATGATAAATAGCAGAAGAAGAAAAAATCAAAATTTTCATACTCAGAAACAGCCATGTTGTTCAGGCTGCACAAAAGAAGAATTCATAATGTATCAAACCTTGAAATGTTATGATGGTGATTGGCATGGGAGATTTTTAAAAATGATGTAAATTTCAGGAGGATAATTTTGTTCAGGGGCTCATAAAAGAACTTACCAACTCTGATTACCAGATGCTGGATACAATCGTCACAGATCATGTTTGTCAGCTTTCCTTGGACCTCTAGTTCGATGATGTGCGTTTTGGCTTTGGCCTATCAAGCACGGCTAATTATTTTTAGCAAGCTGCTAACTAAGATAGCTTAGGAATCTGCAAATAGAGTGCTGTGTAAAATAGGGCAGAAAGCTACCCTGTTTCAAGGCCTGCTCAGAGTACATCATGCTGGACAGATGTCTCAATTGTCAGACTAAAAACTATGCGTAGTTTCTGTCAGACTTCACAAGTGATCTTCTGCTCCTTTAGGGGGCAATACTAAAATTTGGCTTTCTTATAACCATCTAGAAATTTGACTTTCACAGGGATTTTTGCATGTAATACCAACCTGGGTCTTGTTAGATTTTTGAATGCAATACCATCCTAGTACTGCAGTAATCACAGGCAGCACCTTGATGTGATTTCTTGTCAGGGAGAGGATTCATTACTGTCAGAATCAAAGAGCTCCTTAATTAAATATCCCCAAGATCCCCATGGCATCATTCAGAGAAGGAATATTAAAATTGTCAGTGTCTAATTGCATAGATAGATAGATAGATAGATAGATAGATAGATAGATAGATAGATAGATAGGATCTAGTGAACTCGTGACCTTTGGTGCTTTTGACATGAGGGTATCAGAGACCTTTGGCAATGAAAAAGTTCAACTTTCATTTCTGGTGACGTACCAGACAGGAACCCCCTTTCCAGGAAGCCCAGTGGCCTAAAAAAAAAGAAAAAAGCAAGGGATGCCATTAGCATGATTCTTCTAAATCCCATGTGAAGTTGACACCACAATCATGTGAGTTACATAAACATTGCCCAGTCTAAGGCAAGAATTATGGCAGCCAATGCGTCTTTCCTCACACAAAGCCTCATCCAGTACATGCTGCTAGGAAGATAAAATTTACTGCAGATGCCCAATGTTTGGATGTTCTGCTGCAGTGTCCTTGATTGACCTCCTCCTACTCTACACCTTTTGGAAGTGTAATGCATTTTCTGAATTTTGCCTTGCATCTCACTGCTTCGTCACCCTTCTCCCTTGCTTCTTCCACATTGCCCTTACTGGTTTCTAGATTAACCTTTCATTTGTTTATCATAAATCCCCTTCTTTTCCCTCTGGCCCTTATAGCATAATCCAGAAGTAAGCCCCATTGGGTTCAGTGAAATTGACTCCCAGGTGGATCTAGTACTGAAGCCTTCAGAGAGCTGCTGACTTTAATTTAAGAAATTGAAAGCATTCTAGACATGCACAGAATCAATGGGGTAAAGTGAACAGAGTGCTAAAGGACAGACTGAGTCCACAGTATAATCATAACTGCCTAGTGCAGAGCTTTCCAAACATGCCCTGCCAGGATTCCGCGCAGGTCCTAGTGCCTGCCTTGTGCCTTGCTGCCTCCAAACCTGCTGTGTTTCCACGCAGGTCCTAGTGCCTGCCTTGTGCCTTGCTGCCTCCAAACCTGCCCTGCCAGGATTCCGCGCAGGTCCTAGTGCCTGCCTTGTGCCCTGCTGTAAGAGTGTGTCGCGAAATGATGCATATCTAAAAAGTGTGTCACCAGCATGAAAAATTTGGAAAGCTCTGGCCTAGTGGTATTGGTTTGTTTAAACTGTCCTACACAACAGGATCCAGTTTTTTACAATGGGAATGACAAGATAAAAGCACTGTGCATTATATACATTGTACCAATTTTGAAATAAGACACCCATCCTGTGGCTCACTGCTTTCACCAGAAACCACTTTTATCCCACAAACACATCTTCCTGAAACTGGAGGCATGCTAGTTGAAGTTTGTTCAGACACATAATTTTGTCTTCCCAAAAAAAAAGAAAAGGAGGAAAAAGGGATATATGTCATCTATGATGCAAAAAAGAAAAACAAAGAGAGCTGTTTTAGCCCCAGGAAAAAAAAAATTCAAAATCCATCACTGGGCAACACTTTTATGAGAACCAATCAAAATGACGCAAACAGTGTTTCAAGTTTTCCAGGAGGATTAAATTTGTGGAAGAAGCATGGTAGCTTTAAGATCTGTGCTATATTTTGGGATGCCCTTTGAAAAGAGGATATAAAGGAAAAAGATTAAATCCTTGAATTCTGTTAATATCAGGACGATGAAAACTTCTAAGTGTGGATACAGCTGGATTCGGGTTTCTAGTGCCTGAATTCTTTCCTCCTTCCACCGGCATCAGAACACTCTGAAGCTGTAGGTGTTAGGACAGGGAAGCAGAACTGGTGAATGTGGTTGGATGCTTTTTCTCCTGGTGCTGCTGGCTCTGTTTAGATTAGGAGCCTACTGTGACAGGTCAAAAATAAAAATAAAATTGGAAATAACACAGCATTGATTGTCAGTGATTCTCTACCACTCTGCCTGTGGATTAAACCTCACTGAGGTACAGCTCTGTCCAGGGAGCTAATTATCAAGGTCTTACATTATAGTTGGTCTTAGGGTGTTATAGGTAATAAAATACGTTAGTTTAAGTTGACATGGTATTAGAATGGTTTTCAGGCTTTTTGCTTTTGGAGATTTTTTCCCATAAAAATTTGAGTGATGTATCTGCTCCAAATTCAAGAGACTGAGGAGAATTTGGCGGGGAGGGGCATGATCAGATTAAGGTAGTTGATTGGCTTTCCGTGATGTGTTTAGTGCTGTATTTAAAAGTTTGTTTAACCAACCATACTGATCAAACGTGATGTCTTGAATGTTTCCAATCCAATTAACCTTCTCAGAATATTGAGCTGGACCTTGAGTTACAGGAGCCTCGCCCCTGGTCGATTTGTGTGAATCTACTCTGCTGAAAGGCCTGCTGACCATATCAAACAAAAGACCAAGCTTTTATCCCTGTGTCATCTGCAAAAGATAACCAGCAAGGGAATGTGTGTAGCTGCTGGGGCTGCCACACTGCCATTGTGTTACAGCAGCAGAGGAAGCGTAGCTGTTTCATTCCAGCTTGGACAGACGCTTCTCCATCCTTAGTGATGAGATGCAAGCTCTTTGATTTGTATCCCTACAGCAGTTAGTGGTGCTTTCCCAGTGAAGAAACCATGTGCAAAAGTTCAAGCATCCTAAACAGTGATTGCATATTCATTACTGTAACCCAGTTGTGCGTGTGTGTGTGCATGCGTAGGCATGTGAGACAGAGAGCACATACCATTTTTTCTTACTTCCAGGCAATGTGCTATCTTTTTAACTTATCCCTTGGCAACATAGATTTCATCTGAATCCAATTTAGCTCACTGCTGCCTAAGCTCTTGGTGGATAACTGCTTTGTTTCATTAAGAGCTAAAGGAACAGACAACGTGGACATGCCCCCTCAATGCTTTCCTTCCTCTTGCCTGCAGAAGGCCTGGCAGCAGAGCCTCAGTGTAATTCCGTGGCCCACTAGTGCTTTATCAAAAAGCCACTGCTAATTTAAGTTAGATTAGACGAGATATCCCCTGAAATCCAGATTGTTACCAAGTGGAATGGCTGTATAAAGTAAGCCAAATGCTTATAGACGTTGCTTACTGTCTCCATGCTTGTTCTTCTGTTGCGTCCCTAAGATTCTCTCTGGCTATAAAGCTTACATGTAAAACAGCAAAAGAAGTCAAGATTTTTCTACCTGGTAGAAGTTTCTGGAATATCTTAGGGAGAGTGAAGATGGTGGCTGCAACGACTGACTGAAAGATCAGCTCTAAAGACAGCCATTTGGACAATAGCAAGACTGCTTGGTTTCTACTGAACTTGTCTAGTAAACAGATTCTTTGGGACTGATTTCTCAGGCTGCAGGTGAGGTCCACAAACCAAGTCTACACCATTTGCACAAGGAGGACACGGCAAGCTCCTCTCAGCCTGGGATTGCACATCAAGAGTCCAGGCAGCTGTTCTACATATGGGTGGCTCTCATAAATTCACATTCTTCTGTTCCAAGTACCCTAACTAGACATTTCCCCCCATAAAGTTGGGTTTCTATTCGTAACGGAATTAGTTTCCCAATATCCTTAGATGTACCTTGATCTTCATGGGCCCTCAGTATGTCTATTAATTAGCTTAATCAAAAAGAAAGAAAGGCCATGTTGGGTGAAATAGGCATTTGTAATTCTGGTTCACTGTCAGCTGAGGTTCCAGTTGCTCATCTAAGAAAATGCATAAGTAAAAAGACATTTTCAGTTTATGACTTTTGACTATGGTTTTGTTGACGTCTTTCTTGAATGTCTTTTTGTTTTAAGAGGATTCCCGAGTTTTGCTTTGGGAATTTAGAGTTCCAGGTCTTGATCCACATACTATTAAGCTGTTTTCTAATCTTATTGTATGTAGAAGGATAGCTAGATGAATTAGTCCAGCTGTTGAGAAGGCATCTTAACATGCTTAGTTATATACAGTATAGGAAATGAAGATAGCTTTCCAGTATCAAAGCCTATGTGAAAACTGGCTAGGCTACTCCTGGTGTTTTAGACTGCATCTGTCAGTGAGAGGACTACATCATGGGCTGGTGACTATATTCAAGCTTGCCTATTGTGAATTAAGAGAGCCAGTTTGGTGTAGTGGTTAAGGCATCAGGCACAAAGCCAGCTGGGTGACCTTGGGCCAGTCACCCTCTTTCAGCCCTAGGAAGCAGGCAATGGCAAACCACTTCCAAAATCCTGCCAAGAAAACTGTAGGGACTTATCCAGGCAGTCGCCAGGAGTCAACACTGACTCAAAGGCACGTGTGCATGTGCACACGCACATACACACACATTGTGAATTAGTTATTATTTTTCTTCCTGTAACAATATGGATAAAGCTGTCAGAAATGGCATCTCTAAACATTCTACAATATTGCAAAATATAGTTCAGTCAATCAAGAAATTAGCTGAGTACAGACTGTAATTTGTCAAGTCTCTCATCCCTGTCCTAATTACTTGTAGAAAGGGGTCTGTGTTTTCTGCCCTTGGATCAAGTCATGGTACCTAAAAGCATATAGCATTCTACCAAAGTTGTCCAAAACATGTATAACAACTTCTTCCATAGGATGTTGCTATAGTTTTCTCTAATGAGTAGTTAATATTCTGAGTGTTCCATTAAATACAACTAAACTGAGATTTCTATAGGGTGGAACTATACAATTCAGATGACTATTCAATCAGTCTTCCCTCCCAGACATTCTGTTGCCTCCTAAAACTAGAGACAGAAATCCCCTCTGGAGGTAGGAGGGCTGTTTTTTCTCTATCCACAGTAGCTGCTGTTGACAGCCATAATATACACAAAGCAGAAAGCAGAGTACAGTTTGATTTTCTAGGAAATTGGGTTATTATAGCTGGCAAATTTGAGCACAGAAGCAATCTGACAAACAGACACTTGTGACAGGCCAATCATAAAGTGAGATCTCTATTTGCTTCATATGATGCTTTTGCTCTGGAAGAATCGCAATGCATAATCAGTTTTCCTGGAGTCCTGGTGCATCTCCCTTGATTTTAGCAGACCTGCTTCTAAAACAAATTCCAAATACAGAGTAGAACATTTATGGCTGTCAGCTGATAAATCTCAAGTATTTATAGAATTCAGGAGGAGCAAATGATTTTGTGATGCTCTCAGCTGGCTTTGAGTCTCCAAATGTGCGATGTATGTACTTCGATGCCATTTAAGCTCCATTGTTTGTTTCCCATTTCTCTTTTCAGTTCTTGTTTAAACACTAGAAACGGATAGTTCTCTTCTTCTTTTTTTAAAAACAAACCCTAATGTATTTATCAAGGGTCTCAGCACCCACTGTTATTTCTTCCCCCCTGCCTTCCACAAGCTGGAGTCATTGCTGCCATCCGGTAATTATGCTTCAGAGTCCAGCACATGCCACTGTACTTGGACAGAAACTGCTGAAGCAAGCAGGAAAAAGCATGGAAATTGCACTGAAACCAGTGTATCCCGTGATCAGGGGCATCCAAGGCTGCAGCAGAGCCATAATGGAAAGATAGCAGTGGTGGAACCGGTATCTGACGCAGGCTTCCAGGGAGACTGTTCAGAGTGGAAGGTGTGACCTAATGGACAGGGCCCAGTGCAAGCTCCTGCAAGGCAATCTGTGCATTGCTCCTTAGAAGCTCAATCATGTTAAAAGGGGATCTCCAATCTGTTTTCTAGAGGATGTAAAAACATATTCCCTATTATTCTGAGCATCATGTGCGTTATTAGTACCAGAAACCTGGCATATCTCTTTTCAGGCTTAATTTGTCAAGGTGAATGTTAGTGGGGCCGCAGAAATTCTTGGTTGTGTTTTGGGGGTTCGCGGATTGAAAACGATTGAGCCAGGGGTTGCAATGGCCATGGTGCTGTTCAGTTCACATGGGAACAAAGTCGGACCAAGTGCTGGGTTGCTGCAGGGCCAGAGCAGAGGTTGGAGTGGAGGGTCCTGCTGGGTGGAAGTGCTGGGAGGGGGATGTCAGCCTGCCAGCTGCACTGAGGTGGTCACTTGGATGGGCTTGGAGTGGGGCTTCAACCCAGGACCTGCACACCCTTACCAGTGTCAGAGGTGAGGGGGACTAGCTGGAGGTTTTTAGCTTGGGAAGCATGGCTGATTGAGTGGAGCTGAAGTGGCAAGAATTGTGGGGCATAGTGGCCCTTGAAGGAGAACAATATCCTGAGAGGTAGCAGTGTGTAATGGTATGTGGGAATGACCTTGGGAGACAGGAGGGAGAGCCACAGACTGGACAACCAGCATATAAAAGGGATCTCAGCCCACAGAAGCAGGGAGAGTGTGGGAAATGTTTCAGAAAGGACCTGGGTTTCAGGTTTGGCAGCAGCCATGACTCCAGGGTAGGGGTGGGCAGGCAGTTGTCATCTGGGAAGCCTTTACAGCTTTCAGAGGCCCTGCACTGCAGATATCTGGTTATGTTACTCTGTTGTTGAAGTTGAGCTGTAGGGAGCAGTTAAATTTGTTGCTGCTGTACCAATCTCCTTGCTCTACAGTGACATCCCTGCCCAAGCTACTCAACTTCATTGCCAGATTGGTTTTAGAGCAGGGGTCCCCAACCTTTATGGCACCAGGGACCAGTTTCAAAAGACTATTTTTCCGCGGGCTGGGTGGGGTGGGGTTTCCGGGATTTCTGCGGACCGGGGGGGAGGGGTATGTGGGTGGGAGCCAATTGCGTGCACTGGGAGGCGGGGTTTGCGGGCAGGAGCCAATCGCGTGGAAGGGGGTGGGGTTTGTGGGCAGGAACCCCGCGGCCCAGTTCCTAACAGGCCGTGGCCCACTAGTGGGCTGCGGCCCACTGGTTGAGGACCCCTGTTTTAGAGTCTCCAAGACTGATAGTACTCAGAGACTTTAATCTGCCCTCTTGTGATGTAAGCTGTGGAGTGGGCCCAGGAGTTCATGGCCCTATGGCAACCATGGACTTGACTCAGGTCATTGAGGCCCAACATACACAGGTGGTCACATGTTAGTTTTGGGTTCTTTTTAAATCTTGGGGCAATTGCAACATGATTTGAAGATGGAGGACATTATCATTCATCCATTGTCATGGTCAAATCTCTCTCTGGTTGCTTTTTAGCTTGCTGGTGCTCACCAGTGAGGTTGAACCTATTAGATTGGTTTGTTCCAGGTGACCTATGGACCCTGAAGGTTTTCAGAGGGAGACTGGGGTGGTGTCAGCCTTCCCTGATAGACCGGGCAGGAAACACGACCAGATGAGCTAATTCTACTTTACTGTAAAGCTACATTAACAGAATCTTGCAAGTCTGAAAGTACAAATCTCCCCTCATCTCTTTTTACAGCCTGATAAGTTAGGGAGGTTCCTTTCTGAGTTTCTTTCTCTGTCCATTATGCAGCTGTGGGCATTTCTTATCTGATCATTCCCTAGGCAGCAGCTCCCCCCACCCCCATCTCCCAAGGTCATTCCCACATACCATTGCAGGTGGTGGTGGTTTGAGGACCTAATAGGCAGTTCAACTGAGACCTTAGTCTCTGCCTGGAATGGCCATGTGATAAGGGACTTAGATTGGGTTGCCCTTATGCAGTCTCTGTTCATCAATATTGGGGGCCTATCTGGTTTTTCAAGGAGCCCCAGGAGTTGAAATAATAGAAGAGATGCCTAGAATGCTGTTGGAGAAAGATGAAGGATGAATCCAACTGAGCATGTTTAAGAGTCTACATTAGGGACAACACCATGGCAAAAGCAGTAGCAAAATGTATAGATTTTTCTGCTCTTATTGTGCCTGCAGATAGCTGACTAGCAGCTCTTTTTAAGGTGACACATTCAGTGCTAGGGAGGGATGGCCATAAGGACATCTACAGGGCCACTGTGAAGAATATTCTAGGCATCTGACAATTAAAATTGCTGAGATCTGGTTGGAATAGGGCTCTGGGCAGGTTCAATTGAGGTGACTGAGGCAGTCTTGTTTGATCACCTGGGAGGAGTAATTCCTGAGGAAATGGACAGGTTCCTTGGGACTGTTAACCCAGCCATCTGTTTGTTAGATCCATGTCCCTCCTGGTTGGTGAAGGCATTTCAGAAGGTGGCATGTGATTGGGTCCATGTGGCGCTGACTTCTTCTCTGGGGGAGGGGGTGGTTCTGCCTGCTTTTAAGGAGGACGTGGTGTAAGTGTCCTCCTGAAGAGATCATCACTGAACCTGGCAGTTTTGGACAACGTTTGTCAGCACTTCCTCTCTCTGGATTCACTTACCCTTTCAGTCTTCCTTCTTTCAATTAAAAAAAAAACCCTAAATAAAAAGTGTTGTATCTGGGCTAGTGGGAGCCTGAATCAACTTTTGAATGCATCTTATCTAGTTGGCTCAAAGTATCTTAATACTTTTTCCCAAAGGGCAAATAGCAGCTTCAAGGAAACTCTTTAGATGGTAGAAAATTTTCCAGTAGAAGGCATAGTGTACACACCCTTCATCAACCTTGGAGATTCAGCTATGAGTCTCCTGCCTTCTCACCTCATTTCATTGTTTACTCTTGCACTTAGAAAGCTAACATGTCTTGGAGAAGCTAGATTAGCATAATTCTTCCTAATGTTTACATGCATGAGCTTATCTACTATTGTTCTATTTAGAACAATATTTCTAAATATTTAGAAATGAAAATGGGACTGCAGCCTTACTTTCTCTAAATTGTAGGGTTTGTTGTGCCTGTATAGCACTGTGTTCCAATATCCTGTACCTGGGGCACAACCCATGCAGGGTTTCCCCCCCCCCCATCTTATTGGGAACTGTCAATGGTGGTGTTGGGAGGCTTACAGAGATATCTTTTTTGTTTTTGTGATTTTTCAGATTTAGGTAATGGTTTCCCTTCTCCCACATACTCACATGCAGGAATATTGGCTGCTGTCACTTTAATTATGCCCCCCCCCCGCTTGGCACTGAATCTTCCATGATTATGAATGCAGCATCAAAAGGAAGCTTATTGATTTCACAACTGACTGCAGATGATGGTGGAAATGAACCCCCATCTATAGGCAATGCTATTGGTTTGCTCAAGTTAACATTATTTTTCTTTCTCCTTCAGTTAGAAGATGCAAATCATGCAGCTTAATGGTTCAGCTGCATATTCTTGGGCGGGAGTGGGGGTGGGCAGAATGAAAGCAATCTGGCATGCTCATTTCTAGCACAGATGCCATAGTTCAAACTATATACAACTGCAGAGGCTGGTTTAAACATGGGATCACCCAAATCATGTGTAAAGGGGAGGCTGATTAGTGGTGAAAAACCGTATGGAAAAGATCAGATGAGTTACTAGGTAAGGTAATACAGGGAAGGTGAATGATGTTATAATTGGACTTGAAGCTGTATTATTCACTGCATTCCTATTGTTTCAATGGCACCCCAGCACATCACCATACAGAGCAACACTTTTGAACAAAATTTAGGAAATGAGCTATTTATTTTATTGATTGATTGATTGATTGATTGATTGATATAGCCACCCATCTCACATTCGTGACTCTGGGCGGCTTACAATTAAAAGATAACAATACCGAAAAACACAGACAACCATACAAACATACAACGTGTTAAAGCAATTAAAAACAATTAAAACCAAGCAATAAGAGCTAATGGTTTTCCCTATAGATAAACTGCAGGGCTGGCCATATGATTAGGCAGAGTGAGCATCTGACAAATGCTGAGAGGTTGGGAGTGGCAGTGAGCTGCAGGAGCACCAAGCTACATGTAACTCGGGCCCTGTCCCGCACCACCTATCTGGCTTGTGCAGTCCTGTCCGGCAGAAGAGACACTGTCTCCATCACCAGCTCCAAGATAAAATTCAACTGCCAGCCCACGTAGCTTCTATGTATTGTACTGGGGAGAGGGAGAGGCCTTCTTTTTTGTGATCCTGGGCAGGAAAAGGACTTCAGCCAGGCCTGACAACATTGGAGAACCCTTGTCCCCAGGCACCAGGAGTTCCGCGACCTGCCATGTAGTTCTGATGGGGTGGTGGTGATTGCTGACGGAGGCTTCTCACCAAATTGCTAAACAGGATTTAGGGAAAGCCATGGCACAGTATCCCTCCCCGCTGCACAGCCCATATGGGCCCCGACCCTGTTGGCTTTTAGGAAAGCGCTTCTTGCGGGCTTTGGGCCAAGATGGTGGGCGGCCCATTGACCCCAAGGTACGGTTGGTGGAATTGAAACTGCTGAATTTCTTCTTTGACCTTTTTAATGTTTTTTCCCCTGTGCATCTGTCTTCACTTTTATTGTTTGATACGCTTTGATCCTCTGTAAGCCGTCCAGAGACGCAGGTGAGTGGGTGGCCTTAGAAATTAAATAAATGCGAATGGAGTGGGCTTGTAATATCAATATTTTCCTGACATCACCAAGAGTTCAGCTCAACCCAAAGGAGACGTTACCTTTTTCAATATTTCCATTTGCTGGGTTGTGTTATGATTCAAAATTCTCTTTTGTATTGGAAAATGAGTACTCTCCTGCCTATTATATAATTTCCAGAGATGACAAAAGGCATTTTCATCAGTGCTTGGTTCTTGTTTGCAAACATGAACTGGGAAGCTCTTGCTAATCTCATTTAACAAATAATAATTAGCATAGTATCTGCATGAATGTACAGACATGGTTAGTGGACGCCCTGCAGTTACACAAAGTCCAACCATGGATTCAGAGCATCCAGGTGCTGCTAGACTGGCTGGCAGCCCTTCCCTAAAGCATCTATGGTGTTTTTAGCCTTTCTCTCTATTATTTAAACTATATTTTCACCTGAGGTGGTTTTCAAAGACAAGATAAAATACTAAAATACATTATGATAAATAATAGCAGGTTTTTTAAAAAGGCAACATGACCATAATTTTAGAAAAGAAAAAGAAACCTTGGGAGATTAATGTTTCTCCCTAAAACTGAAGTGATAATCATCTTGATGCCAGGCAGATTTTCTAAAAAGGAATCCAAAAACAAGGGGTCACCCAGAAGACTCACTGTGGTTACAACCAATCTAATCTGGATTCCAAACAATAAGCAGGCCGGCTGGTATGGAAACATAGCAATAGACATGCTGCCATGCAAAAGGGTCCAAGTCAACCAGTCTACCTGCTGCACAGCTGGTTCTAGAAAGCAGCAGTTGAAATTGTTCCCCCTTCTGCCCCCAACACACTCATAAAACACCAGATAACACCTTGCCCCAGTGTAGCAGAATTGACATATCAGAAGTGGGCAGCCCTAGGCCTCATGCAGCTCCCAGGCTGACTGTCCCTAAATACGGGGAGCTAATTCTTTCAGTCCTGTTTTTGGTTTTCTAGAGTTTAAAGCAGGGTTTCTCAACCACGGTTCCGTGGAACCCTAGGGTTCTGCGAGAGGTCACTAGGGGTTCCCTGGGAGATCCCGATTTATTTTAAAAAAAATTATTTCAAATTTGGGCAACTTCACATTAAAGAGGTAAGTTTCCTTCTTTATTTTTAGTTTAAGAACACCATTAATGCATATTTATTTATTATTTAAATTTATCCCCGCCCATCTCCCGGAATAGGGACTCTGGGCGGATATATATATATATATATATATATATATATATATATATATACACACACACACACACACACACACACACACACACACACACACACACAGGCCTACCCATGAAACGAATATAATAATTTTGTAACTTCTGGCCTATATTTGAGCCTGAATGTGCAGGGGTTCTCCGAGGCCTGAAAAATATTTCAAGGGTTCCTCCAGGGTCAGAAGGTTAAGAAAGGCTGGTTTAAAGGATAAAGAGGGTGCTTTAAGCCTTAAAAAAACCAGATCTCTCCAAATGCAAATTCCCCTCCCCTCCAAAGAGTCCTATGATTGAAATGGCCTAAAAGCCTTTTAAATAAGTAAGTAAGTAAGTAATTTTTAAGGGGCAAAATGGGTTCCTTAGGCCTCTTAACTCTCCAAAGGTCCAAAAGTTTGGTCTCACTCCTACCCACTCCAGTGATGTTATAATGTCACTAGTCATACACCCTGTGGCCTTTGAAGGCCAAATTCTGCTTTATGGCTCTTTTTTGTATTAGTATACAGTACATTGAATATGCTAGTCCTTTAGGATTGAATCCATGGCCACACATTCCTTATACTCTGATACGGCCTTGAAGGTCAGATGCAATAGGTTTGGGTCCCTTTCCAACCTGATTAAAGTACAAAAGGGGGTGAAACGGCTGTATTTTGGCCCCGCTACTTTTTAATTTTTATATTAATGATATGGTAAGATGTCTACATCACCCGGACTTTCACCCTCCTAAAGTAGGGGACCGTAGTATTGCCCTGCTGCTTTATGCAGACGATGCGGTCATACTTTCTAGGGCTCCTGTAGGTCTCAACAGAGCTTTGACAACTGTGGCCCAGTATTGTATTAATAATCAGCTAGAAATAAATTATCGGAAAACAAAGATAATGACCTTCGCCAAAAGGCCGAAATTTCGTTCTTGGAATATAAATGGATGTAGAATAGAGCAAGTGACTAGCTTTAAATATCTAGGGGTAGTCATGCACGCCACTGGATCTAGGAAACCTCACTTTGATTATGCAGCTGATTCCGGACAAAAATCAGCTAATGCCGTTTTAAAGTTTTTCCGGAGTAAAGGAGGGCATTATATACTGGCAGCTCTTAAACTCTTCCAGGCGAAGACATTAGCCCAGCTCCTTTATGGGTCCTGTGTTGGTGCTCTAAGTTCAAGTATTACATCCCTGGAAAGAGTGCAATCAAAATTTATTAGAGCAGTATTTCAAATGCCCAAATGTGTTCCAAACGCTTACCTTCGATTGGAAGCAGGCATGATAAAAGTTGAGGCAAGAGTGCGCCTAGCTTCCCTGAATCTTTGGCTAAAACTCAAGCATTATCCTCAAGGTTTAGCACCACTCATTTTCCAAGTTTACTTCCAATCCTCTTGGTTAAAGGATATTGAATCTAGTCTCGCCAAGCTAGGATTTTCTACAGATTCAATTCTCAGGATGGATTATGAACAGGCAAAATTGTCCTTAAAGCAAAGGATAAAGGACATAGAGAGACAAATGGACTTAGAGAAGGCCCCTCATTTCCTATCATCAGAGTATAATAAATATATTGTTAATTCTGCTAACTACCTTACTCAACTCGAAATCCCTAGCCATCGGAAAGCCTTTGACCTAGCTCGTAGCCACACACTCCCTTCCGCAGTCTTGGATGGTAGATATAAAAAAATCCCAATAGCTGCAAGGTGGTGCTCTTGTAATAATGGAGAGATAGAAACTACAGACCACGTGCTCCTCCGTTGTCCTTTTTATAAAGAGCTTAGGAGTAAATTAATATTACCTTTGACCAAGAAATATCCTAGGCGGCAAGATATAGATTATATGCAAATGTTACTTATAGATGAAGATTTGTTTGTTTGTTTGTTTATTTATTTATTTATTAATTATTTGGATTTATCCCCGCCCATCTCTACCATGGTCCAACTGTTACGGCGCAAGTAGCCAAATTCTGTGCAGCTGCTATAAAGATACGCCAGACTATGACAGGAAAAATGTAGTAATGTACTCCTTGTAATGATTTTAATAATTTTAAAAGGTTTATATATATATCACATCATATTTTATATATGATATTTTACTTTTTATAAACACTTATATCTGATAGAATATTAGTCATGACTAATATTAAGAGCATATTTAAATTTGATTAAGGGGCTCATCCACATCGTGATCTGAATCTGCCTTCCTGTAACTTAAATCCATTATTTCGTGTCCTGCATTCTGGGACAAGAGGGATGTTGACTTTCTTCTGTTGGAGAAAAATCTGCAAGAGGGAAATCCTGAATTTCCATCCAATTTGTGGCTTACGCGTTTCTTCTCCCTTCTCACCCTGAGGTTCGTTTTGCCTGCTCAAACAAGACACTAGAGGACTTCAGTCTCCAAACCAGAGCTTTCCAAACTGTGTGTCGCGACACAAAAGTGTGTCGCCACACACAGCGTGGTGTGTCGCCGCACGCCCCCCGCGCCGCCGCACGCCCCCCGCGCTGTCGCCGTGCGTGCACGCGCCGCCGCTGCCACTGGTTTGTCGCCAGCGGCAGCGCTTTGAAAAGCCCTGCTCCAAACACTTTATGATGGGTTTGCAAAGCCAGGTCCAGCACGCATAGACATGTTCAGTAACATTTCATGGGCAAGAACCCGAAACAAAGGAAACAGCGTGTATTTATAATCAAGCAACGAGGAAATACAAGATTATAAATGTGATTGTTCACAAATTAATTATAAAAAGACAAAGTTTTAAAATAGACCCAAGTTACTAAGCTAAACATTTAGCGGGCACAAATGTACCTGCTAAATGTTAAACTACAGCTTCAGCTAGCTCTAGCTACTCTTACCAACTTCCTCTTGGAGCCTAACCACAAATACAATATAGAAACTATTCTTATGTACCTACTTGTTTTTAGTGCTTGCTAAATATTTGCTGTTACATGTTAAAACATTTATTAATATTCAAATGGTTAAATTCTTCCACATTTCTGTGTGACATTCTTTCAGATATTTGAAAACTGCTGTCATATCAACCCTCAAGTTATTTTCCTCAAGGTTAAACCTACACAGCTCCTTCAATTTCTCTTCATAGTTCTTGGGTCACGGTCCTCTGATCATCTTCATTGTCTTTTACTCCCTTGACCTCAAGCCAAGAAGACTCTTCCACCAAAATGAGCTGACACGGACGTATTGAATCCTGAGCAAAGATGCTTAGTCATTGGTGTGGCATCATGCTTCAGATTCTGAGCAAAGTGTCCATTCAGCATGAATAGAACTGTTCCCAATCATTAGCATTTTCCTGCGACTTGACCGATTTCTAAGTTTCTTTTTGGATGAGGTCATAGTGACATCCCTGGTGCCCAAATTAGAAACCAGATGTGATGTATCTCGGAGCAGAACAAGGAGGGGGCACAATCCATCAGGGAGATAACTGTTCTCACAGCGTTGAAAGCCTAAACAGGCCAAAGAAGAACGTTAGGCTGGCCCTGCCCTAGAGTCCCAGGAGTATTTTTCCCCTTAGAGCAGTTAGGGTACCTTTAGTCTGGCAAGATTCTGTATCTGGTAGGAACAATAAAGTAAACCAGAGCTGCAATTCCGTCTCAGCGTGGTCTTTCGCCAGTTTTTCCTGACACCAGGGCACTTCTAAACGATAGTTTCTGGGCCACTTTAACCTGTAGGCCCCTAACTTCCTATGATGTAAGCAGTCTTAGAAAGACAAGCTGCAGGATAGTTAAGAGAGAGAGAGAAAGAAAGAGACTCTTGGCTCCAATTCCCCATTGGAGAGAATCCTGGCCTCATCCCTCTTCCCTGACTGTGAACTTCAGGTCTTCTGGAAGGGAAATGCAAGTCAAAGAGCTTTTTGGCCCAACAATAAAAGCATGGATCAAAAGAGCAGGGGTGGAATTGAAAGAGTTTTCTTGGTTTCCCCTTCTCTTTAGCTCTGGACTTGCAGATTCTCTGATGTGGCATGTACAGAATACTAGTTTTTTGCCCCCCCTGCCATTCAATTTTGTCTGATTCTTGGCGACCGCTTGGACTAGTCCCTGCAGTTTTCTTGGCAAGATTTCAGAAGTGGTTGGCCATTGCCTCCTTCCTAGGGCTGAGAGAGAGTGACTGGCCCAGGGTCACCCAGCTGGCTTTGTGCCTAGGGTGGGACTAGAACTCCTGGTCTCCTGGTTTCTAGCCCGATGCCTTAACCACTACACCAAACTGGCTCTCACTACTAAAGTAGTTAGTTGGGATAAAAGCGGAGTTGTTTATTTATGAAGAGGCAATGATATAATGATATATTAGGGGCGTGGTGGCTCAGTGGGTAAGACGCCAGGCTTGTTGATCGGAAGATTGCAAGTTTGGAGGTTCGAATCCCTAGCCCTGCGTGCGGAGTGAGCTCCCGCACTAGCTCCAGCTCTTGCCAACCTAGCAATTTGAAAGCATGCAAATGCAAGTAGATGAATAGGTACCACTTCGGTGGGTAGGTAACAGCGTTCCACGTGTGTCATGCAGCCACATGACTGTGGAAGTGTCTTTGGACAACGCTGGCTCTTCGGCTAACAAACGGAGATGAGCACCGGCCCCTAGAGTCGGACACGACTGCACAAATGTGCGGGGGGTACCTTTACCTTACCTTTAATGATATAAGACATGAATTGGCCATGTTTATTAAGATCAACTTGGACTCAACTTTGACCTTGAAACAAGAAGGAATTTAACATATTGCAAGGAACATACTATTCCCTATTACATGGGTAGTTTCAACTTTTGGTAAAAACAAATTTCTGCACATTCCCCTTCCTTCTCAATAACTTAGAGACCTTTCAACACTTTCAGTTAGTCTGTTTGGCTTCTGGATTACACATCTACTCATTGTCACTTGTGTAGCAGCATCTAGATATCCTTTGTTGTTGTCGGTTGTAATTATTAATCTAAGCTTTTTATTGGTAATGCTGTAGACTGCTTTGGGTTTTATTTTTGGATAGAACTGGAAGAAAGTGATTATATTAAGAAAGTGATTATGCGAAATAACCTGTTCTGATTCTGTAGCTTGAATCATGTCAACTGGATTTCTATTTTCTTAGTGGAAACGTTTCGCTCCTTATCCAAGGAGCTTCTTCAGTCTGAGCAAAATTGGTAAGGGAATCCTAATATGTTCCTAGGTAGCTGTGTGACCTTACACCTGGGGCTAGGTCATGGTTATATTGAGATGTAATTTTTAAGTCCTTTTATCATCTAATGGAGGGTCGTTAAAATCACCATGCTGCTGTTGAGCTTCTGAAATGGTCTTAATCTTCCTAGGCACAGAAGACAACACGGGGAGGAAGATGGGCGAGAGTTTGTGCCTGAGGCCCCCAACTCTATTCAAGGAAGGATTTTCCAAGTTGGCATAAATGGATTCCTTGACCCCTCTCTCAAACCACCTATCTTCTCTGTCTAAAATGTGAACATTAATGTCCTCAAATGAGTGTCCTTTTTCTTTTAGATGAAGATAAACTGCTGACTCTGGTCCTGTGGTGTTATTTCTCCTGTGTTGGGCCATCCTCCTGTACATAGGTTGTTTGGTTTCTAAAATTTTCTAAAATTTTGGTTTCTAAAATTTTTAATTTTCTTTAAAAATTACATCTCAATATAACCATGACCTAGCCCCAGGTGTAAGGTCACACAGCTACCTAGGAACATATTAGGATTCCCTTACCAATTTTGCTCAGACTGAAGAAGCTCCTTGGATAAGGAGCGAAACGTTTCCACTAAGAAAATAGAAATCCAGTTGACATGATTCAAGCTACAGACAATTCCACCTGGATGACTGAGAACCTTCATAGACTGTTCTGATTCTGTTTTGACCAAGTAAGTTTGTAGTGAGCTTGGAAAATAATGCCCTCAGATTTGTGGTGGGCAGACAAACTGGGAATGAATTTTGAGACATAATTTACCATGTAGCATTCCATGATTTTCTGAACCTCTTTCTGTTGTTGTTGTTGTTCAGTCGTTTAGTCGTGTCCGACTCTTCGTGACCTCATGGACCATAGCACGCCAGGCCTTCCTGTCCTCCACTGTCTCTCGGAGTTTACTCAAATTCATGTTCATTACATCGGTGATGCTATCTAACCATCTCATCCTCTGCCGTCCCCTTCTCCTTTTGCCCTCAGTCTTTCCCAGCATCAGGGTCTTTTCCAGTGAGTCCTCTCTTCGCATTAGGTGGCCAAAGTATTTGAGTTTCAGTTTCAGCATCTGTCCTTCCAATGAGCAGCGTATGTCAGAAAGAGAACCTCTTTCTGACATACCTACAATTGCCTTTAGTTTAGACTGATCTAGTTTAATGCCATCTTTTATTAGTATTTCTCCAAATTACTGTATTTCTTGAGCTAAAAAAAGTGCTTTGCTCAATTTAATATTTGAGGACCTGGCTTTTTCTTTTTCTATTACCAGTTTTAATTGGTGATGATATTCTTCTGTGGCACCCCATAGGGATATGTCATCTATTTACAGTGTATCCTGTTTTCTGGAATGCCTTCCATCAGTTGTTGTGTAGTATGATGAAACACTCCAGGAGTAGAACACAATACAAAGGGTATGCATATAAAGCTGTGTTGATCATCTGGTGTATTAAACATACATAAGCATGTTTATGGAAAGGTGTTGGTTATCACCTTTAAAGCCCTGCATGGCATGGGTCCAGGGTACCTGAGGGACCGTCTCATCCCCATCGCATCAACCCGTCCCACCCGATCATGCAGAGAGGGCATGTTACGGACCCTGTCTGTAAGAGAATTCCATCTGGCGGGGTCCAGGAAGCGGGCCTCCTCTGCAGTGGCTCCCGCCCTCTGGAACACCCTTCCCCCAGAAATAAGACTGATCCCATCTCTTGTGGCCTTTCGCAAACAACTAAAGACTTGGTTCTGCCACCTTGCCTGGGGTGGGGCGGGAAGCAATCACTCCTGGAGATGGCTGGTGCCCTAAAATAACCCTTTAGACATACATGAGCGGTGCTATACTTATTATCAACATCTGGATTTTATACTATATTTATGTTTTTATTATACTGTATTTGATATTTATTTATTTATGTGTATGTTATTTTAAGGCTTTTATCGCTATTGTAAACTGCCCAGAGTCCCTCATTTTGGGGGAGATGGGCAGTGGCAAAATTTAATAAATAAAATAAATGTGCTTTCTTCATACAATAGCACATGCAAAAACCAGGGTGATGCATCCAGCTTGGAAAATATCTGTGTACCTTCCAGTTCTGACAGAACTCCACTAGTGCTGCTCTCTTTGAAGACGTCTATGAAGGTTCTCAGTCATCCAGGTGGAATTGTCTGTAGCTTGAATCATGTCAACTGGATTTCTATTTTCTCAGTGGAAATGTTTCGCTCCTTATCCAAGGAGCTTCTTCAGCCTGAGCAAAGTTAGTGAGGGAATCCTAAATATGTTTCTAGGTAGCTGTGTGACCTTACACCTGGGGCTATATTAAGATGTTATTTTAAGTCCTTTTTATCATCTAAAGGAGGATCGTTAAGATCACCATGCTGCTGTTGAGCTTGTGAAATGGTCTTAATCTTCCTAGGCACAGAAGACAAAGCAGGGAGGAAGATGGGGGAAAGATTGTGCCTGAG
The DNA here is from genome assembly GCA_023362775.1 of Charina bottae. NCBI lineage: Eukaryota > Metazoa > Chordata > Lepidosauria > Squamata > Charinaidae > Charina > Charina bottae. Next base: position 4,989,405 of record JALMGJ010000039.1, read on the forward strand.
GCCCCCACCTCTATTCAAGGAAGGATTTTCCAAGTTGGCATAAATGGATTCCTTGACCCCTCTCTCAAACCACCTATCTTCTCTGTCTAAAATGTGTTACTTCTCCTGTGTTGGGCCATCCTCCTGTACAAAGGTTGTTTGGTTTCTCCAATGTAGAGTTCAGAGCACTCCTCACTGCACTGGATTTCATAAACTACATTGCTTTTCTTGTGTTTTGGAGTTTGATCTTTGGGGTGTACAAGCCTCTGTCTCAGTGTGTTGTGGGTTTGAAATATACAGGTATGTGGTGTTTGTCAAATATCCGTTTTATCTTTTCAGACACGCCAGCCATGTAAGGAATGACCAGGTTCTTCCGTTTACTCTGAGTCTCAGCCCTATCTGTCACTGTTTTAGGTCTGGTAGATTTAGATTTGGTGAAGGCCCAATTTGGATATCCACAGGCCTTCAGAGCTGTTCTCAGGTGCTGATTTTCATTCTTTTTGGAATCCATGGAGGTGGGGATGGTTTCTGCTCTGTGTGACAATGTCCTGATGACTCCTAGTTTGTGCTGCAGTGGATGGTGGGAGTCAAACATCAGATATTGATCTCTGTGTGTGGGTTTCCTGTAGATCCCTATTTCTAGCTTGCCACCGGTCCCAATGAGGACTTCACAGTCTAGGAATGCCAGTCTGTTGTCCTTGGTGTCTTCTCTGGTGAACCTAATTTTGGCATCTATAGTGTTTATATGGTCCGTGAAGGCCTGTACTTCCTGGGCCTTGATTTTGACCCATGTGTCATCCACATACCTAAACCAGTGGGTGGGCACCGTTCCCTAGAATGTGTTGAGTGCTTTCTTCTCCACTTCTTCCATGTATAAATTGCCCACAATGGGTGACACAGGAGAACCCATGGCACAGCCGTGTTTTTGTCTGTAAAAGTCACCTCTGTATGTGAAATAAGTGGTGTTAAGACACAGGTCCAGAAGATGGCAGATCTGGTTTGGGTTGAGATGGTTTCTTCTTTCAAGGGTGCTGTCCTCTTCTAGTCTCTTCCGGACAGCGGATAGAGCATGAGTGGTGGGGATGCTGGTGAAAAGGGAGGACACATCAAAGGAGACCATAGTTTCATCTGTATCCAGTTTCAGGATCTTTGCTTTGGAAACAAATTCTTCCGAATTATGGATGTGGTGTTCAGAGTGTCCAACTAGAGGTGCTAGTATGGTAGAGAGGTGTTTGGCAATGTTGTATGTTACCGAATTAATGCTGCTGACTATGGGTCGGAGGGGTGTTCCTTCTTTGTGGATCTTAGGAAGTCCGTAGATGCAGGGGATGGCTTCTCCAGGATACAGACGGTGGTAGGTAATCCTATCGATGGAGCCATCATGTTCCAATTGTTTCAAACTGTCTATTACCTTTTTCTTGTAATTGCTGGTGGGGTCTCTTTTCAGTTTTTCATATGTATGGTGATCCTCCAAAAGTGAGGTAATTTTATTGTGGTAGTCTGCAGTGTTTAGAACCACTGTACATCTTCCTTTGTCAGCAGGTAAAATGGTGATGGTTTCATCTTTGCTGAGGGCTGTCAGGGCTCTCCTCTCTTGGACGGTAAGGTTGGGGGGAGGAGGTTGAGCACTGGACAGAGCTGCAGATATTTTAAGCCGGAGTTGTTCTGCTTCCTCAAAAGGTAGGTGGTTGTTGTGGATGGCAGATTCTGTGGCTGTAATGAGCTCCACAACCGGAACTTGCTTGGGAGTGATGGCAAAATTAAGACCTTTGGCTAGGACATCTCTCTCTGTTTGGGTGAGTTCTCTGTCTGAGAGATTTTTCACCCACATGTTCTTTTTGTCCTCTGTGGTCCTGTTGTTGTTGTTCCTCCCAGCGGTTTCTCCAGTTCCTTGTTTCTGCTTGCTGCGAGAAAGAAGAATGTCAAATTTCTTAGTTTGCCTCTCCTTTTTCTTGTGATGCTGGGCCAGCTGTACTTTATTGCCAAGCTGAATAACTCTATCCAGGATTGGGTCAGGAAGGGTGGCTGTGAGTTCCTGGTGAAGGTTTTCAAAATTGTATTGCAGGGCATCAATGGTGAAGTGGACTTGCCTTATTCTTTCATTTAGAAGATGTCTTTGTGCCTGCTGCAGGATCTGCTCTGCTCTGTGACCCTTAACTGTAGATTGCAGGCGTAGGCTTGTCGGGATGAGTCTCTGTTGTCTGCATCTGAGGTTAAAACGTAGGTGGTTTCTATAGTCTGCCACCTTTCTTGCTGTCTTCTCGAATTTCCTTACCAACTTCAGGGTTTCATCCCCAAAATGTATGGCAATATGTCTATGAAGGTTCTCAGTCATCCAGGTGGAATTGTCTGTAGCTTGAATCATGTCAACTGGATTTCTATTTTCTCATGGAAACTTTTCGCTCCTTATCCAAGGAGCTTCTTCACTCTGAGCAAAGTTAGTAAGGGAATCCTAAATATATTTCTAGGTAGCTGTGTGACCTTACACCTGGGGCTAGGTCATGGTTATATTGAGATGTTATTTTAAGTCCTTTTTATCATCTAAAGGAGGGTCGTTAAGATCACCATGCTGCTGTTGAGCTTGTGAAATGGTCTTAATCTTCCTAGGCACAGAAGACAACATCTCAATATACACATTGAATATACAGAATACATTCAATATACAGAAGAACATCTCAATATAACCATGACCTAGCCCCAGGTGTAAGGTCACACAGCTACCTAGAAACATATTTAGGATTCCCTTACTAACTTTGCTCAGAGTGAAGAAGCTCCTTGGATAAGGAGCGAAACGTTTCCACTGAGAAAATAGAAATTCAGTTGACATGATTCAAGCTACAGTCTCTTTGAAGACATTTGTTTAATTCTTTTGGGTTCAGGCAAATTCTCTGACTTCCATCTTTCTTGTGAATTATGCCATGGAAAGAACCCATCTATTTGGTTCTTCAATACAACAAATACTGTAATTCCTCTTGTTTCCATTCTGTCCAGTTCTGCTGTCAGTTTTGTTCTCAATGCTACTGATACTTTTCTCATAGCATGTACTACTGGTTGTGCATCTTTATGAAGAGTAATGTGATGAGTTATTGGAGATACTTAATATCATGAAAGACATATTTCCATTTGTTTAATCTTAAAGGATTTTTTCTATGATGTTCTATGTTGATTTAGTCGATACAATTGACTACTTGTAGTTTTTCAAATGTTTCTAGGGCCAGGATGGTTCTTTGTGGATTGGGTAATGATTTTATATCACAGAGTGCCTTTCCATTTCAAAGTGAGTTTCCAGCTACCCAGTTGGGCTTAAGCTTCAATCTGTTGTAGTCAGTTTTGGCTATTAGATTGACTTGCACATCAGTATCATTCTGGTAAGCAATGGGGATTCCTTTAATGGCTATCATTTCAACCCCGACTTCTTTCTGGTATCTCACCTTCTCCATGTTGTTTAAGTTAATGAAGAAAACATATTTTATCTATTTATTTATTTATTTATTTATTAATCAAATTTCTATCACCGCTCATCTCCCTCCCCTGGAGGGACTCTGGGCGGTTTACAATAAGATACTAAAAACAAGAGACATAAAATATACATACAATATAAAAATACCATTATTAAATAATTGTAAAACAAGATTAAAATCCAAGAGGCAAGAATAGTAAAAAGATCTAACTCAATCCGATATAGGAGAGGGGCTCTCTAAGGTATTAGCCATCCCCAAGAGTGACTATTTATTCCTTGGCCCCAAGCAAGGCGGCAGAACCAAGTTTTCAGGTTCCTCCAGAAGGTCAGGAGTGAAGGGGCTAATCTGACCTCCGGGGGCAAGATGTTCCAAAGGGCAGGAGCTACTGCAGAGAAGGTACGCCTCCTGGACCCCACCAGATGGAACTCTCTTGCAGATGGGGTACGTACCATGTCCTCTCTGCATGATCGGGTGGGACGGGTAGATGTATTGGGGATGAGGCGGTCCCTCAGTTAACCTGGCCCCATGCCATGTAGGGCTTTAAAAGTGATAAGCAACACCTTGAATTGAAAGAAATCATATGCTTCAGATTCAGACTCCTTTGGCACTTCTGCATATATGTCCGCATATATATGTCTGCATATATATAACTGCCCAGAGTCCCCTCTGGGGGAGATGGTGCGGTAATAAAAGTTGAAGTATAACATGTCTTGAATTGTTTATGTAGTTTTGCATATTTTAACCATGTGGTTATACTTTCCACACTTATGTATGCATTTCTGTCCTTATGCTGGACATTGTTAATAGACATGATTCATACAGTATCAGCTGCATTGTCTGCATATACTTTGTCCTGTTTCTAAGATATTTTTGCCTGCTGCTATTTTTTTTAGGGCCAAAGAAATGTTTCTGACTAGAGCTTGCTGGTATCCTTCCTTTCTATAAATCTTTATCACGGTCGATGGTCAAAACTGGAATATTATGATCGCTGTGTCCCATATGAGTGAGCAACTTCCGCTGCTTGGGTTATATCAACAGCATTTTAAGGACAAGTTCACCTAAGTAGTGTTCGTGTTCCTTTTATGTTTATTGTGCCCCAAACAATTTGATCTTTGATTTAAAATGCAGTCAATGTACCAAGGCCACAAGACTTAATCTTGAGTTTCATATCTGTTATAAATTCTTCAATTGCCTTAGTCTCTTTTTGTAGGGATGGAGATAAATGTTTTGTTATATTTTTCTGCAGAGCACAATAGGCCTCAGATTTCTTTTTTCTTAATATAATTTTATTAGTTTTCAACAAAGATAAAAACTACAGAAAAACAAAAAACTACAAAAAAAGAAAAAACTAAAAAACTGTGAAACACACAAAAAAAGAGTTTGAGATTACATACAAAGGTGACTTCCAACTTTCAACAGAAAAAATATACAGCAAATTCCATATTCAAACCCTTACTCTTTGTCAAACCAAAATCACATTATTTCTATAAATCCTTCCATTAACACATGCAAATAACTAATACAATTGCTCCTTCCCCTTATATAAAAAGGTGTGTGTGTGTGTGTGTGTGTATGTATGTATGTATATGTGTGTGTGTGTGTATATATATATATCAGAAAGAGCACTATTTTTTGTTCATTTATTTATTTATTTATTTATTTATTATTTCAATTTATTCCCCGCCCATCTCCCTTGCAAGGGACTCTGGGCGGGTTACAACAATTGAAAGTTTAAAAAACTATATAAAAGTATCATCTAAAATCTAAAATACATACAATAATAAATTACATGAATCCAAGATGGATTGGGGACCGTAGTATCGATCGTATTACTACGGGGCCAGCCAACCCCAAGAGGCACTGCCGCCTCTGTCATCCCAGGCCCGGTGGCAGAGCCAGGTCTTTAGGGCCTTCCGGAAGGCCAGGAGTGAGGGGGCGAGTCTCACCTCCGGGGGCAAGATGTTCCATAAGGCGGGCGCTATCGCAGAGAAGGCACGTCTCCTGGACCCCGCTAGATGGAATTCTCTTGTTGAGGGGGTCCAAAGCATGCCCTCTCTGCATGTATGGGTGGGGCGGGCCGACGTTATCGGGACGAGACGGTCCCTCAGGTACCCTGGCCCTATGCCATGTAGGGCTTTAAAGGTAATCACCAACACCTTGAATTGGACCCGGAAGCAAACTGGTAGCCAATGCAGCTCGCGTAGCAGAGGTGTTACATGTGCCAATCTCATGGCACCCATAACTGCTCGCGCTGCGGCATTCTGAACCAGCTGAAGCTTCCGGATACTCTTCAGGGGTAGCCCATCATCCCCTTTTTTTGGTGGGGGAGGGCAGCCAGTTGCTCTCATGTCAAAAGCATCACTATTGGCACTACACATCGTAAATTTCTGTTCTGGTTATGGCCTGCAGGCATCCATTTTTTCTTTATTTTTTGTTGTTTATTTGTTCAGTCGCTTCCGACTGTTCGTGACTTCATGGACCAGCCCACGCCAGAGATTCCTGTCGGCCGTCGCCACCCCCAGCTCCCCCACGGTCGAGTCTGTCACCTCCAGAATATCATCCATCCATCTTGCCCGTGGTCGGCCCCTCTTCCTTTTGCCTTCCACTTTCCCTAGCATCAGCATCTTCTCCAGGGCCAGCTAGCACCAAAGAAATCACTAATCACATAAGGCCTTGTAGCCTTGTGCCGATTCTCAATGGTTTCTCTGAGTAATAATATTCATATTTTCTCTTTTTAATACACTAGCAGAAAGGTGGGTGGTGGTGGCCAAACCTGGGGCTCCTACACACCATCACTGCTGCACAAGAATACAGTTTCACTTCTGGCATTTTGCATGGCTCATTGATAAGGGGGCAATGGCACAGAAGATGAACTGACTGTGTTTATTAAGATCAACATGGACTCATCTGTCCTGGAACAAAAAGGAACAGATTGCAAGAGATATTCCATGACTCCCCATAACAAGGGTAGGTTCACCTTTTGCTAAATATCAACTTCCTAGCAAAGGTCACCATTATGGTAATGGAGGATTGTAATCTGATCTTTTTGAAGATTTTGCTTCAGCTCTGTATTGGCTGTTTTGATCCCAAGTCGGGTCAATGATTAAGTAGAGGCCACAGTAATAGACATGCTGCAAAATTATCTACAAGGATCAATGGGTCTATAGATTCCTTGTTAAAAGCTCATTTTAGCAATAACTTAGATGTCAGAGTCTTGTGTGTGCCTCTAGAGAGACTAGCCCAAATTCCAGGCGCAAAGAGGAGCTGGAGACACACTGAGGAATGTGAAGCAAAGCTTTTAGGAAATTTGATTGCACTACTTCTAGAGGTCTTAGAAATTTGTAAATAGAAATCTGTGATCCATAAAGAAAGTATTGATCACCTTAGCTTTAAAGATGTTAATGGCAACAGGTACACAGTTGCTACCTCTGCTACTGGCAACACTCTGAATTGCATTTCCTGTCTTGTGAGCCTTATCATCTATATTTAGGGAGATACAGTAACTTCCCAATTAAAGATTATCCTTGTCCTTGCCTATCCGGGGAGCATCAGTCAGTCATGTACATTTTATTCAGTTGTCTATGCTACCTGACTGGGCACATCAATTTAATAATACCTTTGCTATCTAATCATCCTAAGGGGTCAGATGAGGCGAATGTATTCTTCCTACTAGGAGATTCATCCCCAGAAATCTCAAGAATGGCCAAATTCCACTCTAATCCCATTGCTGTTTGAAATGCAGTTTGATATAGTTTGGCAATCTGAATGTTTATATATATATAATTATTACACAACTTATGGAACTGTATCAATGCAGTACATTGCTCAAGGTTTTAGTATGTTCTCTATGCATGCCCATTATATATACACATATATACATACCTGTCTTTTAACTGTGTGTAAAGAGCTTCTAGTCTTTGATCATAAAGTCAAATCAAGCCAAGTCATTTACCATTATCGTAAAGTCAAATCAAGCCAAGTCATTTACCATTATCACTATTTGAAATGTATTCCAGACTACAGAATCTGTCCTCTTTCTGTGAATTTGTGGGAAAGACTCTTCCGTTAAACAAGTAGTCTGAATATCTGTCTTATTGTGACAGATAGTCAGCTGTGTGTCTTAGCGATGAATAGGGGTGTTTTGTGTGCAGAGCAGGGGACTGTAATAAAGGAGTATATTTTGTTGTGAACAGTGACAGATATTATATGTGCAGATTCACAGGCAGTCATAAAAACACTAATGCATTCTGCTGTAATGGTTTGGATCATGCTTCTCTAACCTTCAGGGGACTATTACTGAGGAATTCTGGAATAATTTTTCCAGAATAAACTGTCCCCCTTTGAGTATGACCTGGTTTTATGATGCAATGTTTATGTGTACACATGTTTGCATGCCAGCATGTATTCTCCTATATGCATACTGGCACAGGCTTACCCATCTCTTCAGTAATGGGTAAGCCTGCACCAGTATGCATATGGGAGAATATTACTGGCATGCAAACATGTGTACACATGAACATTGCATCATAAAACCAGGTCACACTCAAAGGGGGGCAGTGAAGAACATGAGAAGAGAAACCTCTTGGCCTTCTGATGAGTTGAATTGCAACTCCCATTGTTCCCAGATGCTGGAGATGATTGAAACTGCAGGCCAAATACTTCTAAAAATAACTTATTGATTAGGATTTTTTAAAAAGTGGTACAGTATAGGTACCTTTTAAAATAAATAATATTATTTGAAAATTATTAACTGCTTTATAAAACGTAAAGGTTCCCCCCGCAAATTTGTGCAGTCGTGTCCAACTCTAGGGGCTGGTGCTCATCTCCGTTTGTTAGCCGAAGAGCCAGTGTTGTCCAAAGACGCTTCCACGGTCATGTGGCCGCATGACGCACGCGGAACACTGTTACCTACCCACTGAAGTGGTACCTATTAATCTACTTGCATTTGCATGCTTTCGAATTGCTAGGTTGGCAAGAGCTGGGGCGACTGCGGGAGCTCACTCCATCACGCGGGGCTAGGGATTCAAACCTCTGAACTTGCAATCTTCCAATCCACAAGCCTGGCGTCTTACCCGCTGAGCCACCACACCCCTTAATTAATTAATTAATTAATTAATTGCTTTACAATCCAATAAATTGGAGAAAGGGACATTCCAAGGGCACTCTTCAGTAGTCAGGAAACTTTATAATTCTAAAACCCACCCCCTCCCATACACATATACATAAACACATACTATACACAATACACTTACAACAATCATATACAGTAAGACAGGAATAATGAAGTAGAAGTAGGCTGACCATATTTCCTTCAGACAAAAACGGGACATTTGGGATGGCAAAACGGGACAGGGTCTTATGCCACCATGCTGGCCTCCAAACCCCGCCCCCCAGTCCACGCAATTGGCTCCCACCTGCAAACCCCGCCCCCGCCCCACACAATTGGCTCCCGCCTGCAAACCCCGCCCCCATCAGCGTGATTGGCTCGGATTTTAATTTTTCTTTATTTTTAAAGGTTTTTTTTTTCTTCTAGCAGTAAATGGTGCGTCAGAGCTGGTGTGTTTGGGGAAGGCCGGAGTACACACACTGTGCACAGAGCACCGTCATCGGCCAGGGAACAAGGGGCGGGGATGGAGGGGATGGAGGGCCACCACTGCCCCATCCCCCTCGGGCTTGGCCGAAGGAGGGAGGAGAGTCACTGCTGCTGCCACCGCTGCAGAGCAGGAGAAGCAGGAGGAGCCGGCTGCGCTCGGCTGCTTCAACCATACCACTCCGCCCCTTGCTGCCCTCTGAAGCTCCCCAGGGTGGCCGGCTCCTGCTTCTCCTGCTCGGCGGCCCGACAACTCTCCTCCCTCGGCCAAGCCCAATCAGATGCACATACACACATTTTTCTTCTTATATCTCTTTTTCCCCCCCGCCCCCCCTATGTTTGTATTTTTATTTTTATAGTTTATTAATCTCTACTTAATATTATATTCTTTTTGAATATATATAGAAGAAAGAAGAAAAATGTAAATCAAGTATTTACACAATTTTTTGTTAAGAAAACTGGAGGTATTTTAATGAAATGTACGTAAGTATTGTATGGTAAAGATGTATAAGTCAAAAATTGAATTTGAAATAAATACTTAATAAATCAGTAATATAACATAAGAGAAGAAAAAGAAAATAGTGATAAGGTTAGAAATAGATATATATAAATAAAGTAGTTAGAAAGGGTTAGAGGAAGAAGAAGGGAAGAGGGAAACAGGGAAAATAATTTAGAATAAAGATATGTTATATGAAATATATTAGATAATGAATATTATAAATCAAATGTAAATATGTATACATAAATGTAGTTATTGTTATGTGTAGCGGCAACAACTCTCCTCCCTCGGCCAACCCCGATCAGATGCACACACACACACACACTCACATACTCACAGGACAGACTGCCCTCGGCAGGAGCCGGCTGCGCTGAGGGGCTTCAGCCACACCACTTCACCCCTCGCCACCCGCTGAAGCCCCCCAGCATGGTCAGCTCCTGCCAGGGCAGTCTGTCCTGTGAGTGTGTGTGTGTGTGTGTATGTGAGAAGCAGGAGCGGCCACCCTGGGGAGCTTCAGCGGGCAGCAAGGGGCGGAGTGGTGTGGCTGAAGCCCCTCAGCGCGGCTGGCTCCTGCCAGGGCAGTCTGTCCTGTGAGTGTGTGTGTGTGTGTATGTGAGAAGCAGGAGCGGCCACCCTGGGGAGCTTCAGCAGGCAGCAAGGGGTGGAGTGGTGTGGCTGAAGCCCCTCAGCGCAGCTGGCTCCTGTCAGGGCAGTCTGTCCTGTGAGTGTGTGTGTGTGTGTGTATGTGAGAAGCAGGAGCGGCCACCCTGGGGAGCTTCAGCGGGCAGCAAGGGGCGGAGTAGTGTGGCTGAAGCAGCTGAGTGAGCCGGATTCTCCTGCTCAGCGGCCCGCCAACTCTCCTCCCTCGGCCAAGCCCGATCAGATGTGCACACATACACACACACGCACCCCATACGCTCTTTCTCCAGCCTCCCCATGACCAAATGCACCCGGACCTGTTGCAGGGAGGCTGGAGAAAGAGGGTGTGGGGTGCGTGCGTGTGCGTGCGTGTGCGTGTGCGCACGCGCGATTACGCTGAGCAAGTAATCTGCACACGCACACACACGCACCCTCTTTCCACAACCTTCCCCTGGCCTCACCACTGCTGGGCAGACAATCTCAGGATCAGGTAAGGAGGCAGGAACCTGGACTGTGGTGCTGCTTCTGCTGCTGGGATCGCACGTGGCAACTGGGCTTCCAGTTGCCGCGCTGATAGGGCCTCTTCCGGACTGCCTCCAATGGCAAGTCTGGCTCCAGTCCTCCTTCCTGTCTTCCTGTCCTCCTTCCCGCCAGGTTTAAAAAAGGGACAAAATTGAGATTTTGATCAAAACGACGGGACGGTGGAAAAATGCTAAAATAACGGGACTGTCCCGTTCAAAACGGGACGTATGGTCACCCTAAGTAGAAGGCAAACACTGGAGACAAGGAAACAGGTCTGACAGTATACTTTTAAATAAAGATCAGATAATACTGTTTGGAATCCCAGAATAATTCTGTGAATAAGGCAGAGGGATTGCAGGGTAAAAATCTTGAGTTGTATTTTCTTTTTTTGTATTTTTCTATAGTTAACTGGAGGGAGCATGATTGGTTGATGGTGATCTCAGCATGTTCCCTACATTCTGAAGAAATAACCAAATTCAATTTAAAATAGTGGCATCTTCTGAGTGGTTCCATTGGTGATCCCCAAACACAGCAGGTAACCAGCAGGTAACGCTCTTCTGGCTGAATTGCTACGGTGGGATGGAATGTGCTAGAAACACAACAGAAGTGGCTGTCACAGCCTCTCTGCTTCCATGCCTTGCAATGAGCTTCAGGGCTTTTAGTTTCCTTCATTCAAATGAAGCACTTTCTTGGGTTTACTGCTTATACACTTTGACCACTACATCTGAAGCACTGATGCACAAAGTCCCTTGAAATGTCATTGTTTGAAATGATATTACTTTTACTACATGCAGTGCAATCCAGAGTGGGAGTCACGTGCCTAGAAGATGAATTACACTGAACTGAACACCATTATCTGTAATCTTGGCTGCAGTGTGTTGTTTCTGCTCATACTTAGCTGTTTCTGCTCATACTCCATTCTCTGGGGAATACATCCATTCTCTGGGGAAGGAAAGTTCAAGGGTATCGATCATGTTACTTTTTATCTGATTCTGAGGACTGCTTCATAAACTATTTAAATAAACTATAGTCCATAAACTATAGTCCATAGATTAATCTGCAGATGGCATAGAGCCCTATGTACTTTAGCTTCAGAGCTGCTCCCTTCCTGATCAACAGGCTTTTCCATTTATGGATTAATAAATAAATAGTAGTTTCCTTGCTCGGCTTCCACAGTGCCTGGAGAAGTAGAGCAAATTTTTTTGCAAAATCAGCACTACAGCTATTTGGGACAACCTATGTCTAGGTTTTAATCTTTGGGATTCACTTCTGTTTTTCTTGAAAAATGGTAAGGCATTTTGGCAAGATATTATAGCAAAGTCCAAAGTTTTAGTAGTTTGAGAGCCAGGGGTGAGGGTCAAAGCTGAAGTCTGTCTTTGACTTGACCATCATCATAGCAGAAGTAGTAACCATCTTATTTGGTGCTCTGTCTTGCTCTATAAAAGCCCGTATCTACACTGACCATTTCAAAGATATAAGGCAGCCGTTCCAACAGAGCTAATTTTGAATGAATTTTTGATCTAGTGACTCCTTGATTACCACTGGCAAACTTATAAAGAAATATCAGGGTGAATCCTAATACTCCTCTCCTTCTCCTTATGAAGCTTATAGTTCCTGCCAACATCTGACCTCATCTATTCCTTTATATTAGTCTTTCCAGATGTTTGCATCCAGATTTCAGTTTCAGTTCTGAAGTTGAAGTTGAGCCCCAAGACTGCAGACTCTCTAGTTCTCAAACTATGGAAGATTCTAACCCAGTTTTCTCAGCCTAGCACCCTTCAGATGAATGTTAATCCTATTTATTATCATTTCACCATCAGTTGGCTCTCATTTTTACATATTATACACCTAATATCATTGTCTTGTTCAATAAATAAAAATGTCCAAGTTATTGCTTGTGAAAATTGATGTGTCTCCTGTCCTCCCCTTAGGTGCAGTGGCTGGGAACTCTAGAGATTTCTCCTCTATATTAACTTGATTTCCTGGGGAAAAAGAGAAATGCATTTATGGTGGTAATTCATTATGTATTTGTCAACTTCCCATACACCATTATAGGAGGTTAACCAAAGCTTTCGGCGATGACATCACATTTTTCCCATGGCCCTTTGTAGAAGGAAGGGTTATTAAAATTTTATTTATATTTGCTTGTTTAATGTTTTACCTCTATGAGAAGATAAATATTTCTCAAGATTTGAGTATTGTCTGCTACCAGCTGTAAAAGTAATTTCTAGAAAAGAAATGAGCAACAAAATGCTCACAGTTCCAAAAACACCCCCACCACCTCCACCATCCTCGAAAGCATGTTGACTTCAACTGAACAGCACAATTTCTTACTCAGTAGTATACATTGGGAATCTATCCCTATAAGACAAAGGGTAATTCATTTTCTGGAGCAAGGTTGACTGATAGGAGAATATGGTACCTACTGTGAACAAGAACCTGGGACTGGGACCAAAGAGACATCCACTTCGCACCAGGTCAGAACTGGCTCTGATCAGATGATGTTGGCTCATTTTGAGAGCTGAGCCAGCTTTATTCTGGCTCTACCAAGAAGATGAGATTGGGAGAAAGGGATTGTTTTACCTTCACTGAGAGTAATAGAAGACACTATTGAAATCAATGTAATCACTGGGAAATACTCTAGAGATAGATGCTGCAGCTTGGGAGGCACTGCTTACCAGGTGAATATTTCAACCCTTTTGTAACAAATACATAGGTTTTAATTATCTCTTCTCTTCATCTCGTCCCCATCCAGTTTTGTCCCCCCACTTTCCTCCTGCTTGCTTGCTTGCTTGCTTGCATTTCTTCACTGCCCATCTTTGGGCTTTCTCTTTCTTGTGCAGCAGCTGCTTCCTCTTACCTCATCTCCATCCTGGTGTTTTGGGAGGAGGGGTTATTTGAAGAATGGAAGGGTATGTTTGTGCATTAGGGTGTGACAGTGAGTCAGGATTGATCTCCCACACCCACTACAGCAATATGCAACCATGGTTAGAGATACTGAGAAAGGCATGTGGTTTTAAAACTGCTGCTAGGATATCATCACATCTTCAAATTTATTTTATTATTATTATTATTATTATTATTATTATTATTATTATTATTATTATTTAAATTTATCCCCACCCATCTCCCTGAATAGGGGACTCAAATGCTTTTATATGATTGTGGCAAGATGGCTGATTTTTTGTTTTGTTTTGGTTTGGTTTCACAATCCACTGTCCCTTGCAGTTTTCCATAGTAGCATCAGGAATTTATGGAGGGTGATATCCATTTCTTATTTTCTGTGTGGACTGGGGGAAAGAGTATATTTTTTGTTTCTGCAGGAAACCCTAACCCACAGCTCAGAAGGCAGTGTACTAATGTAGTTACATTTTTTGCATTCTCCTCTTGGCCAACTGGAGTGAGCACAGATTGTCTCATGGTGATCTCAGTAGTTTCACCTGTTTTGAAGCCAGCAGAAATGAAAACAATTGTAAATTGATTTCAGGAAAATCAATGATGTGGGTGTGCCCAAAGTCAACAATCACAGTAGGAATAACTATCATTGTTTGGTTTCTACAATTCCAATCTCAAATGCCATTTGGACTTCTTTTCAAATCCCCATACACAAAAAGGTACGGACAAAAGAGCTTGCTGTGATTGTGGTGTTGTGCCAGACATTTGGAGACTGCAGACATTCCCAATCCACATCTTCCTTAGGGTGAGATGATCTTTTTTTCATGTTCCCAAAGAGATGACCCCAGGACTCCCCTTTGCTGGAAAAAGAAAAGAAAAAGGTTGGGTCCTTTAAAACAAAGTTGTGGGTGAAGTGGCAGTATTGGGGCTGGAAGAGTAGGGTTTTCCATCTCCCTAAGCAGTCTCTGATAAATGGCTGGAATCTCCAGGAATCTGGGGGAAAGTCCAGGTACTTTGGAGCAGCGAAAATAGGTAGAAATAGGTAGCAGTCTAGCTCGAAAAGTGTGGCACAGTGGCGTAATGGTTATGACTACTGACTGTCGAACAAAAGGATGGCAGGTCGGCAGTTCAAGACCCGGAAGCGCTGCGTAATGGGGTGAGCTCCCATTCTCGCCCAGCTCCTGCCAACCTAGCAGTTCGAAAGCACGTAAAAATGCAAGTAGATAAATAGGTACCGCTCTGGTGGGAAGGTAACAGGTGGGAAGCGTCTCGGCATTTAGTCATGCTGGCCACATGACCACAGAAGCATCTATGGACAACGCTGGCTCCCTCAGCTGAGAATCGGAGATGAGTGCCGCCCCCCAGAGCCGGATACAACTGGAAGGGGAAACCTTACCTTACCTAGCCAGAAAGCTACCCTAGGTTTAATTTCAGTTTTATTGTGCTTGTGCCTCCTGTCTTTTTTTCCTCTGTCAATTTGGAAAATTGTGTTTTATGTCAGCCTTACAGCAAACCTCAAGGATATTTTCTCCTCCTTCCTTCGCTCTTCTGAACAACAATATTAATTTGGAGTTATTTTGTATGTTTAATATTTAAATATTTTAAAAGCCTATCTTTTCTCTTTTTTAAAATAAAGTTTGATTTCATATACTTCTGTGAGACTGGTCTACCTTCCAATTTTGGGGAGAGGGGGAGGGAAGAAGGGCTGCAGGTGGTGGCAACAGAAGCGCCCAAGCCACTACCCTAAAGCAGGGGAGGGGGACAGGGTGTAAGGACCCAGGAAGTCTGGGACCTCCAGTCTTGTCTGCCCTATGGGTTCAGCCAGGGTCTTCTACAAAGCCTCTGCACAGTGACCTAGGATCAGGTTACCGAGTATAACCTATGGTATTGCTGTCTGCAATGCAGATATTTTGCTTCACTTGCTTTCTTGCTGAGTAGCCAAATAACTATCATGCTTATGTGCTTGCTCTGCTTTGCATCTAAGAAAAACTTAAACACAGAGAATTCAGTTTGTTACCAGTCCTCTCACTCAGGCTGGTTTTAAAATTCTGACCTTGTGATAAGACATTTTCATCAGACACAATAATACCTTTCATTTTATCTGCACAACTCAGAATAACCCACAGGAGACAAAGAATTTAGGGAAGACTTTTGGGAAGAGCTTGGTCCTGGCCATGGGATCAGTCAATAGGAAGATATTTGTCAGCAACACTGAACATGTTCTAGCTAGTTCTAGCAAACTTAACTATTCAGAAGTATCATTTCATTTTTGGAAAAGAGAATTTGGATCTTCAAGACAATCTCCAAATCCTTGAGCTGATGGAAGTTCTAGGTTAGCCTTCCCAATCTGGTCAGTTTCAGATGTGTTGAACTCCCATAACCTCCCAGGTAGCATAATTGCTCAGCTGTGGGATATGCTGGCTGGGTATTACAGATTAACATCCAATACGTTGGAAGATTCCACATTGTAGTAGGATGCTTTTCACTTGGAAAAACCAGTGTAATACAGAACCCAAACACTGGAACGCATATGTTACTTGCAAACAAATATGTTGTTTCTTCCAGAAATTTTAGATGGCCTGCTATTTAAAAGATAACACAAATTACAATCTGCTACAACTGTTCTGTAAATGCTGAAAGTAATATTTATTGAGCCACGAACTCCACACATTCAGGCTGGTCTGCTAAAGAAACATTCACAGGACACCAACACAGAACACAATACATTCCATCTTCCCTTCTATTTGTCTGCATAAGTTTATTTCTCTGGGAAGCCTGCTATAGCTGCTCTATCATGATAACGGCATCTGCTGTTTTCAAGCTCATCATAATCAGAGGCCCCCTTGGGTTGCCAGGCAGCAAACTGATGGCTGAAACACCCATTGGGAACCCATTACTCAAGTCATCCTGCGGACAGGATTGTTCACATTCTGCTGCAGATATTTACAGTCACAGCTGCTGAGATGGTATTTGCAAATTTGTACTGATTTGATTAGCTCGTTTGGTTGTCATTGCTTCTAAGAGCAGGATCTGGCCATAAAATTACGTTCTGCTGCACATGTGACTCCATTTAATGGTGTATCGAAGGAATATTATGTTAATATCTTGCAGATGAACAAAGAATAGAAATATTGTAGGGGCCAGTGAGAGGCCATATGGTGCAATCAAGAGCTGTCATTCCCTATGGTCCCAGGCAATTTATACTCAATGCAACCCCGAGGAAGGCAAAAGACTATCAGTTCTCACTTAACTGAATAACTTCTCTTATGGCAGTGACCACATTTAATTGGTAGGACTTTTGTCTGTGTTGCTAATGTGCTCCTTAGTTGCAGCATTCTTCACTTTTCTATCAGTATACTGTACATGTTAGAAGTATCATTTTCATCCAGAGTCAATATGAGCCTTTCACAATAATTGCCAAAGACCAATCAGTTTTACCTGGAGAGGTAAGTAGGAAAGTAAACAAAGGAAGAAAGAGAATATATAGTTCCTGTGTCTTAACAGCTTTGTATTTGTGGGAGAATTTTACTAAGTGCACCTTGAGTACTTAGAAAAGTACTAAGTCCTCCATGGTAAGCTGCATGTCACAAGCGTTCATTTTCTGCACAATTTTTAAAAGCATAAGAGTTCCTTTCACCTTTGCATCTGGTCATCCTAGAATTAAAATTCACTTATTTTCTTGAAGTAAAGTTAAATTGTTTAGAATTGTAACCTGGTAGATACAACCCTAATCTTAAAATGTCAGGATGCCCGTGGATAGGATGCAGAATTTAATTTATTAGCACACTGGAGTGCTTTTACAGAAACATTATATACTGTACATTTAGTATATTAACATTATACTGAAAGGAGCATCCAACATTATAGTATGTGTCTCAATATAAGGAATATGGGATAACGAAACTTAGTTTGGTTCTCAAAACTTAAAATTATAGGTCTGATTTAAATAACCAAAACAATGAACACTCATCCTGGGAAAGGTGAAGGCAACTTAATTTGTAATATTCCTATACCTACTCTGAATAGGAAGTGGAATCTTATGAATGTAGAAAAAATATGGAGGAACCAATTCATGTTTATGCCTTTAATTCTTCCTATTCTGCAATCAGGTGTGTGAGTGTTTAATAGAAGACAACTGCCTATCACTTCCAAACTCTAGTCTGTCTTCCCAGCTTTTTCTTTAAGTAAGTTACATCAGGAAAGAAGATGCTAATATTAGCCTGAAGCAGTGTTTCTCAACCTTGGCGACTTTAAGGTGTGTGGACTTCAACTCCCAGAATTCCCCAGCCAGCTTGCTGACTGGGGAATTCTGGGAGTTGAAGTCCACACACCTTAAAGTCGCCAAGGTTGAGAAACACTGGCCTGAAGCTAGAATAGCCAAGGGACCAGATCCTGGGATGTCCAGAGGAGTGACATGAATGAAATGGATCCACAGGCTTCTCTTCCCAAACTAAAATGCCCCCTCCAGTAGGGATGCTGCTGTTGATAGATTAGCATCTACAGAAGTTTCTGCTAGGAAAAGTGGTCCCCTTCCCACCACATCCTAATTCATTCCAGCCAGCAGTTCTGGAGTAATGATTGACTAAGTGCTCTTACATTCATTAAGCATATTTCTGGCTGTTGATACTTCATCTATATTTTTGACTCTTTCTTTTGTTTTTAACCTATTTGTAATTTTAACTGCTTTTTATACATTTTGCTGCTGTTTTAAGTTGTATTTTTTTATTTCGAGTATGTCTTTATATGGTAGAGATGCTGAAGGATTGGTGAACGTAAATAAAATATACCAATAAAAATATAAATAAAAAGGGGGGGGCTATTGTTAGCCACCTTGGGAATATTTTATGGAAACATGGTACACAGATGCAGCAAAAAGTTGCATAAACAGAAAACAGTAACAGATACTGTATAATTGAATCATACAAAATTCTTGCTCATATCCAGGGGGTTAAAGCTCACAGATTCCAAAGTGACATTAAAAAGCATGTTTGTGTGTGTGAGAGAGAAAGATACAGAAAGTGAGTGGATGAATCTTAGAGAAAACTTTCTTCTTGCCAATTTCTATACAAGTAAAGAAAAATTTTGAAGCAACAATTTTTGTAATCTCTCTTCAGGAAATGTAATCTCTGCCCAAAAGAGGCCTAGTTTCAAATAAAATAGAGAGCCATACACACTAAATAAATAAATGCATATTAATTTATCAATATCCTGACTATAGCACAAGATTCACACAATATTGGAAACCTGCACATGCCCACCACGGTTGTAATAACCCACAACTATTATTCTGCCCTCGGTAGCTGCTCTGTTCCTGGAGTCTGGCCAGTTGGATTGCTATGGCAACCTAGCAGAGTGGCTGCTTGCAGCTGATTTTTCCAACCTCTTTATTTCCTACTCTGGTATTTTGTTAAAAGAGTGGTGTATTGGTAAAGTCTGACAGGCAGGACTTTGCAGACTCCATACCCCATTTCGTACATGCAGTTTGCCTTGGATCCAATGCAAGGTTACGTAAGAACAAGCTCCGCTCCGTTTAATTCTGCAAAGCTTACTTTGACTGGGGAGGTTCAATTTGCGAAGTACACCAGGACACAGCTTCAGGCAACTGATTTGCAACCTTTAGCTTTTCATTTGCAATGCAAACGGGTTTGCAAAGATGCTGCTTTGGGTGCCAATTTAGGCAGAAGGCAGGATATGAATTCAGTGTTTTTTTTTTTTAAAAAAACAATACAACAGCAAAAATGAAAATGCTGATGTGAAGCAGAGAGTCCATCCAAGAAATCACTGTCCATTTTCTTACTTCTCTGACTTCCCTTATGCTAATCTGTCACAAAAAAAGGAAAAAAGAAAGAAAAGAATAACACCTGAAAGCTTTGTTTGGGTCCTTCAATTAGCCTGACTCTCTTCTCTTCTGCTCCAGTTCTAAACCGTGTCTTGGAGCTGGGCTTCCATGTATGCTCTCACTATTGCACTAGCACATTTCAGTAATCAGATACAAAGAAGGGCAGGTTTCAGTACTTTTCATGGCAAGCCTTCAAGGAAATTGCCAAGTGCCTTGCTTGTCTGTTTATTGGATTTATATTGCACCTTCATTGTGTACAACTCAAGGCAACATACATAATGCTTCTACCTATTTTCCCCACAACAAAAATTCTTTGACTTTGGTTGGGCTTATCCTGGTCTTTGATCGTAATAAAGATTTGATTTGGTTGGGCTAGGAGAGGCTGACTGGTCCAAGGTCACCCAACCAGCTTCCGTGCCTAAGGGAGGACTAAGAGCTCACTGTCTCCCAGTTTCTAGTCCAGCACTACACTACACATTTCAGAATGGCTGTTTGTGTCAAAATGACTATTTACTGGGTGTAAGAAAATTCTTTCTGAGGGAATTCCCAGGCTCCTTCATGAAGTGAAATGCTTGACAAATGAATGGGAATTCCCCATTGTATATATGGAGTGTCCTGCTCCTTGCAGAAGAGCAAAGAGATGAGGGTGAAATGATTTGTGAAATAGAACACCATGTTTGCTGAGACCTTCAGCAAAGCAAAGCAGCTGTGGTACATACACACATACACATGTACAACTTTCAAAGCCGCTATGTAAGCCTTCCAAAGGACACAGCTGCTTTAACAGTTTGAGAAGGTTGCTTCAGTTACATTAACAAATTCTGCAGAGCACATCTTTCAAGTGCTTTGAACAGCTCTAAGAGACAGCCTACTGGCACACAGTTCTATTGGCATATCAAAATAAGGCTCCAGCCATTGTGCTATAATTCAGTGACATGTAATACCTGGTTAAGTTCCCAGCTCTTCAATTAGGTAGGAATGCAGGAAGACATTTTGAGGAAATCTTGGATAACAGTTGGAGTAGATAAAGTAGGCTCCTGCTTTATCTTCGGCCAATAAAATATCTCCAATCCTGCAAGGATGATGGAATTGATAGTAATTATGTCATAAAACTGGCTTTCTGAACAACTTTGAAAAACTACAGCAACAGAAGAGTTAATAGCAGCTACTTTCTCATGTGTCTTTATACATGCACTGCATTAGATGGGGGGGGGGCTCTGCTTCTGTCAACCAGACTTCCAGTAATCTGTTAGAAAGGGCACAGAATTAGGAGAGCCATCCCGAAAGAAGCGGACAAGTGTCCTGGGAGAATATGTGAATAAGGTTCTGAGGAACCTAAGAGATAAAAGGGAATCCTGTGTTTGTAGTGGAAATTAGTTCATTAGAAGGTTACATTTAGGTTCAAAGAAGCTACTATAAAGTGATATGGACTAGGATAATGAGTGTTTATTTATTTATATAGTCAAGGATTAACATTTGGGGGTGGTCACCTGGGATGAAGGTATTTTTGGATTAAGATGCACACACACATGCACACATCTGGGTGTGTGATTGATAAAATAAAAATCTAAGTCTAAAGGCAAAATTATTGGACTACTAGCTTCTTTGGCTGCTCTAAAACTATTACCTATGTGGCAGTTTTGGAAAATTTTAGAAAATGCTCAGACATCTTTTATAAAACCCCTCAAAGGTCTAGAAGTTTGAGTTGAGTCTCCAGGTTTGGAAACAAGCAAAGCAGTGGCCTGGTTGTACATAACTCACTAATGTGGTTTGTTTTCTGGCTTAATATGGTGTTCAAAGTAAGCCAGTATATGACTTAATAAGTCAGGATTTTTAAAAATATGTAGCCTAGAGTTATATACTGTAGGAATGCAGCCAATGAGTAAAATTCAAAGTTAAACAATTTAAGACCCATTGAGTCATGCACTTACAGTATATCACTAGGATGTAACTGTGGATAGACTGTGCAGTTCCACATACCAGCAAGCCTCAAATTCAAGCTGTTTGTGAAACTTATTTCTGTTTCTCCTCCCTTGCATAATGAGCTATCAGCACTCCTATAGATGAAATGTGCAATTACTTGGTTCCTTCTAAAGCCTGTGATATCTTTTATTCCTTCTATGCTATATACAGTATGGTTGTGTCCTTTTGAGTTTATTTATGGAATAAATAGTATTATTCAAGGTTTGCTTATTCACATATTTATAATTCATTTTAATGGATTCTTGCTCATTGGGCCTTTGCAATGGAAGATAAGGTGGTGGGGGAGAGGTTATAGAGAATCCAGAGTTTATCTCAAGTTTCCTTCCTTTAAAAAAAGAATCATGTTTTATTTTTGGAGTGAAATTCACCATGACTTCTAGCTGACTTACAAGAATTCACATCAATCAATTGACATGGAAGCAGGTGAAAATGAGAAATCTGATGAATCAATAATCAAGGAAAGGACATACTGTAGTTATATATCATTCAGATAAATTTGGTGCATTAAAGGGCTGGATAAATGCTTTAAAAACATGTTTACTAGGCTTTCACTACAAAGCATACAGTAATGAGCAGAAAAAAAGGTGTATGCCAGCTGCCAAATGAATCTGGATTTGCAGATAAAATAACAGATGTACTCTACATACTAGTAGATCAACATTCTCTGACCACTTCTCTGCTCATGCTTTAAGATGGCGGTCCACTTTTTTTAAAAGTAACATTGCAATGTGGTGTGATTTCTTTATAGCCTGTTTTGTGTGTAAGTAATGGCAGTACTGTAGACTGCCTTTAAGAAGCTAATGCCTAGCTTGGGAGACTGTTTTTATTCCCCGTGTTTTAGGACCATGGTTAGACACTTTTATTTCCTGCTGTTGCTTTAGCATTATCCATCAGGCTGTAGCTGGGAGGAGGTGAAATCATTGTCAAAAACTGTCCCACCTTTGAACCAAATTCCTTCTCTGCTTATCCATTTTGCACAGCTTGTTTGCCCATCTGAAGCCATTCCCCCATCTCACCCACATTAACATTTCCTGATGAGCCAGTGTGTTAATTTGGTGCTTCAGTTTTCTCCACTCATGGCTATCCACTGGCAAAGCATCTGCCTTCCCTTCTGTCAACCTAGACCAAGCTACCAGGCCTTCAGGTCCTCTTTCTTTAGGAGTTTACCAGATTCTCATACTTTTCGGAACAGGCCAGCATACTTTCCAACCCCCTGTTATTGGTAGACAAATGTTTCCCTTTCTTAATTGCTAATTTTTAAAAAAATTACATTGGTTGTGGGCTTATATAAAATTCAAAGACGAGGGAGAAAGCAATTTAGGGACTATGCTGACAGATAAGTTGAAGGGGAGGCTGCCCTGTGCACCATCAGAAGACTAAATTCTAAGACAAGATGTGATTCTGCAAGGCCTTGATAAGGGAAGATAGTAGCAGAAAGGCTGTTTGCAAGAGAAAACGAAAGTAGTGAAATTACAGTAGAAGCATGTTTAAAATCAAGTTTTTTATTTTATTTATTTATTTTCTATCCCACCTTTATTATTTTTATAAATAACTAAAGGTGGCGAACATACCTAATACTCCTTCCTCTCTTGCCATATCTGATCTGTCTCATCATATGTCTCATCCCCATAACATCGAACCGTCCCACTCGGTCATGCGGAGAGGGCATGCTGCGGACCCTGTCGGTAAGGGAATTTCACCTGGCGGGGTCTAGAAGGCGGGCCTTCTCTGCGGTGGTGCCCACCCTTTGGAACATGCTATCCCCGGAGGTGAGGCAGGCCTCATCGCTCCCGGCCTTCAGGAAGAACTTAAAGACCTGGTTCTGCCGCCTCGCCTGGGAAGGCGGGGGGGGGGGGAACAGTTCCTCCTGGGAATGGCTGATGCCATAGAGCCCTTTTAAGTACAAGCGCATTGCCTCTTGGATTTTATATTTATTTTAATTATGACTGTATTATATTATATGTTATTTTAATTTGATTTTTTTGTAAACCGCCCAGAGTTCCCCTAGGGGGAGATGGAGCGGTGATATAAATCGAATTATAAATAAATAAATACATAAAAATAAATAAATAAATAATCTCCAGGTTTTTTATCATAACTTGATTCAATTTAAGAAATGAAGGCATTGGTCACGCTAATGCAAGCTGAAAGATTTTCAGGGCAGGGACTTTGTTGTTGTTGTTCAGTCGTTTAGTCGTGTCCGACTCTTTGTGACCCCATCGACCATAGCACGCCAGGCCTTCCTATCCTCCACTGCCTCCCGGAGTTTACTCAAATTCATGTTCATTACATCGGTGATGCTATCTAACCATCTCATCCTCTGCCGTTCCCTTCTCCTTTTGCCTTCAGTCTTTCCCAGCATCAGGGTCTTTTCCAGTGAGTCCTCTCTTCACATTAGGTGGCCAAAGTATTTGAGCTTCAGCTTCAGCATCTGTCCTTCCAATGAGCAGTCAGGGTTGATTTCCTTTAGGATTGACTGATTTGACCTCCTTGGCTTTATTTATATATATCTCTTTAAAGAATCTGTTATACTGATGCTGTATCTTTAACCTAAGCCAAAATCAGGAAGAAGTTACACAAATGTTTTATCCTAGTGCTGTTATATGATATATGCCTCAAATGTATTCCTTTGACATTATTTCTACCTGAATACTTGCTGATTCTGATTCTTGCCATGATTTTGTCTTCATGTGCTATTGAATTATGTCTGTTCCAGTGTGGTAAAAACTATTTTTTAGGCCAGTGCTGTGTTATGGATTCAAAGTGAATTGGAGTGTGCATGGAGATGTTATGTTGCACTTGGAATGTGCACAGGTGCACATGTAGAACCACATTAAACTAAAGCCAACTTTCCTTAGGACTGTGTGGCAGCTGTATGAGCCTAGGAAAAAATGCAGCCAGTTTAAGGGATTTTTAACAGGTGCTACATGCACACTCTGGAACACACCAAATGACATTTTACCTTTGAAATCCAGTTCATTGCACACCCCTGCCATTTTCCCTGCCCTTTTCTTTGGCCTCAGATGTGCCCGGAGGTGGGATCTGCAGGCAGGAAATTCATGGTTGATTGTTTATTCTGGAGGCTATTTTCCAATGCATGCATTTATTTCAACTGCAAATAAGGGCAACAGCTTATAGCTTTGTGCAGCTCTATAGATGTGCTTGCCGTGATTGATTTTAAAGAAACAGTCTGAAATGGCTTTGTAATCTCCCCCTGTGCCTGTAATTGCAGCACTAAACTCTGGTTTATCATTATAAACACAGATGATATGATAAACTATGTACTATCTTTCAAATTCTGCCAGTTTCTTCACAACTGCAATAGAATAGTACTTGCTTGCATTTCAAATTGAATGGATGTTGCATAGGATTCACCTATTCACCTTATCCCGCCTTTATTATTATTTTTATAAATAACTCAAGGCGGTGAACATACCAAATATTCCTTCCTCCTCCTATTTTCCCCACAACAACAACCCTTTGAGGCGAGTTGGGCTGAGAGACAGGGACTGGCCCAAGGTCACCCAGCCGGCTTTCATGCCTAAGGCGGGACTAGAACTCACAGACTCCTGGTTTCTAGCCCAGCACCTTAACCACTAGACCAAACTGGCATCCCCTGAGCAAGGAGGAGCAAAACATCATGGTACTGGGGAAACTTGATCACATCATTTTTTTCCAACGGAAGCAGCAGTGAATCAGAATATTTCCTAATAAAAATGAAAGTGCTAAACCTGAATTTTGAAACAATAAATGACCTAAAGGATACTTCTTCATATGAGTGCATCAGAATGGAATCTGATAATTGAAATGGGTGTCTCATTCAGGAGTATCATTATATCAAAGTAGTTTCCACATGGAGAGTTAGGAACAGGATGTTTTGGTCTTTCTGCCTGAGAATTCCTTACCCAGTCTTGCAGAATAGAGACTTTGACTTTTTAAAAAAATATATACAGTATTTCATGGGCCACGCTGCCAGCATTTTTTCCCTAGGGCTGGCTTTTGAAGGAGGAGGTCTTAATTGCCAAATGACTTTAACTTGCTTGCTTAACCATGTCTTAATAATGTTGTTCTTACATGA
Organism: Charina bottae; assembly: GCA_023362775.1. NCBI lineage: Eukaryota > Metazoa > Chordata > Lepidosauria > Squamata > Charinaidae > Charina > Charina bottae. The sequence continues at coordinate 5,014,890 of JALMGJ010000039.1, forward strand.
TTTGAATATGTTTAAACCCAAATTAATGCTAAGGAAAGCAATATAAATATACAATAAAGATGCTGATAGGATGCTTACACATCCCAACTGAATGGTGAAGAATCTGTTAGGTGTTTTTGTTTTGTTTTGTTTGTTTGGGTGGTAGAACCAAATTATTTGCTTGTACATATTTGGTGAAGAACCTATCTTTTTGGAATGGGTACCCATCAAGATATGAAGCAGAATAGTATGTCCCTCCTTCAAGGTTTATAATATTCAATGCTGCCCAGGTTACTTTGGCACTTAAAGACAGACAATTTCACAAATACTTCACAGTTGACAGTAAAAATAAGTTCTACAAAGTATGTAACTAACAATTTGCTCTCCATTCACGATACTCAAACTGGCTGCCTGAGATGGTTGACTCACTCTGCTTGAACATTTGTTCAAATTTGGATTCAACTCTGTCATTCTGTAGTCCTCAGTTCCGAGAAAAGAGGAGAGATTCTTAGGAATAAACCTTGCTTTGATGTCTAGGCAGTGTGATTAGTTGGTTGCTAAAGACCAATTGTCCATTGGGTGGGGGGAGGGGAATGAATTGTTAGGATTGGCCTACTTCCAGATGGAGGTGGAAAGTATGATATGATAAAGCAGTTCTTTCATGGAAAACCTTTTGCCCATGACAAGGTCACACCAATGAAAGAAGGTCTAACTAAGCCCTCAGTGACAAGGACACATGCTTGAAAGCATTTTACTTTTTAAAATTACTTCTTTTGTGCTATGCTCGAGACCTTCCTGTTGAGCTAAGCAACCCTGCATGCACAGGGAAGGGTTAATTGCTGCAGCTTTTTGTTGTTGTTGTTATTCAGTCGTTTAGTCGTGTCCGACTCTTCGTGACCTCATGGACCATAGCACACCAGGCCTTCCTGTCCTGCACTGTCTCCCGGAGTTTACTCAAATTCATATTCATTACATCGGTGATGCTATCTAACCATCTCATCCTCTGCCGTCCCCTTCTCCTTCTGCCTTCAGTCTTTCCCAGCATCGCTGCAGCTAGTACCTTGTTAATATCTGTCAGTTGGGTGGTCCTTTGGCGGTTATGAAGTTCGGGAAGATTCCCTTAACCTTGCCCTGTTTGTTGTTCCTGTTAACTGTTCCTTCTTTTCTCTTATGGTAGGATGACACAGAATTTTCTCCTACCTCCTCTCGAACATTGGAATGTTTTGAAGTGCAAGTAAAATATATGCTTGTTCATATGAAGATGGTGTAATTCTTTAAGAGGGGCAATTGATTCAAGAAAGGGAGGGAAAAAGAAGAGGAGAGAAATAAAGCTAAAAGCTGAGCTGAGACCATTTAAAGTAGTTATCATAAGAGTGTCCAACACTTTCTGTTCCTTATCATGCCTTTTGCTGCATAAAATAACTCATACAACATAACACTTCCTGTGTTGTTTGACCACTAGCTCAACCTAAACCATGGCTGTCTCAGTAGACCCCTCCATAGATACCTGTACATCAGAGCCTTTCAGCATTGCTGAGATTAGTGTGTGCATGTGTATGTATATGAGCGGGAAAGAAAAGAAAGTAATATTAAATAAGGATCCCACATACAATTTAATGTAGTGCAATATTACACAGCATTGTCCTTCTCCAAAATCAAAGACCCCTACTAATGTTAATCAAAAGTTAATTAGTAATGAATAACCTCTTAATTGCTCCAATATTAGTTTTTGTTCCTCTGTAGGAGGGGTATATATTCATTTCTTTACTATCTTGATTGTATGTGTGTGTGTAATCAATAATTAAACTTCCCCCGCTTTTAAATAAAAGATAGTACTCACAAAGACAACGAAGAGGAGCTGCTCAAAAGGCTATTCATTGTTGTCCCTTAACTGAAAAAGAAATAGGCAAAACCGACAAACAAGAAGCTTTAATAAAAACACATAAGAGGCTGAAAAAGCCTCAGATAAGGTGCTAGAGACCAAGGTTAAGGAAAGAGATAGGGAATGTGCTCCAAGGATTTGTGGTGGTATCTTGTGAATATGTAATTCTGTACTGGAATTAAAATGATTATACCTAAGCCTAGAGTACAACTCTACACTAAAAGTATTCTGCGTTAAGAATGCTCAGAACTATTCTTGGAACAAGAGGAGGATCAATTTGCACGAGTTCCACTGAACATTTGCAGCGTTGGTAACGAAGAGAGCTGAGGGACCATATGGGCAGACGATCCCTAGCGATGCATAATCTGGTTTTGCAGCTAGGCAGATGCAGAAAATAGAAGAATTGGAGCATCGGGTACTGGTAAGGTTTAAGATGTTCAAAGCTTAAGTTCAGCCCAGCTTCTGAAATCTGTTTTCAAACCAGAGAAACACCCACCCTTTTCCCTCTCGTCTACTCCCTTCGGAGGCACAGCTCAGGAAGCAGCTCAGCAAACAAAGGCTGCACTCCACCACGGATCCACTGGAGGGGGCATGGCCACGTGAGAGTCAGAGGCCGAGGAAGGCATCTCCCTGCAAGCTGGCACTCTCCGCAATCAGCTGACAGTAAAACAAACACCCTCGATGCAAAGGGCAGGCTGAGCATTTGGTATTTGTAATTAAAGCTTCTGGCTTGCTCAGATGAGTCACTCCCAGGATTGCTTTACCAGCCCAGCCTGCATAACAGCATTGCATCTAAGGCAGCAGAGCCCACTTTCAAGGAAATGTCTTTTACTGGTCTTTAGACAATTTTGTGGGCTACAGTCAGTGCCTGATTTGTCCTGCTCATTAGGTGCTTTCCTTCTCACACTTTGCATAATCTTTTAAGAATATATTTATTCAAGTTCATAGCCAAGGTGGGCTCCTGTCCAACTGCAAAGTTAGAAAATTGTCAGTACACATCCATTGTGAATAACTCTGGAGCAGCAGCAGCAGCAGCAGTTTTTTCGGCCATAAACATCCCTCTGGAATGTTCAGGACTGCTTGAGCTGTTCATTCTGCTGTTGCAACTTATTGAGGTCCATGGAGTTGTGTTACAACTTCAGTTATACGATTTGTTAATAAAAATTAGGCCTTGCTAACCATCCTGGGTAGCTGCTTCATTTGCCAACAAGCATGGGAAGAAATTGTGTGTCCTATTTGCTACTGTAGTAAATGAAGCCTTCCATGTCGGAGGCAGTAGATATTTAATCTAGGTGTTGGGGATAAAGTCTTAGGGGTGGCAACCTTCACCATCATACTCTGCTTTTGAACTGTCCAAGGCATCTACTTGATGTATGAGACTAGGTGGACCACTGTTTAATCCCACTTGGGAATCCTTAGGTTCTTCTCTATTCAGACAACTTTTTCATTATGACCTATCCTGTCAGATGAATCAGTCCTGGGTGTGGTGTTTGTGCCCTTCAGGTATTTAGGAAGTGTTGCAGCTTCAGCAGTAGTTTGTTAAGTCTCTGCTCTGAGAGCAGTATGGAGAGAAAAAAAAAGCCAGATGGAGGGACAAGGTGATAGGAGCTGGTTGATGGTTCTGAAGGACAGGGATTTCCAGCTATGTGAAAATGTTACAAATAGAAAGCCCTTCAGGGCTGGCAGACCCACAAGCTGTTTTTGTTCTCCAGAATTGCAAAAAGAACCATTTGTTTCCATACATTTGGCCACAGGTGAAAACAATTGAACGTAAAGAGATGAACACATCCCCACTTTCTCTCTGTCACGTGAAAGTTGGGAGTGAGGTCAGCTGCTCCTCACACATTCACATAATTTATTTATTAATTTATTTAAAACATTTATATAGTGTCATGATGGAGGTTGAATCCGAGGTAGAGGAGGAACCGACTGTTGTCGAGACGAAACCGTGAAAAAGGCACGAGATTCGAACAAGGGGTTGGGTTAGTTTCAAACTTTGGGCGGCAAAACCTTAGGGCGCTGGTTGGTGGAAACCAGGAGGAGGACGCACCGCCACCTATCAGCACGCGAGAGAGAAGGGCCGAGAGGCGCGCTGAGCAACGGGAGATGCGATTGGGCCAGACCCGAAAATGGCGGGAAAATCAAGCAGGTAAAAGGTGCCAGTTATCAGAGCACATTGCCGGAGACAACCGTTCGTTTTGCCCTGCGCAGCAGTCCTGCCCTGCTGAGGTGAGTCGCAATCTCCTGCCTCATGCTGCCACCGAGTTAGATCCCGCTCCTGAGCCTTGCCTTGTTGCCACGCTGGAATTCACCCTTGCGCCTCGCTCGGAGAACAAGTCAAGCCCCATCCCAGAGCCCCGTGTTGCCGAGACGTCGGATCCTGCTTCTGAGCTCCGCGTCGCTGTCGCCGCTGAAACCGCTCCTGAGCTCCAAGCCGCCGTCACGCCAATCTCCGTGCCCCAGTCTTGCCTTGCTGCCACATCGGATCTTGCTCCTGAGCCTCATGGCTACTTTGTGAAGGACCTTGTCGGGTGTTTTCTGAGAAATGGACCAATTCTTAACCGCTAAGGATTTGTTTTACTAACTAATAAAGTATTGCTATCACCACTCCTTGTGTCACGCCTCAGTTGGAACAGGACATATAGCCGCCATCTTGTACCAAACTCTGGGCGGCTCAGAACCAAAAGATAACATCTATATGCAATAAAAAATATTAAACCCACAAGTATTAAAACCAAAACCAAACCTGGCACCATAGCTAAATTTTCACATGCAGCCCACAACAGGTTTCTCTTATCCACCTCACCCTATCCCTGCACTTGGGGGGAAAACCCAGGTCTTCAGTGCTTTTTGGAAGGTTAAAAGGGTGGGGGCCTGCGGAACCTCAGGGGGAAGGGTGTTCATAGGGTAGGGGCTGCCACGGAAAAGGCACACTTCCTAGGTTCCATAAGATGGCAACATTTAAAGGAGGGGACTAGGAGCATGTCCATCCTAACCAATCTGGTAGGATGGGCAGAGGTCTTTAGGGAGAGGTGGTCCCTCAGATAAGCTGGTCCTGTGCGATATATGGCTTTAAAGGTAATAACCAGCACCTTGAATTGCACCCGGAAGGAAACTGGGAGCCGGTGCAGCTGGGAGCCAGTGCACGCAACAGGGGTGTACCGTGGGTAAACCTAGGGGCACCCATCACTGCACGCGCCACTGCATTCTGGACCAGTTGTAACTTCCAGATGGTTTTCAAAGGCAGTCCCATATACAGCACACTGCAGTAATGCAAACTGGAAGTAACCAAGGTATGAGTCACCATGAGTAGGGCCTTCCGGTCCAGGAACAGGCACAATTGGTGCACAAGACGAATCTGTGCAAAGGCCCCCCTAGCCACAGCTACCACTTGCTCCTTGAGCAGGAGCTGTGAGTCTAGGAGGACCCCCAAATTTTGCACCAGTTCAGTTGGGGGAGTGCCACCCTGTCCAGAGTCAGAGGTGGACTATCACCTGGGCCTGGAGGGGACAAAAACTGAGAGCCACTCCATCTTGCCAGGGTTGAGTCAAAGCCAGTTTCTCCCATTCAGACCCTTACAGTCTCCAGGCACTCAGACAGCACCATGACAGCATCACCTGTCTGGCTAGGGATGGAGAGGTATAACTGGGGTTAATGTATAACCCCATGCCATCAGATGACCTCCCCCAGTGGCTTCATGTAGATATTAAAGAGGAGAAGCAAAAGACTCAAGCCCTGAGGCACCCCACATTGCAGGGGCCTAGGGCTCGACCTCTCCTCCCCCACCAACACCAACTGGAACTGGCCGTGGAGGAAGGAGGAGAAACACCATAACACAGTGCCCCCACTCCCAGCCCCCCACTCCCACTCCGGTCCAGGAGGATACCATGGTCAATGGTATCGAAAGCCGCTGAGAGGTCCACGAGGGCCAGAATGGTTGCACCACCCCCATCCCAAGCCCTCCAAAGGTCATCGACAAGTGCGACCAATGCTGTCTCAGTGCTGTGCCCTGGTCTGAACCCAGACTGAAAAGGGTCCAGATAATCCGCTTCATCCAGGGCCCTTTGCAGCTGAGCACCAGCCACCCACTCAACAACCTTTCCTAAAAAGGGAAGGTTGGAGACTGGATGAAAGTTGTCTAGCATGGCTGGGTCCAAGGATGGCCCTTTGAGAAGGGGGTGCACCATGGCCTCCTTCAAGGCAGGTGGTACCACCCCCTCCCACAAAGAGGCATTAACCACTGCTTGGATCTAACTACGTGCCACCTCCTGGGAGGCCTTGACCAACCAGGAGGGGCATGGGTCCAGAACACAGGTGCCTAAACTCACAGCCACAAAGACCCTGTCCACTTCCTCAGGATCAACCGGCTCAAACTCCTCCCAGATAACAGGGCTCAGATGCGTCTCAGTCACTTCCAAGGGATTTGCCCAGCCAGAGTCCAACTCTGAGTGAAGTCAAGCGACTTTATCTGACAGATGCCGAGAATATTCCTCACAGCAGCCCTGCAAGAGCTCCCCCGGCTCCTCCTTACCCAGGAGGGACCTGGTCACCTGAAACAGGGCCGCTGGGTGACTATCTCCAGAAGCAAAACTGGTGGAGAAGTAAGTATGCTTCGCCGCCCTTATTGCCACAAGGTAAGTCCTAATATAGGCTCTTACCTGTGCTTGGTCGGCCTCGCTCTTTGTCTTCCTCCAGCGGCACTCTAGGTGTCTCTTGTGGACTGTAATGTGACAAAAGGCCTTGAGACTGTACTGTAAGGTCTTATTATTGGCATCTACTTTGAGGGGGCTTACTGGTTGCTTAGCACCAGTATCTTACACTACCTTCCTTTCTCCAGCATCATAATATCCCCATCCTAGAAAGGTACGAAGAGGCACATGTCTTCTGTTGAGACTTGCTCCAAAGAACTCAGCATATATTCAGGAGGGATTGTGAGGGTGAATGTATGCTTGGATAAATCTGGCTTGCTCTCCTTTATCCCCAGGTTTCCTTAGAAGACTCTTGGCTTAGCAGAAGCAGACACACAACCCCTTACAGGCCTAGCTAATGCCCGCCCCGCCCCTCTCTGACCCTTCACCAGCCAGCTATTCTGCCGTTTAGAAGGGCAACAGGGAAGGACAGGGTGAGCTTTTTCTACTGGCTCAGTTGTTGCCCAGCACTCCATCTGTAATCAGCTTCTGGGCAGCATGTAGCAGACAGGATAGTAGCAAAAGCATGACGGGTGGCAGGTAGAATGAATTAATAAAGAGAGGCTGGCATGTTACTCGTATGTCATGATGCCTTCCCTGATAAGCCAATTCTTTGTATAGTGAGAATCTGGGTACGCTCCAGGAATATATTTTTGCCTTGCCAATACCCTCCCTCCCTCCCTCCCTCCCTCCCTCCCTCCCTTCCTTCCTTCCTTCCTTCCTTCCTTCCTTCCTTCCTTCCTTCCTTCCTTCCTTCCCATTTTGTGCCTTCATTCAGTAGTCCAGCCTGCTTGGTTTGAATTAGAAATATTAGGCATTTGGCCTTGCTTGCCTAGGAGACCTTCTTCTAGCTTGAAGGACTCACTGTTCTGTTTGAAAGGCATATTAATGAGTGTGTGCCTAAGTAGACATCTAAAATGGCAGAACAACATCTAAAATGACAAAACCTCCTCATTAAACTCCTGCCTCTCGCAATAGAGACACATAAAGAGACACCGACGTCACATCAAGGCCACATACAAAGCTGTCTCCGTGCTGCATAAATCATGTATGGCCACATCATCTATTATCGAGTAACAGAGATGTAATTGCTAATTATACTGAGGCATATTTGGTTTCCTATGAGGTCCAGCTTGCACATTTCAAGCTTTGGTGTTAGCTCAATGCAAAGGAGACTGGGTAATTGAATGACAATTTAATGGTACAGTAGAACTCTTATTTACAACAACAGAAAGTGAAGGATAGCTCACCTAGGTTTTCCATGCTGAGGCAGGTAGAGGCTTTCATGCTTTATCTCATCTCATGGTCTAGTCAAGAAGTATTGGAGAACTGCAAGAATTAAAAAGAAAAGAAAAAAGAAAACCAATCGCCCTTCTGTTTCCTTACTGTATCTTGTATTTGATCCTGAATTGAACAATTCAAATATAATACTATATCTAATGCATATTGCATGCAGCTTTTGCTTTTATGAAAAAGGTATTATGGTAAATCCAGACTTCATGTTCTGTTGGTCTCAGACTGAGCATATGAAATAATGAAACCCAAACAAAGGACAGCTAAAATCACATGTCTTCCAATAATTATGGCTATAACTTGAGTGTGTATAGCTGCTTGGGATGATTAATAATCAGGAGTCCCCTTTGTCATTTCAACTGGTTCCAGCTGTGAACTGTTACTGCCTGTCATCTGATGACTATAATTTTAAAAAGGAATAGGTGAATTATCCATACTATAAGCCTACAGCTAACCTTAAAACTGAATCTCTCCCTGCATCCATCTAGTCAATAGAAGGGTTTTAAATTAGGAGTGGGTCACCCGTGCAGCCATGATTATTCTGGCTTTAAAAATAAATGTGATATGATTATGAATAGGTGTGATTCCTATGCACAATTAATTATTCCAGTCTTCTCCAATCTAGCACCCAACCTAGCTGGGACTTCTGATCGCAGAATTCCCAGCCAGTTCCCAGCCCAAATACATTAGGAGGGTGTCATGAGGAGAAAAGTGGAGTTATGAAGGTTTTGTGACAATTCTTTAAAGTAGATCCTAGTTGTCACCTTGAGCCACAAATCTTTCTTTACATTCCTTAAGCTAGGATTGCATTGGGGTGGGGGTAGTGGCTGCTTACATTCCTCTTCAACAGTACACAGTATATAATGTGATATAAAGATATATTGATAAAACCTGTACTTAATATTCCATTTATTACAGGGAAATCAAGAACAGGAGCCTTACAAGGCTAAAAACTTTTTATTACACCTGTTTAAAGTCAATATTCTGTTCCCTGAATCACAGTCAGGAAGGGAAGTACTTTGCAAGAAGAAACAGATCTTCAAGACACAAACTTAGGTTAGACGCAATTATTGATAAGCCTCTGTTAAGGATGTACTTTTAGCAATTGCTGACAAACAGCAAAGCCTCTGACGTCTGCTCTGAATCTTGAGTTCGATGACGCCCTTCTTTTTGTTGCATTTTTCCTTTGGACTGAGTTCACATAATGCGCCTTCTAACCCTGGCGAGAGCAATCTCACACGGTCAACCTCACGTGATGACAGGTCATGTGTGAAATGGTCATCAGGGATCATACTTCACAGTGATGGTGTTGCACCCCCTTTATTCAGCTTCTGCATGGTGGAGGCAATTCACAGGACCAGCTGAGCAGCACTGGTTGCTGAGCTATTCAGTGAAGTGTGGGTATCTGCAAATCATCCCCCTTTTTCAGCAACAGAATACCCAGTCATTATTGCTAAAACTAGGGCAAACATACTTGCAAATTATGTTTGTGTTTAAGGATTCTGACTAATTGTTGAGTTCTTTCTTTCTTGTGTCTTGCCTTTCTTTGCGCCTTGGTGATTTGTGGCATGACATCACAAGATTTGGCTACAAGATTCAACCCATCAAATCAGAATTTGTACTTTGGCACAGGCTGTTCAATCATTTCATTCAGCTAATTTGTCTGGTACATTTGGACATTTTGATGAATAAACACCCTTGAGGCCACTGTTTGACAAAGCTAAAAAAAATCAGAGAAGAACTTCATGCCTGGAACTGGGCTATTTAAATTAGCAAAACTAAACAGACATGAACTTTACTGGGAAAAAAATGAATTAATCTGTGTGGCTCAGACACTATATTACTAACAGATGTACTCCAGTGGACGGGAGATCACCACACTTTAAAGCAAAAAAATACCTGCAAAAACTGACAGGCTGGAAGAATATATTATAAGAATAGGAACATATGTTAAGAATTCTCTGACCACTCAAAAGGTTACGAATATCACAGACCTGGTTATATACATTTGTACAGTATTTTTTTAAGAAATAAAAAGGAAAGAATTTTTAGAAAGAAACAGAACTCCCAAATATAGGCAGGAGTACATATTTTCAGCCTTTTGTAAACAGCGGGACCTCTTATGGTATGTGGAAGGTCTTTGTTGTTGATAATAATAATAATAATAATAATAATAATAATAATAATAATTCAGCACAATCCCAAAGAAATAATTTTCCCTCTTAAGGATAGGACAGTTAGGATGATAGCTGGTGCTAATTTGGCAGATGAGACTGTTGCAGAGTTCCCTTGAATGCTTTAAACTGAAGGGTTTCTGTCTGAAAAGGGCCAGGAATCAATGCATCAAAGTATCCATCCTTACACAGAGAAAATGCACTCTATTATGTGTTTTCCAGAGCTGGCACTGTCAAAGACTCCTTGAAGAAACACTGGGCATCAGATAGGATCTCAACTGCTCCTTCCTGCTCCACCTTCTGGCACAGGGCTCCTTTAAACACATGGAATAACTGACTCTTTCTCTCACCTCACCCTGGGCCACGTCCGCTGTTGCTCAGTAACGGGTACACATGTCAGAAGTTTGAGAACGAAGGCTTTCACTGTGTCAAACGTATCTTGTTTCTCAGCACATTGGCAGGGTATAGAGAGGAGCCCAACAAAGGAGGACAGGCAGGGAAGCCATTTTCAGCCAGGCAAAAATGACAAAGACGAATCAAGTTGATGGTGACTTTGGGAAGCTGTCATAAATAAGCAGGTGATACATGCTGATGCCCTGCCTCTTTCGAATCAGCACTCTCTGTGCTTAGCAGTACCTTGGTTTCCAAAGGTCCCACCCACCAGATTTTCTTGACCAGTGGGATGAAGCATGGTTGGTGGCAGCCACAGAGGGATGGTGGGGAGAAAAGGGTGGCTCAGGGCACAAAGCCTTTGATCCAAGAGTTCCAGGCACTCTTGCTTTGCCAGAGATGCTTTGAGATCTGTTTCTGATGTCCTCTTTGAGTGAACTGGAGATCCTGAGTGACCAAGAGAATGGGACCACAGTGCAGATCTGTGGTCCTTAGGCTAGAAGGGTATTTGCTGCAGTGGGGAAGCCGTTCATCTTCTTTGCTCTCTGCCACAATACAGACATCGTCCCACTGGACTCTGGATGCTTCTTAAGGCATATGGTTTTACTCTTCCCCCCTGTCTTCTCTCTAGCAATTATACAAACTCTCCATGCTTCTGGCCATGGGCCAAAACATACAACCTTGTGCCTGAAAGCCTTGAGCATTCTCAGCTCTGTTTGAACTGCCAGGGGCCTGCTCTGTACTGGCTGTCTCTGCAGCACATGCTGTATTGAAGTTCCCTGCTGGAAAGAAGCCGGTCCCTGTGTGGAACAATGGCAAAATCTATCTCAGATGAGATCATCTCCTTGGGACTGAGCAAACAGTTAATCTCCTCACTGCTAAACCATTGTGTCAACAGAAAGGGTTGACTCACAATACGAAATGAATGTGACTTTGGCAACACGACCTTTGCCCCCTCCTCCTTATCCAAACCAAGGTAAAGTTATTAGAATTCTGGCTGCTTCTATTTCTTATGGCATTGACCACCCGAGGACCATCAAAGGCATTGGGAGAAGCTTGCCAGTGTTGAGACATCACTGTCCAGTAACTGAGCAAGGGACTAAGATGAGATATTTGAAACGAGGGTTGCTCCAGCTATTCCGTACGTATCGGAAACGTAATACTTCATGTCTCAGCAGTGCTGCTGTCAGAAGATTGCTGCTTTCCATTCGCTGCAGTCGGGGCTGCGGGTGGTGGGATTTAGCAGATGAGAGTAGGATACAAATGCCCATAAACACAGCCTAAAGGGAGTATGTTCTATTATTCCCATAAAAATGCTCTTTGAACATATTTCTGGTTTGACTGCTGAGGGCTCAGCAAAGCGGTGACTTTTGTGTTGGTTTGTTTTGTTTTGAACACACGTGGTTTCTTCCAATATTAAATGGAGAAGATGAGTCACTGCTCACTAGATGAATTCTTGCTCATATGTGAAGGTTCCAGCTTTTGTCCCTATGTAAGGCACTCCATCCGATATCTGTAATCTCCCTACTCTAGAGTAACTCACAGACGCATGAGTTCTTAGAAGTAGGATAGTTTATTACAGGATACAGAAGCTAGCACGAACAAAGACTGGAATGGCGATTCTGGGAACAAACAGCATATTTAAACCTTTCCCTCCCCCAGGGTCCTTTGCTGCTGACACGTGTGGTCAGGTCTACCTGGTTGCTCCGGCAACCGCCTCCCAGATGTGTATTCCCGTGCGTCGGGTGGATGTCAGCTTAGCACCACTTCCAGTCTTCTGAGGGGCCCTTTGTCTGCCTGCCCTTTTGGCAGAGATCGGATTATCTCTGACATGCTCCCGCCCCAAAACTCACCCCCCCGGTTCAGTGGGGTTTGTCTGGGAATTCTAAATTCTTGACTAATTTAGGGGCGCGTGTGTGTTTGGCGCTGACCCATTCCTTGTCTCCAATTGGTAGGTGTTGCCACTTCACTAGGTACTGTAGCTGCCCCTTGTGTCGTCTGGAGTCCAGAATTCTATCAATCTCGAAGTGTGGTTCGCCCTCCACCAACAATGGGGGGGGGGGTTCCTCTGGTTCAGGGTGCCAGTGTTGTGAACTGTGGTGTTGTTTCAACAAACTGATGTGGAACACAGGATGCACCTTTCTTAGCGCTTTTGGCAATTGTAATTTTGCCGCTACTGGGTTGATGACCTCAATGATTGGGAATGGACCTATGAATTTTGGTGCCAATTTCCGTGCTGGTTGTGTTGTCCGCAGATTTTTTGTTGACAAATACACCTTGTCTCCTACTCTTAATTCCCATTCTTCCCCCCTCTTACGGTCCGCATATTTTTTGTAACTAGCTTTGGCTTCCTTCAATGTTTGCACCATGACTGGCCAATTGCTCTTTAGTTTCTCTATCCACTCATCCGCTTTTAGGGGTTGTGGCAATTCCGTGTTGTGTGACATGGCCAGTTCGGGGATAGTTACAAAGTCCTGCCCTGTGGCGACTTTGAATGGTGAAAACCCCGTGCTTTGATGTACCGCGTTATTGTAAGCAACCTCTGCGAACGGCAACAGTTCCGCCCAATCATTCTGTTGGTAGTTAGTGTAACATCTAAGGTATTGCTCCAATGTAGCGTTCAGGCGTTCGCTCGCACCATCTGTGCAAGGATGGAACGCACTGCTGAGCCCCTGTGCCGCTCCAATTAAAGTCAAAAAAGCCCGCCAAAATTTGGAAGTAAAAGTGCTGCCACGATCGCTGATTATGCGTTCCGGCGTTCCGTGGGCTCTATAGATGTGTTGTATGAACAGTCTAGCTAGTTTTTGAGCATTCGGTATTCCTTTGCATGCAATGAAGTGTGCCTGCTTGGAGAATAGATCAGTGACTACCCAAATTGCCGTGTTCTTTTTGCTCACCGGCAAATCTACTATGAAGTCCATGGCAATTTGCTTCCATGGCTGTGAGGGGTTTGCTACTTCCTGCAGCTTCCCTGTAGGTTTCCCAATTTTCCTTTTGGCCATTGCGCACACTGGGCATGAGCGCACATAGTCTTTAACATCAGTGCGCAAGGATGGCCACCAAAATTTGCGTCGGATTAAATGTAGCGTTTTTACGAAGCCAAAATGCCCTGCCGTTTTGTGATCATGATGCATGGTTAAGACCTTTTGCCTTAAGGGCTCAGGGACATAGGCTTTGTTGTCCTTCCACCCCACTCCATCCTTCTCCACTAGGTTCTGTTTGTTCTCTCCCCACCAGGTGTCCGTTACTGTTGCCGCCCGCAGCTCGGCTGTCCACGGGTCGCTTTCAGCCGCACGCTTCGCGGTGCTGCGGGTGATTGCCATGTTGCCCTCCCCCCTCCCGTCTGTTATTGCTGAGTTTTGTGCCTCCACTGGCTGGGAGGGGATGAGGGATTCGATGACCTCTTCCATTTTGCTCTCATGTTGCGGCAAGCGTGATAACGCGTCTGCCAAATAGTTTTTTCCCCCAGGAAAATACTTCAACGTGAAGTTGAATCTGCTAAAAAATTCTGCCCACCTGAGGTGCTTAGGGTTCAACTTCCTGGGTGATTTGAGAGCTTCCAAATTTTTATGGTCCGTCCAGACTTGGAACGGCTCTGCTGTGCCTTCTAAGAGATGTCGCCACGTGCTTAGGGCATGTTTGACAGCGAAAGCCTCTTTTTCCCAAATATGCCATCTTTTCTCCGTTAGGTTAAACTTTCGGGAAATGTACGCGCATGGCCTTAATTTCCCCGTGTCATCCTCCTGCAAGAGTATGGCCCCCACTGCACTAATAGATGCATCTGTGTGTATCACAAATGGTTTGTCAGCTTCTGGGTGCTTGAGTATGGGTTCTTTTGTGAACATTTCTTTTAGGCTATCAAACGCAGCCTGGCATTCCTGCGTCCACACAAGTTTCGTGCTCGGTGATGGGGCTTTCGCGTTTGCTCCCTTGCCTTTTGTCTTTAATAGGTCAGTCAGGGGCAGTGCGATTTGCGCGAAATTCTGAATAAATTGCCTATAGAACCCCGCAAAACCGAGGAACGCTTGCAGCTGTCTGCGAGTGCGGGGGGGCTGCCAGCCCAAGACCGCTTTGACTTTCTCAGGATCCATCTCGATGCCCTCATGCGAAATGCGATACCCCAAGAAGTCTAGTTGTTCCCTGTGAAATTCACATTTCTCAAGTTTTACATAAAGCTTAGCCTCGAGTAATTTCTCAAGCACCCTCTTAACCAACTCCATGTGTTCCTCCAGATTTTCAGAAAAAATCAGTATGTCATCCAAATATACAATTACCCCTTTGTACAGAAATTCATACAATACTTCGTTTATGAACCTCATGAAGATTCCCGGGCCCCCCGCAATCCCAAACGGGAGCACCCTGTATTGGAAGGAACCCAATGGGCAATTGAATGCAGTTTTCCATTCGTCCCCCTCCCTTATGCGAACACGATAGTAAGCTTCCCTAACATCTAGTTTTGTGAAAATTTTCCCCTTAGATAGCTGAGCTAACATGTCTTTCAGCAACGGGAGAGGGTACTGTCTCGTAACCGAAATTGCATTAAGACCCCTGTAGTCAGTGCAAAGCCGGAGGGACCCGTCTTTTTTCTTCCTGAACAATACCGGGGCTGCAAGGGGGGAGTTGGCTGGCTCAATGAACCCCCGTGCCAAATTTTTATCTATGAATTTGCGCAATTCTTGCAGTTCTTTTTGCGTCATGGCATACATCTTGGGCTTGGGAAACGGTGCCCCTGGGATGAGGTCAATGGTTGCGTCTGACTGCCTATGGGGGGGTTCTTGCTCACATTCCTTCTTATCGAATATCTCTGCTACCGGGAGATATTTCTCCGGAATTGTGCTTGTGAGTGTGCCACCCCCTTGGTCCTGCTCCCCCTCCTCAATTTCCATCCCCGTTGCCCCCAGCTCAATGCCGCTGGGTGTGCTCTCATTGTCCATCTCGTGATAAGTCCCATCCGTAAAGTCCAAATCTCCTGAGACCCAATCCACCTTGGGGTTTCTTGCCCTCAACCATTTCAGTCCTAACACAATGGGTCGTGTTGCAATGGGAGCCACTAGGAACCGCAAAGTCTCTACATGAGTCCCCAAAGTCATTTGCAGTCCTTCAGTGTAGAACTCCACTGGCCCCCCCTTCAGTTCCAACCCGTCCAATTGGCAAAATGTGATGGGCGTTTTGAGCTTAAACAGGTCCAGTCCCATCTTTTCAGCTACGTTTGGGTGCATTAAGTTTCTAGAGCAACCTGAGTCTAGCATTGCAACCCCCACATACTTTTTCCTCCCACCCAAAGTCCTCAACTGTACCTTTAGGTGCATTGTTGGGGTGTTGCGACTACTTCCTTTGCGCCCCTTTGTGGAGGTCTGTCCTGTGGCGCTCATCAGAACAGACCTGGCTCGTTTCCCGCCGTCTGGATTTCAAAGTCAGAGTCATCGCTGTCTTCTTCTAGGCCCGGATTCTGCCATGGGTTCACGGTTGTCGCAGCCGCTCCTTTTCCCTTGATGTGTGTTGTTTTGAGGGTACATATGTCAGCTGCCTTTTTCGCCGGAGGTTTTTCCTTAACGCTTGTTTTCCCCTGAGGGCAAGCGCTAATTCGGTGTCCCTCCTTCCCGCAGCGGAAGCACAGTCCCTCTCTTGCCCGACGGTCCTTCTCCTCTTCCCAATTCCGCTGTTTCACGTTCGAGCGGGGCTGGTTAATGAAAGTCCCCTCGTTCCTCTGCCTGGATTGTACGTTTCTGATACTTTGTAACTGTAGTCTGTTACTCTCAATTTTCCCAGCTAATTGGATCCACCCCTCTAAAGTTTCAGGGTCATCTCTATCTAAAGCCTTTTCCAGTAAGTCCTGTTTTAGGCCATATTGAAAGTGTTCTATCTTTATCGATTCTGGCCAGTCCGGCAGATAGGATAATAATCTTTTAAAGTCCATAGCATATTCAGCTACTGTCCTAGTTCCCTGCCTTAAGTTCCGGAGTCGGGCCCTAGCTGAGACTTTGGTCAGCGTATCTTCGAACCGTTTCCGGAGGGCATACATGAACTCTTGGAAGTCCCTTAGTTCCCTAGCCCTCCTGTCATGAAGTGTTACCAGCCAGTCCCCTGCCTCACCTTCCAGAAAACTGGAGACATATCTAATTTTGCTCTCTTCCGTTCGGAAGGTGTATTCGAATTCGCTCATGAACCCTTGTACGTGAGTCAAGAAGCATGCTAAATTCTTGGGGTTGCCGTTGAATTTCGTTTTTAGTTCACCCATTCCAAATGGTGTATGTGCCCCCCCTGGGGTCACGAACTGGTTGTATGACGGGGTCCTGGGTGCTCTGTTGTAGGGGTAAAATTCCTCCTCTTCACTTTCGATGTCTCCCTCTCCCTCGGGTGGCCCCAGGTTCAATTCCCGCCCTTTGGGTTTATCTACATTGTCCATTACTTTCCTAAAGGCCGCGCCCAATGAGTCCATTTTATTCATCAACATTCCTATATTTAACTGCACATTGGACATCTGTTCCTCCAACCTTACGATGCGCTGGGTTGGGGTGACCTTCTTCTGGTTTCCTTTTGCCCCTTTCTCCGCTAGCCCTTTGCCTACAGCTATGGACCATCCCTCTAGCTCTGGTTCGGTGCTGCTTTTCTGAATAGGGGTATTGGTTACCTCGATATGCTTTTCTTTGCTCTGCGCTTTTCTGCTCTCCATCCTCTGGTTGCCTGCGGAGCTGGGTCCCGCTTCTTCTTCGTAGGTTCCTGCCACCTCTGCCGGTTCCATTGCTTGCCGGTATCCTCTGCCCACTTGCAGCTTGGGGGCGCTGGTCGCTGCCGCCGCTTTTCCGCCACGTGGTCTCTGCCTCGTCTGCCGCCGCGTGGGATGCGCTGCCCGCTTGCCCGCCGCTGAGCTCGCCGCCTCTCCGCTGCTTGTGCCCGCCGGCCTCCGCTGCCGTCGTCGGGTTCCGCTGCCGCTCCTCCGCCGCCGCTCAGCTGCCTGGGAAAGCCGGGGAAGCCGGACTCCGCCTCTGCCGCCGCTCCCAGCGCTCAGCCAAGGGACCGCCGCCTCTCGCTGTCTGGCGCTGCTGCCGCTGCTCTTCTGCTGGGAAATCCGGCTCCTGCTTCTGCCGCTGCTTCCGCCGCTCAGCTGAGGGATCGCCGCCTCTCAGCTGTTTGGCGCGCTGCTGCTGCTGCTCCGCCGGGGAAATCCGTTTCCTGCTTCTGCCGCTGCTCCCGCCACTCAGCTGAGGGATTGCCGCCTCTCAGCTGTTTGGCGCACTGCTGCTGCTGCTCCGCCGGGGAAATCCGTTTCCTGCTTCTGCCGCTGCTCCCGCCGCTCAGCTGAGGGATCGCCGCCTCTCAGCTGTTTGGCGCGAGCTGCTTGGGCCGCCGGTGTCTGCCGCTGCGCTCCTGCCGCCGCTCAGCTGGTCCGGATCACCGCCTCTCAGCTGATTAGCGCGAGCTGCTTGGGCCTCCGGTGTCCGCCGCTGCGCTCCTGCCGCCCCTCAGCTGTTCCGGATCACCGCCTCTCAGCTGATTAGCACGCCGGTTTCCGCTGCTGCTGGAAAAGCCGGTTCCTCGCTCGCCTGGTCCCAGCTGCTGGGGAAAGCCGTTTCCTGCTTCTTCGCTGCTGCCAGGGATCCCCGCCTCTCAGCTGTTTGCGCTGCCGGGGAAGCCGGTTCCTCGCTCGTCTCGCCTGGTCTCCTTCCGAAAACTTTTCCCCAGGTCTCTGCCCAGTGGGTGTAGAAGCCGGTCTCGACCGTGAGCTGTTGGTTTCGCTCCCGGGAAAACCGGTTGGTTTTTTTTTTTTTTTTGATTCCAGTCTTTATGTAAGGCACTCCATCCGATATCTGTAATCTCCCTACTCTAGAGTAACTCACAGACGCATGAGTTCTTAGAAGTAGGATAGTTTATTACAGGATACAGAAGCTAGCACGAACAAAGACTGGAATGGCGATTCTGGGAACAAACAGCATATTTAAACCTTTCCCTCCCCCAGGGTCCTTTGCTGCTGACACGTGTGGTCAGGTCTACCTGGTTGCTCCGGCAACCGCCTCCCAGATGTGTATTCCCGTGCGTCGGGTGGATGTCAGCTTAGCACCACTTCCAGTCTTCTGAGGGGCCCTTTGTCTGCCTGCCCTTTTGGCAGAGATCGGATTATCTCTGACACCCTACTATATTCAGTTCAAGGTACTCTTCCAAACTGTAGGCTTTTGTCATGGTAGACCTCACCATCCTTTGCCCATACATTCCCTTGTGTTAGCTTATAACAGAATCTAACTCAGGCCTTCTGAATTTAAATAAATATGTATGAATATTTGTAAAGTCTGTGTGATAACCAGCCACACACTTCTGAATATTCACTGACAATTGTACAACACTCCCATTGTGAGAAAACCACAGGACATTGTGTTATTTCTACAATGGTGCATTGTACCCTGAGGAGTAGAATGTAACCAAAGCTT
The DNA here is from genome assembly GCA_023362775.1 of Charina bottae. NCBI lineage: Eukaryota > Metazoa > Chordata > Lepidosauria > Squamata > Charinaidae > Charina > Charina bottae. The sequence continues at coordinate 5,033,719 of JALMGJ010000039.1, forward strand.
TTAACGCATGCTACTTGTTGTCCTAAATTTCTTCATAAGCATTTTAGATCCCACGGTAGTTTCTGATATTTATTTTTGGGAAAATAAAATAAAATATGGTGTTAGCCTACTGGTTCTGTAGGTTGACCCCCTTTTTTCCTGATAGGAGAGATTATACAGTACAGTTTCTTCCAGCCATGTAGTTGTCAAAAGCCCAGAACTGCAATCAGGTTAAAAATGGCTTTCAATTGTTAATTTGAACTCTCCCTCTTTGTCTATATTTTTATCATAGTCCATATCATGCTCACTGAAGTTTCCATCCTGATGGCAACATTTCCCTTCCCTGTTCACGTCAAATAACCATTATTTCCCCCTAAATGGGGACATCTAACGCTGAGCATATTGAAATGATTTGTACTTTGCCATATCCACAATCCATCCCAGAAAATTACATTGCCCAGAACACCTGGTGCTGTGGCTTGCTAACATAGTCGTACTGGCCGAGCACTACTTAGAGCAGTGTTTCTCAACCTTAGCAACTTTAAGATGTGTGGACTTCAACTTCCAGAATTCCCCAGCCAGCCATGAAGCACTGAGTTAGAGGGAGAAAAGGATAGGACTCCCTGCCTCTGAAGCAGCAGCAAGATAAGTAGGTAAGCTGGAAGAGCAAATAGAAAATTATGCTTTTCCTGTTTTGACTTCCAGGACTAGAAGATGGGGGGCAGGTATTAGGAGTTGCCCAAATCTGTAATCTGAATGGGGGAATTAATAACATTGGCCGTATTTCTGCTTGGTAAATGATATTATTGGCCATTATTGTTGTCTAGAGCCATCCCTCTTAATTTCAACAAAACAAAACAAAAAAGGATGGGAAAGAAGCAGTGAAGTTCCCAAATTAGGGAAGGCATTTCATTCATGAGGCTTGCACAGTCAGCTTCAAAATGGAAGCTGTGGACTAAACGCCTAGCTGGTGTTAGGTGATGTTGATGTCAAGTGATACTTTAGGAACAGGCTCCCCACAGCCCTGAATACTAGCTGTAACGAGGCTTTTGAAGAAATGGAAAGCTTGTGCAGTCTTATGTTCGTGTGGTTAGACCTAATGAAAATATTACTTTCACTGAATTTTGGTTTTCCCACCCCCCATGAATCAATATGATTTTGCTTGCTTACTTTTAAAAAATCTTCCAGAACATACATGCATAGATTAAACCAGAATTCTTCAAAGGCTTCCACTACTTTGTACCAAAAGGCTACAATTTTGATATTTAGGAGAAAAGGGAATGAGAATCTCCATTGAGTAGGTCAGATGCAGCTTGCAAAAAATTCCATTTAGCACATCAAGGCCTGACAAGAGACCCTCTCCAGTCCAAACATGAGCGTAAATTTCAATCATTCAGTTAAAGAAGACTCTCCAGTCTTCTTCTTCTTTCGTATCCAGATCAAACCTTAAGCTGCCAATATGATGCCACCTTCTTAGCTATATCATTGGCCAGAAACAAATCATTTTCAGTGCATGTTATTGGTAATAATCGGCAGGTCAGCAGACTCTCCATTAAAAAGCAAACAAACCATGAAAAAGAGGGCTTGCCCTTTTTCCATCAGAGAAAACAACAGAGACATCTAACGATGGAGGACGAGAGGGCGTTTATTCATCCATGGCTGACCACTGTTTTTCTTTCTTGCATGGAGAAAGAAGCAAGCCCTTTGTTCACAGAGGAGCACATATATGAATGCCAAGTGTGTGTGTGTGTGTGTCAGAGTTCTGGCAGACCTCTGCCATTCAGACCAGACGGATACGTGCAGTAAGACACGATAAAACAGACACGTAACTGACAAGCCAGCGCGGAAGCAAGAACTACAGTAACGAGGTGTGAAACGGAACGCATCATCCCGGGAGAGACTGTCTGAGTACCCCGGAGCCAAGAACTACACATCTCAACTTCAAATGGACAATGGGGGGGGGGATATTTAAATGTAATATACCATGCCATGCTAGTTCATTCACGTCTTTGTTCCTGTTCCTGTGTACCCAAATAAATCATTTTACTTCTAAGAAACCTGCGTTCGTGGTTTCCTTTAGAGAAAGGGATTTCAGGACACCGTTGGGAGCAGTCCTTACATAAAGACGTGAATCACCACTGACCACGCATCCTGAGGACTATCCCGAGAAATCGGTGAGCTCCCCGGTCGAAAGTGGTCACACAACCAGAAAACCCTCATCCTCGTGGAACGGAATGGAATCGGTAGAGGCAGCGGAAACTATCGAAGTAGCCGGACCCAGCTCGTCAGGTGTCCAGTTGATGGAGAGAACCACTCAGCGAGCGGAAGGGAGCTCTACCGAAACCACCGACAGGCAGGAGGGAAAGAAATCTCAGAAGAAGAAGGAGGTAAATAAAACCCCTACCCTCCTCAATTCTACCAAGCCTAAATTGGCGGGATGGTCTGTCGCCGTAGGTGAAGGACTAGAAGAGAAAGGGGGGAAACGCACCAAGAAGAGGGTCACCCCAACCCATCGAGGTCCTGGAAGACCAGATGGCACACCTGAACATAGAAGTAGGAACTATGAATAAAAAGTTGGACTCTATGGGGGCGGCCATGGAAAAATTACTAAGAAACTTAGAGGGACTCAGAGGGACGGAAGTAAGCCCGAGAACCTCAGATGAGGAGGAGGAAATAATGGAGCCTAGTGGGGAAAGTGATGAGGGGGAAGAGGAAATTCACCCCTACAGTCAGCTGCCCTACAGCCAACCGCCTATGACCCCAATCTATGACCACCACAGGACCCCTCTGAGGGTCACCGCACCAAGTGGCATAGGGGAATTAAAGACGAAATTTGATGGAGTCCCTAAGAAACTCGCACGCTTTTTAACGCATGTACAAGGGTTTATAGGGGAATTCGAGCACACCTTCCGAACGGAGGAGAGTAAAGTGAGGTACGTCTCCAGCTTTTTGGAAGGGGAGGCGGGCGACTGGCTGGTGGCTCTACACGATAGTGGGGCCCGTGAACTGATGAACTTTAAGAAGTTCATGTACGCCCTTAGGAAAAGATTTGAGGATACGCTATCTAAAATATCAGCCAGGGCTCGGATCCAGAACTTAAGACAAGGCAATAGAACAGTAGCGGAATACGCTATGGACTTCAAAAAACTTTTGTCAAAATTACCAGACTGGCCTGAATCGTTTAAAATAGAACATTTTCAATATGGACTGAGACAGGATTTGATAGAAGTGGCCATAGAGAGAGATGACCCAGGAACACTGGAGGGGTGGATCCAGCTAGCAGGGAAAGTTGAAAGTAGCAAATTGCAGCTACAGAATATCAGGACTTTCCACTCCATGCGGAAGAAACAGGGAGCTTCCTTTACCCAACCCCGAAAACCCATTAAGCAGCAAAATTGGGAAGAGGAGAAGGAACGTCGCACAAAGGACGGACTCTGCTTCCATTGCGGGAAAGAGGGACATCAGATAAGCAATTGCCCCCAAACAAAGACTAATCCTAAAGAGAAAACCCCCGCAAAAAAGCCGACAGACGATAAAGGAACCAAAACAACGCACGCGAAATACAAAGGAGTGGCGGCAGCAACCGAAGAAAGAAGGTGCGTGCAGTACCGGGACACTGACTCTGACTCCTCTGAGGACGACTTCGAGCTGGCGGGAAACGAAAACGGTCTGTTCTAAAGTGCGCCGCAGGACAGGCCTTCAACACCGGGCGCAACGGGGGGGGGGATGGTGTTCCCAAATGCCCCACAATGAGCATCAAGGTAAAGTTACAAAACTTGGATGGGTCGGGGCAATTGTGGGGGGTGGCCATGCTGGACTCTGGGTGCTCCAGATGTTTGATGCACCTGAAAGTAGCAAACAAACTGAAACTTAAACTGCTCAAAATGAATGCACCCATCACGTTTTGCCAATTGGATGGGTTGGAAATGAAAGGTGGGCCAATTGAATATACCACGGAAGACATACAAATGTCTGTGGGGACTCATGTAGAGACACTACGATTTGTCGTAGCACCTATTGCAACGCGACATATTGTGCTGGGGCTTAAATGGCTCAAGAAAAGAAACCCCCGGGTGGACTGGGCATCTGGGGAAATGGATTTTTTTGATGGGACGTACAAAGCGGTCGCGGACACGACCGGGGTAAACAGTACCGAATGGGGGGCGGCTGGCACGGAGCTAGGGGGGATGGACCAATGGGAAGAGGATCATGACCAGGAAAGTAGCACACTCCTGGACACAATCCTGAAGAAATACCTCCCCGTGGCAGAGGTGTTTAGCCAAAAGGAATGTGAACAAGAACCCCCTCACAGACTGTCAGACGCAACGGTTGACCTCATCCCCGGGGCACCATTTCCCAAACCCAAAATGTATGCGATGACCCAGAAAGAACTGCTAGAATTACGCAAATACATCGACAAAAATTTGGCAAGAGGGTTTATAGAACCTGCAAATTCGCCCCTGGCAGCCCCTGTTCTCTTTCGGAAAAAGAAAGACGGTTCCCTACGACTATGCACAGACTACAGGGGGTTAAATGCTATCTCTGTAACAAACCAGTACCCACTGCCACTCCTGAAAGATATGCTGGCGCAATTGGCAAAAGGCAAAATTTTCACAAAATTGGATGTCAGAGAGGCATACTACCGGGTATGCATACGAGAAGGGGATGAGTGGAAGATGGTATTTAACTGCCCTTTGGGTCAATATCAGTACCGGGTTCTCCCATTCGGGATAGCGGGGGGACTGGGCATTTGCATGCGCTTGATCAATGAAGTATTGTATGAATTTCTATACCAAGGGGTAATTGTGTATTTGGATGATATTTTAATATTTTCTGACAACCTGGATGAACATACCCAGTTAGTTAAAAAAGTGTTAGAAAAATTACTAGAGGCTAAACTATATGTTAAATTGGAAAAGTGCGAATTCCACAAGGATAGTTTGGATTTCCTAGGCCAGGGGTCGGCAAACTTTTTTTGCCGGGAGCCATTTTGACATGCTCGTGCACATTTTGAAGTGCTCGAGAGCCAGGGGGCGGGGTTTGCGGGCGGGGGCCAATCGCGTGGAAGGGGGCGGGGTTTGCGGGCAGGAGCCAATCGCGTGGAAGGGGGCGGGTTTTGCGGGCGGGAGCCAATCGCGTGGAAGGGGGCGGGGGAGGTTTGGAAGAAGAAGGGAAAGAGAGGCTCGACTGCTTCGGCGGCGGTGCTTCCAGGTTGTCGCTGCAGCGGCAACGGCTGCCCCTTCGAAAGGGCAGGCTCCGGGGACCCCGAAAATGCCCTCAGTTTAGGCAGGGAGGCTGCGCGCAAGCTGCCTCAGCTGTTCTGCGGGGAGAATTTCCACCCCAGGGCAGCATGTGCATGTGGGGAGGGGAGGTTTCTGCCTCCCTGCCGGAACCGAGGGCATTTTTGGGGTCCCCGGAGCCTGCCCTTTCGAAGGGGCAGCGGCAGCAGCAGCTGCAGTGCTGCCCCTTCGAAAGGGCAGGCTCCGGGGACCCCGAAAATGCCCTCTGTTCTGGCAGGGAGGCTGCGCGCAAGCTGCCTCAGCTGTTCTGCGGGGAGAATTTCCACCCCAGGGCAGCGTGTGCATGTGGAGAGGGGAGGTTTCTGCCTCCCTGCCGGAACCGAGGGCATTTTCCTGCAGAAACCTCCCCTCTCCACATGCACACGCTGCCCTGGGGTGGAAATTCTCCCCGCAGAACAGCTGAGGCAGCTTGCGCGCAGCCTCCCTGCCTAAACTGAGGGCATTTTCGGGGTCCCCGGAGCCTGCCCTTTCGAAGGGGCAGCACTGCAGCTGCTGCTGCCGCTGCCCCTTCGAAAGGGCAGGCTCCGGGGACCCCAAAAATGCCCTCGGTTCCGGCAGGGAGGCAGAAACCTCCCCTCCCCACATGCACATGCTGCCCTGGGGTGGAAATTCTCCCCGCAGAACAGCTGAGGCAGCTTGCGCGCAGCCTCCCTGCCTAAACTGAGGGCATTTTCGGGGTCCCCGGAGCCTGCCCTTTCGAAGGGGCAGCACTGCAGCTGCTGCTGCCGCTGCCCCTTCGAAAGGGCAGGCTCCGGGGACCCCGAAAATGCCCTCGGTTCCGGCAGGGAGGCAGAAACCTCCCCTCTCCACATGCACACGCTGCCCTGGGGTGGAAATTCTCCCCGCAGAACAGCTGAGGCAGCTTGCGCGCAGCCTCCCTGCCTAAACTGAGGGCATTTTCGGGGTCCCCGGAGCCTGCCCTTTCGAAGGGGCAGCACTGCAGTTGCTGCTGCTGCTGCCCCTTCGAAAGGGCAGGCTCCGGGGACCCCGAAAATGCCCTCGG